>VZTH01014808.1:110124-406971 GCA_013397815.1 Aleadryas rufinucha | reverse complement strand
GTGTTTTTTTGTTTTTTTTTTTGTTTTTTTTTTTGACATTTTTTTGGTTTTTTTTTTTTTTTTTTTTTTTTTGTGAAAGGCAAGAGATTTCTTTCTTCTTAACTTGAAAAATTATATCCGTGTTACCTGATGCTGGAGAAGCAAAGAATCCATATTTCATGATGACATTTTTCTTAGTTGTAATTTAAGAGGAAAAAAGATATTGGTAGGAGAGAACAGTCCAGAGTACCCCAGAATTCTCACAAGTCACATTGTGTCCTAATTTGTTCTGTGAGTGTACAGCTTTGTTTTCCTCCAAAAGCCAATCTCTCCTTTGCAAATTGCTTTCATCTTTGGAGTAAATGTGCTTCATTACTATGAAATCTAGACCCCTACCCAAAGAAACTGTTGGAACTTTACATTTACTTCTTTACAAAACTGAAATTTCAGATCAATATTATAAGAGATATATGGATATTATTGGCTGTTCTAATTTCTTTTGGACAGGAGTTAGAGACATTTTCTCTTCCATTGTTTCTAATGCCCCCTTGTTTACTTTTGTCATAGCTGAATATTACATATTTTAAATAAATATAGAGGAATTTTTTAACTTCTCGTAGGCTTACCAGCTAAAGTTGCCCATTCAGTAGCTTTGCTTACTGAAATGTGTGAGTTATTTTTGAACATAAGACTAGTGAGTTGTGTAGGTAATTAAAAAAACCCAATAGTGTGTATGCTATCTAGATATGTATCATGTTAAATCAAATACAGCGGCTATAGTATCTTTATGTTAATACTACATAATACTACATATGTCTTCCTTGCCTCTTTGTTATCCTGAAGAAAACATGTATCAAGTGAGTTGAAGAAAATGGGTTAAGTTCTGTTTCTTGATGTTTGCCTTTAAAATAAGAGCTTATATTAATTTTTCAATGGTGTAGCATAATCATTGTTTTTCTTATGTTGTTTTTCTAAACTTAAATTTTAAATCAATCTTCCTTGGCTTAAAATATAAAAAAAATCCCAGATGTTTTTGCGTTGTTGTGTAGCAGCTGAGTAACAGCAACAAAGGCCCTAAACCAAGCCTAACAGAGATCATGGGAGATCTTCATGCTGACATTTATTAGAGTTGGACCAGGTCCTATGGCAAGAGGGTATGAAACTAAGCTCTTTCTAGGGATAAGAAGCAGCATCACTATGATGATGATCATCATCAGAATGAAAGCATTCTTGCAGAAATTCTCTTACTGTTTATCACTTATTGTTAACTGTACTTGTTTTGAGTTTGTTCCCATTTCTGACTCTCTCATATTTGAAGCTTGTATTAGTTGCATACTGGTTTTCTCTAATCTGTGTCTGTTGTTAAAAATAACCTTCTTCTCTCTTTAGGCAGGAATTTTCAGCATGAATGCGTGTGAAGAGGGGTTTGCCACTGGTGGCAGGGATGGCTGTGTTCGCTTGTGGGACTTAAATTTTAAACCAATTACTGTGATTGATCTCAGGGAAACAGACCAGGGATATAAAGGTAAAGAGAAGTTTGTCGCTTTCAATATACCAATAAGGTAGGAGATTTATCAGTGTTTTGAACAAGAAAATACTTTAAAACCCAAAAACATTGTTTTATATGTGTTACTATGAACTATTTGCTAGAAATACGATAGATCGTGCCCGCTAGTATGAAGGTCACAGTGTTACAAAAAAACCACATATGATGATGTACACACAGATTCAATTTTTTTATGCACATTATTTTTAGAGCACAGCAGTTTTTAACAGGGAACAGTAATGCTGTAAGAGAACTTGAAAGAGACAGATCAAATTTCTTTTGCTAGTTATCCAAATTTTCATTGAAACTATTTGGACGTTATCTACAGTTTTGTGGAACTTAGAACACTGCTTACTTGTAACTATGACTTCAGTTACAGTTCATGTCATGCTAAAATTTAACATAGAGTGTTCCATATATTGTTGCTGTAATGGTTTAGGATAAGAATACAAACATATACTGAAGCACTAATGCCACTTACAATATGGCTTTTGTTGGCATTTGGTTTTCTTCACCCCCAGTCACTTTTGTTATTTTCTAATATCTTGCCAAGAATTTGAAGATGTGCTAGAATGTCTGATAGCAATCAGATACTCAGGGTCAATACATAACTGATTACAAGTGACGTATTTGTGTGCTGGAATTGACACGACATTCCCACCAACATTGTGAAGTATTGCAACAAGATTAAACACATTTCATTTTAAATATGCCCTGCAGTAGAGTGGCCCTGTTTTAAATTTAAATTTACTCAGCTACTGCTTCACAGCTCTGTTGCAGGTAGCTGAAAGCTGTTTCATTCCCTTTTTCATTCTTTCAAACTTGTTCTCCACTCCAGTTCGTCTCCTTTAGTTTTGATGTAACAGACTTGAACCATAAACTTTTGCCTTGCCAAATGCCCATGACAGAGCAAGTAGATTTTTTAAAAATCTTATCTTGAATAAAATGAGTTTCCTTACCTTTTTTCCTTCACTCTTTTTTTCTTATATACTTTTGAGGATTGCCTTTGTGACCTGTCCTCTTGCTCATTTTCTTAATTGCATTTTCTGCTATTCCAATATCTTACCTCTTGGTATACTCTATATATATCCTCCAAGTAGTCACATTGTATTTCAAAATGTCTCCCTCTACCACAAGAAGTTCCAAATTACTGAAACAGGTGTCTTAATCATCCTTAATCAAATTTCTGGTTAGTTGTTTCTTTATTTTTAAAGCATTGTAGAGAGTATAGCCATGTAGTGTCTAAATTATAGGACTGAATGGTAAGGTGTTTATATTCAGCAGTGCAATCAACAGATCAAATCTGTAAAGAAAAGGAGATGCTGTGGGTAGTTCGAGTAGCACAACAGATGTGCATTTTGAGGGGTGTTTGAGGGGCATTAGCTCTAGTCTGGTTCTGTAGACTGAGCACTGCATTGCAGTTGGAGTGCACTGAGTGCACTCCTGGAGCACATTATTTTGCTTCATGTGGAGGGAGTTCTTTAATTTTGCGTTTGAAGACTACCTGGTAATGCAAAGCATGTTAAGTAGGCACAATCAGGAGCTTTGCTTGGAGAGCTAGCTTTGCCAGAATCAAAACATCCTTGCAGATGCACCAGACTGGCCCGTTAACCCATCATTCTCTGTTTGAGAGTCATGCAATTTTTTCCGATGTAAAATTAATAACATTGGGCTTTCCTTTTCCCTCTACATAGATAAAAACATTTTTCAAAAGCACATCAACCTAGACCACTACAATATTCATTTCTCTTATCTGATAGATATAATTTTGTATCACATATTATTCCAGAGTAGTTTTTCAAAGGTATTTTTGAGCTATTCTCCACAAAAGTCAGTTTTAGGCAAAGTGAGTTAAATTAGGCATTGCTACCATCTGGTCATGTACATTTCAAATTGGCAGCATTGAGTTGCAGTATCAGAATGTAAAAAATACAGCCTGTTTTAAAAGGTGCATATTTCTAAGATTGGCTTTTCAGTATAAACTCTCCTAACTTACATGTTGTGATTCCCAGCCTTATCTACTAACAAAGCCTGTGAGTGCTTATCTCCACTGTAAGCCTAAAAACTAATTCAGTTGTTAGGAATGCATTTTAAATTCCACCATAAATCTTTTTCACCTCTCTATAAAGTGTTTCAGTTTGATTTATTGTTATTTTTTATTTAGTAGGAAAAAATAATTCTATATACTATTAAGATGTTAAAAAGAATCGGGCTGTATGACTGTCTTAAATATAATGCTTGTTCCACTGATGCTTCTGTCAGCATATATAATTTAGGTTCACCTACCTAGTACTGAAGTCCAAAAATTGTAATTTTTATTCTCTGCTACCTTTGTTGAAATGTAAATATATCAAGGGCATAATTTCAGCTTCAAATGCCGGTACTATATTTGTCCTTTATTAAAATAAGGCTCATGCTTTATTTTAGAAAAATTTTAATACTAAGCTTAAAAAGTTTATGTTCCAAGGGCAAGTATGCCACTATCTATGAAATAGATAGAAAGAAAAAAAAAAAGTAAATCGAGGAATAAGAGAAGGTATATGGATACTTCTTGACATTTTCTTGCTTTTATGCTTTGTCATTTGCTACTTTACCTTTGTTTTACAAGTTCTGAGGATGTGTCTCTCAGTAACAATCTCTTCTACAGGTCTCTCTGTAAGAAGTGTTTGCTGGAGAGGAGACCATATACTCGTTGGGACACAGGATAGTGAAATTTTTGAAATTGTGGTGCATGAGCGTAATAAGCCTTTCCTGATAATGCAGGGGCACTGCGAAGGAGAGCTGTGGGCTTTGGCTGTCCATCCTACAAAACCCCTGGCCATGACTGGAAGTGATGATCGATCTGTCAGGTTAAATTTTGTTTCTTTGTTAAACTGCATACAGTTTTATACAATCAACTCATTTTGTAGGTAACCTAATTGAAATGCATACATTTTAAAGGTATTAAAATGCGACACTAATGTACTTGTATAGTTAAGTCATGCAGGAAGTTGGTGCTCTCCAGTAGTAAGATACAGTGGAGGTACATGTTTCGCAAAACCTCCCATGTATGAAATTTGAAAACATTTCATTCAGGCTAACACTGAGCACTCAGAGACAAGTATCCTCTAAGTCTTTCCTTTTCAGGAGTTATGTTGAGCATGCACAGCTTGCGATGAAAAAAGTTGTGATAAAAACTTACAAATTTTACTCTTGCCATATTTATTTTTTAAAATGCTGGCAATTAACTTTTAATGTGTGAATTTCCTCAAACCTAGTCAATGCACTGAAAACAGAATATAAATGCTCAGAAAGCCCACTAAATTACTCCCTTTTACATGTTCATCTCTATTTTTTTGAGTCAAAACCACCTTTACTTTTTTATAAGTTTAATGTGTTGGCATTTTTGTTAAATATTTCAGGTGTAACACACTTAAGGAAATCAGTAATTCATTTATTGATATTGAAATAATACTCTCAAACTCCAGATATGTTTTGTAAATAATAGATGGAACTACCTTGTTGTAAAAACTTACATATTACAGTATTATTAGTTAAAAGGAGTTATCAATAATGACTTTTTAATGCAAAAAGTTGTTTATACTGATCAAAGTCTTTAATTGTTATTTAATGTTCTTGACTGAAATGAATAGCAAAATGGTGGAATTTTTACAGGTGTGGTCTAAAAGTATATATTGTCATATGCTATCATTTTTTATATTCAGAAAATCAAAATTAACCTGTCCCCATGTTTTCCCACTAGAAATGTTCCTGCCTCTTAAAATATAAGAATATTTCTTGCTGTATACAAAATTCACATTTATGTCTTAGATTTTCCTTGTGGAAAATTATTTTAAAATAGGACACTTCCATGTCCAGCATTGTGCAGAAATTGTGGGCTTCATCTTACCTATGACAAGGCTGCACACCCCTTTTTACATTTGAAATAATTACTTTATTTTAGAATTTGGAGTTTAATAGACCATGCTCTGATTGCCCGGTGCAACATGGAGGAACCCATTCGCTGTGCTGCGGTTAGTACTGATGGAATCCATCTTGCTCTTGGAATGAAGGATGGCTCTTTCACTGTGCTTCGGGTCAGGTATGTCACAAAAGTTAAAAATAGATACATTATTAATACATTGATACTCTTGTGGCCATGCAGGCTATCACTTGTGTTTTTGATTTAAATTGCAGAGGGCGCTCAGATTTTTTTAATGTGTGCTTCATATGTTCATGCTGATCTATCACAACCCGTTTGAGGAAGTGTATTGGTCTATTTGCAGAGAGTGGCAGTGTTCTAGGAAATGTTTTTCTTTAGGTTTTAGATTTATTAATTATCCTTGAATTACTAAGAGATAAATTTTCATTACCTCCTAAATTGTTTCCATGTGTTGGAATTCTGCTGTCAGCACATCATGCATACGAAACCAGTGCTGCCTTGTGCTGCTGTTATCCCACAGGTTTAAAGGGAAAATGAGATCCGTGTCTCATGTCAGTGAAGTTTCCTTCCCTGGGTGAATAAAGATCTCATAATCTACCTGATGAAATCTTCTTGTGGACCCAGTTTGAACAGTTCCTTTTGTTCGCTGTCCCTCAGCCCAGTGAAGCACCTTCTTGTGTCACTGTTCCCTTATCCTTTTATTCTGTGAAGCCCTAACCCACTCTAAAAACAGCAGTGTTGTGTTTGCACTCAGGATAGTTAAGTTCAATATATAATTTCACAATCTTGTTCGTTGTTTAGACTGGGAACTTGACAGTGTGATGAGGCTCTTCTCTACTTATGACATGCTTTCTTTCATACTGCAGAGATATGACTGAGGTTGTTCATATCAAAGACAGGAAAGAAGCTATTCATGAACTCAAATATTCTCCAGATGGGAATTTCCTAGCTGTTGGTTCCAATGACAGCTCTGTGGATATATATGGTGTTGTTCAGCGATACAAGAAAGTTGGGGAATGTATTGGATCCTTAAGCTTCATCACGCATATGGATTGGTCTTCAGACAGTAAATACTTACAGACCAATGATGGCAATGGAAAGAGACTTTTTTACAGAATGCCAAGTAAGATTCTGAGTTGCCTTCATGATATTTGTTACTTATTACAGAAATAACACGTAGTGGTTTTGTAAAAAAAGCCAAATGTAAATCTTGGTTCGAAGCATTGGGGTATAGAGAAAGTTTTTTGTAAGTTCATACAAGTATCTGCCACATTTGAATAAGTACAGCATTTTTCTGGCAAAGTTACTGAAATATTTTTATTCTTACATATTTACACTTCTTTCCAATGCATCTTTTCATACTAGAGATGCTGACTGTTTAATGATAATCTGTTTAATTTCTCAAAAATAAAGTTTTGCTCCGACTTTTTTTAGAAGAATTAAAATGCAGCATTTAAATTTTGCAATAGCTTAACAGCTTTGTGCTTAGGGAGCTTGGATATTAAATGAATTATCATTTGATTGCACTGTGTGGTTTTTAAAATGTGTGGAAAAATCAGTATGTTGCAGCTCAGAAGATGCATTTGGTTTCCTAGAACAATGTTTGCAAGAGAGGAATTCATCTTAAAAGAGCTTTTACAGTGAGGAACTTTGTGACAACCCTGTTATTGCAAGTGTTTTCAAGACAATTCTATTGAAAACTTGACTGAACTGTCCCATACTCTTGAAATAATTTCTATCAAGGTAGTTCCCTCTGTAGAGGACATATGCACATATTATGATCTTAAACCTTGAAATTTAAGTAGTCCTTATTAGAATATGCCAATGGTGGTATTTATCACAAGACTTGACTTCTGTCTGTTGCATACGCTCTTTACGTAATATCATTCTGTATTCTTCCCACTCATCTTTGTAGTATTTGTATTTGTAGTAACTGTGTATTATCACCACTTTTTATGTTGTCCCTTCATTGCTATACAAGATTGTACAGGTTTGAAAGCAAACCAGTGAGAGACTCCAAGTCAGAAATAAAATTTAATAGGGAAAAAGTAAAATAAATGCAATAGTACAAAAAGCAAACCACTGACAGAGTCAGAATACAACCTGGCACCCTGTTGGTCAGGGTGTTGATGGCAGTCCAGATGAAGTGGTCCTGTTGAAGCAGTGATCCTGTAGGAAAAGAGTCTGGTCTTTGCCTGAAGGTCCAGCAGCGTAGCTCTTGCTCTCCGGGAGTCCCGTAGGTAAGGGCTGCCCATGCTGTTCCAAATCCCTGATTTATATACAGATGGGAACTCTCAGTTCCTCCTCCTGGGTGGAGCATCTCACAATAGGATGGTGAGTCATGAGGCAAGGCATTGATGGGCCCATTAACAGGAGATAGTCCAGAGCGAGTTATCTGTGAGTCATAGGGCAGGGTTCTTGACTGCCCATTAACAGAGATAGCTCCCGGAGGGAGTTATCAAGGATGAGTCATGGTAGCAGATAACGAACACTGCCCCACCTGCTCCAACAGCCCATGAAGATGGTAATAGAATACATGCCCTTGGTCACATTTTACACTGTAACCTAGGACAAAGATTTATGCCTTGCACTGTACATTGTTCACAGATCCTTGGAGCTTTTTATGACTCTCTGCTGAAGCATCTAATTCATTCTGTGCACAAGTTTGTTTCTGTGCACTGAATGCGACAGAAGTGTAAGAAAAGATAGTGAGAACTTAATTAGACAGTAGCAAACACAGGAGGAGTGATTTGAAGCTATAGAGATAGCTTTCAACCTGGAGTTTCTTCGTATGTTAGAATGTGGGATTGTGAAACTTTGTTTGTGAAAACAGTTTAGGAAAGTCGGTGGAGTTAGAGGAACTCCTAAATTTTTCAAAATAATGAACAAATTGTGTAACAATTGAAATTCCACTATGAACTAAGGAACTTACAGTTGTCTGACACAAGATCTTCAGGACTTATTGCAGAATTGGTAATCATTGTTTACGTGGATTAGTGATTGAAAGGCTGAGAAGTGAATTGCTGTCCTGCTCACCTTCTGTCGGTGTGTGTTCAGTCTGACTCACAGCTTTTACATTTGCTTGCACCATTTTTCATTGCTTCAGCCCTTGGCTTTTGGCCTTTCCAGAAGACAAGTCTTTATTAAATGGGCCTTTGGTCTGACTCAGTTCCTCAGCTCTTTGTGGGGTTGGATCAATCTCATTACAGATAGAGCTGGTGTGAAATAATGTAACAAGGATTTAAGCACAAAATTAGTATTTTAGTAATTTACAGTGGCCAGATATGAGTTTTTCAGTTCTTGCTCTAAATAATCCATTCAGCAGCAGAATTTTTTATGAACTTTATCTTAGAATGATTACGTGTATTTTTGATAAACATTTAAACAATAACACAGCCTCAAACAGATACCTAGAAATAATAAAAACTATAAAATACCAAACCTATGATCTTCTGTTAAACAGTCTTGAGAAGCCTTATTACTAATACTGTTGGTCATAATAGGGAATACTAGATCAGGACAGTTTCAGAAGGCAGTTTTTAATTCTGCTGCACTTGGATTCGATTTTTAGAGAACTTTTTTAAAATGTTACATTCTTTAAAGTTGCATAAGTGTATTTAAAAATGCTCTTTATTTTTGGCTTAGGTGGAAAAGAAGTAACAAATAAGGAGGAATTGAAAGGCATTCAGTGGGCATCATGGACCTGTGTTTCTGGCATTGAAGTTAATGGAATCTGGCCCAAATATTCAGATATAAATGATATAAACTCTGTGGATGCGAATTTTATTGGGCAAGTTATGGTTACGGCTGATGATTATGGAATAGTAAAGCTCTTTCGATACCCATGTCTAAGAAAAGGTAGTGCCTTTTAAATTCAATTATATGCATATTTTTTAATTGTGGCTGTTCAAGAAAAATGTATTAGAAGACTGGAAAATGAAATGGTTTTCAGTATCACTTTTTGCAAAAAGAGTTTTAAAAAATGGGGGAATATCAGTCTTTAAAA
Organism: Aleadryas rufinucha; assembly: GCA_013397815.1. Taxonomy (NCBI): domain Eukaryota; kingdom Metazoa; phylum Chordata; class Aves; order Passeriformes; genus Aleadryas; species Aleadryas rufinucha. The sequence goes on along the minus strand of VZTH01014808.1, from coordinate 397,518 downwards.
ACACAACACCCAAAACATTTCTTTAAGTACACAAAGCTTGAAGACATATCCTAAGACCCATCCATGCAGCTGTATCCAGCATTAAATGTGAATGGTGGCTAGAATGAAGTTCTTCAAATGGCTCTGAAATGATGAAGTCTTTCTGGTCTAAAAACATATCTTTATAATGGAGTGCTGTTAGGAACTTCAGTACCTTATCCAATGATTGTATTGTAATTATATAGCAGTGAAAACCTTAAGTTGATGTAGCTGTACTACTACTACCAGTTCTACTTCTCAACGTGGGAGGAGATGAATTGCCAGAAGCACTCAGCACTCAGATTGTACAGTGAGAACCCGTGCTACAACCATGTATATGGGGGTGTTTTCACAGACCTAAATATATATGATTTAAATAACTGTATTTTTTCAAAGTAGAAGTAATAATTGTAAAAATCTTGGTTTGTAAAAAGTGAAATAAAATGAATAAAGTGAAATTTTTAAAATCTCTAGTACACCTCAATACAGCATTATCATACGTCTTCTGTTCTTGTGTTTAACTTGATTAAGTTACTATATTTTGGAACCTAAACTTAAAAATGTATCTTATACACAGATTAAAATTTGTGAAAACTGCAAAAAGTTGTTGCTATTGATTAAAATACCAGTAGTAATTAGAATATCTTTATCAAACTCTACTTTTTCTGTGGGTTCCTTAATATGATTTTCCAAGGTGCTTCTGAAACGTTTGTTTCACAAATATTGAGAGAGATTTTTTTTTTCTTGTTCTAGGAGCAAAGTTTAAAAAATATCTTGGTCATTCTGCTCATGTGACAAATGTCAGATGGTCGCATGATCACCAGTGGGTTGTTTCCATTGGGGGAGCTGATCATTCTGTCTTTCAGTGGAAGTTTGTCCCCGACCGCAAGTTGAAGGACACTCTTCATATAGCACCCCAAGGTAAGTAGCTAACTAAAAAACCACTCACAAAAGGGTGGAAGGCGGGGGGCTAAAAGAAGTAAAATTCTTTGGTGCAGGTATTGAAATAAATACTCAAAATTGTCAGTCTGCACAATTACAACTGTTGCTGTTCTTTAAACTTTGCAGGTGCCTGAAGCACCTGATAGAGTTGCCTAATACTTGCTAGTACCCTGTATATCCAGGCTAGCAAGAGTGTGAAAAACCCTTCACTGCTGTGTTTCTTCTGCAACAGAAAATTTTAAAAGTTCAGATCACAGATACAAATTTCTGAATTCTGTACATATCATCCTTTACTAAATTGACAACAACTGTATGCTCAGATGTCACTGGAAAAATAGGGTTTTATACTAATTTGATTAAAATTTGTAAGTATTTAGATGATAATTTAAGTGTTATAACTGATTATTTAATTTTTTTTTTTTAAGGAGAATATAGATGTTTAATGTTTGGGAAAAAATGAAGATCATGTTTCTACTAGTGACTAATTCAACAATTATTTTCATGACTGAGTTTCATAAAATCAAAACAGTTAGCTGAGTGCCTCCCTTGGAAATTCCTAAAGGAACTTAGAGAATACTTTGGGGAAATAAGCATACAGAGTTACAATAAAGTAGACTGTTTCACCATTTAATTGCTCAGATCAGATGAATATGTATAAGTGTGGATCCAGCAAACAGGTAAATTAATACAGATGCACTGCTGAACTTGTCAGTGACGAATGCAGAAGGAAACAATAATAGGCTCTTCCTACATGTCGAACTTTACATTAGTACCCTTTTTCTCTGCAGTCACAAAAAATTTTGTGCCTTTCTTCCCATCTGTATTTTTTTTCTCTCCTCCCCTGACCTACTTGAAGAATTTTTACTTGCATCAGTGGCTCACTTTATCATAATTTTCTCTTTGGACCCTTTGTTAATTTTGTGCAAGTCTTAGTTTCTGCTTTATACTCATTATTTCATTATTTTTTTTTTTCCTTTCCTCCTGACATTAAAACTGATTAAATAATTTTAGTTCATGAAAACTAACTCACTCCAACACCCAAAATTATCATACTTATGGGTTATTTCTTACGTAGCAGAAGAATTGTTCCCATCAATTATTAGCAGTTTATGTTATAGTTAATATAAGCATTGATTATCAAATTAGAAACTTTAAGCAGTTACTTTAAACACTTTCTGGCTTGTAATTTAGGTTGCTTAATTCTTTATTTCTGTTTTCTTGGTGACAGAGAGTCTGGTTGATTCTAATAGTGATGAATCAGATTCAGATCAGTCTGATGTTCCAGAGCTGGACTCTGAAATTGAACAAGAAACACAGATCACCTATCGTCGACAGGTAAAGGTTTTAGTTTTAATGGCAGTTGGAAGCTTCCCAGAATTTAAGTTGGTTGTTTATGAAGACTGTTGAAATCTCAGAACTGGGGAGACTGCATAGGAACTGACCAAAACCTTTGGAATTTTTGTTACCTGATGCATTCAAAAGATCAAGGTTATTAAAATATAGCAATTAATTAATTAATAATTGCAAGTAAGATATCAATTAATATTAATACTAACAGGGAGAAAAATTATTACATGTATTCCTAGAATGCAATTTAAACCCAAGTTGCACTATACAATCACTGGCTACAGGTGTTGGAGGGTTCCTTTCAATTATGTCAGAATAACATTTTCATGAGTGATAACTGTGGCTGAATTCTCAGAAACATCTTTTTCTGATGAATCTTTTAATTTTTAAGTATGCTTTTTCTTAAAGGTTTACAAAGAAGATCTACCTCAACTTAAAGAGCAATGCAAAGAAAAAAGGAAAAGTGCAGCTTCTAAGAGACGTGAGCGAGCTCCAGGGAACAGTATAAGACTACATTTTGTTCATGGGTATGCAGACTAGGATTCTTTAAAATATACAAGCAGACTGATTTTGTAGACTGGTATTTATAATTTAATAATCTGATTAAAGACTTTTAGGTCTGTTGCTTTATGGTTTACTATTTTTATTTTTATCTGTAGAAATAAATTTACACTAAATTAATAGAAAGCTTTGATGCCAACATACTAATTCTGCACATGAATTCTGAAGTGAATTTGCACTGAAACTTTAGCTGGTACTTATTGCTTGAATACAGGTGACTAAATAAAGTATTCAGTAGTCTCACCCATACTTTCCAGTATCTGAAAGGCAGTAGTTCTCTTTTGAGTATTATTTTGATAGCTGGAACAGAAACTTTGTGTAGTTGAAGATGAATGGGTTCTATACAAAATGGTGTTTCTAGCAGTGATTTATTAAAAAAAAAAGTATAAACAGTTTGTACCTAGTCTGAAACAACTTACATGTTCCTCTGTTAGTTTAGGAATTAAATGTAATTCTTAATAGGTCTTTTAAGTTTGTTAAAAATGAGTTTATTCTCTTTTTGCTGCTAATTTGAGTAGCAGAATGACTTTCAGATGCATCCTTGAGCTCTTACGATTTTATCTTTAGGATTAGTAGTCTCCCATAACTCTTCGTAAGTGAAGAATTTTTATCAGAACAAAGATGTGGTGTTTTAAACCAAACTGGTACTAGATGTTACTGTATTAGAATAATGATCAGAAATATAAATTCTCTTGATACAAAGCAAAACCAAAGCCTTTATTCAATTAAGACATTGCATATCAAGTTTTGCTTTCAAAGGATATCTCTTTGCAGGAATACAGCTTCTTTTCAGACATAACTAAATGCACGGAGAAGTTACTGATACTGTCTGTCCGTCTTTATAATGGCACTTCAACAATTCTGGTAGGGCTCCACATGGAATGCTTAATAAATTAATTGGCTAAGAATAGTTAATATTCAACTCAGCAATTTTGTATGTAGAAGACGTAGTCTGAGTAATAGCTTTGGAAATAACGACAACTGGGAAGCTTGGTACAGAGTTGGGTTTTTTTTTTTCTCTTTTTGGTGCTCCAGAATTCTCAGTTGAAGATTTTTATATCTGTATAGAAAATGCATTAAGGTGGGTAGCTGTTATATGTAGTCTTTAAAATTTGGTCTAAGAATAAAACCAAATGATCCTGAAGAAGATGTAGCACAAGCAAGGTCCCTGGATCTTTGGTATTATTGTTATTTCCTTCACAACAGAAGTGAAGCTTGACCAGAATATCCAGGAATGACCAGAAGTAGAATGTCCAGTTGAGTTCTGTCTGGTTACCCAATGGGCATCAAGAAAACTAAGGAAGAATCCATGCTGAACAACAGATTTTTCTCAATGTCCAGGCTGTTAACTTTAAAGTGACCCACATCCAAGTGAGTAATAGGCATATTCTCTGATTCAGGAAGTCTGCTTTGCTTCATCTTTCTTTAGCTGCAATGGAAATGTCTTGGATGTTCCTTGAAAATGTAAGAAGTGGTGCTTTTTTGAATTAGGGGAATTGGAAGCTCTTTTTCTTTTCTTTGTTTTTGAGCTTGTTGGTCTTGTGTTTTGAATTTGTCAACTGCCTTGAAAGACAAACATTTAAAAATCTCTTGATATCCTGTAAGAAATCTTTAAAACCTCTGGTTACTTCCTGTTTTTGAACGGGATAAAATTCAGAGTATGTGAGCCAGCTTCTGACTAATGTGGATGAGGAAAGAACTTCTGTTAAGAGGTTCATCTTTAAATGTGTCTTTCTTTAAGAGATCTGATGCAGTTGTGATCAGAAACATGTTATTAAATTGGTGTACAAATTTGGCCTCTTTTTGACTATTCCTGTATTTTAATTCTGCCATGTCTTTGGCAGGGTGGTGGTTCAGAAACATGAACTATTCAGAAGGACCTATTTCGTGGACTCAATGCTTATTATGCTTTCTTTTTGCTGGCAGGAAATAAGGATGCACATGTAATACTCAGGCCCCATAGTCTCTTAAAGCTATGCTGTTGATTTCACAAGAATGATTTTTTATATTTTTGAATATTCATAGAATCATAGAATGATTTTTCAATATTCAAAGGATTTAAGCACAATCTAGTTTGAGTTTCAGGATATTCATTGAACTAACCTTACCGTAAGATGAATTTTCAAGATGACATGGGAATGCTCTTTAATGAGAGCCTTTTAACACCTTGCATGGATTCCTACAAGTACCTACAAATAGTATCTGAAGGGAATAGCCTATGAATGGCTCCTCTTGAGAAAACACTACTGCTATGCAGAATATTTTTTTTTTTAATAAAAGTCTCCACATTTGTTCTAAAGACTCTGTTCTCAGTCATGTTAGTTTTGACATTTGGTTCTTCTAGAGATTTTTGGGGGAGGGTTGGACTACATGTGGAAACTTCCCATATATACTTTGAAGAGTAACATGCAAATTTTGAAACTCTTGCGCATTAGACAAGCTATGGACATTGACCCAGAGAGGACACTACTTGTGAAGTTGCCTGTTAGTTGGATGTAGATGTGTAACTTGCAAATGTGGGTAGGAATTGACTTCGGGTTACAGAATTCGCAGTTATGTGCCCAAAAGGAGATGGTTTTATGTGTATATCTAAACTTCCATCACAGTCAATGGAGATCCAGTTAGTAGTCGGTGGAGCATAAGGAATGATTTGGCTCAGGTGAAATGAAATGCTGATGTTTGGCCAGCTGAGCAGCCCTGCAGGTTTAACTGACTGTATTGACTACAACACTGTTGATTAAAATATAGGAGTTAATGTATCTAACAAACATGTGAACACCTATGTTTACATGCCTTAATCTCAAATTGAATGCAGCCCCTGCTATTCATGACTTTAGTAATGGCAATTTTTTTTTTCCTATGTAGCACTGAGGAAGCTGCATCTTTTTCTGGTAGTTACTGTCATATTAACTTGAATCAATCCTGGATCTTTAACTATGGCAGAATGCAGTCTTATATTTATTGTGCCCTATTATATATTATTCAGTACCTACAATACAGAATTTGCTTTCATTATTATTTGATTTATAGTTGCAAATCAAGATGCCTTGTAAGTTTCTTTGGTTTGTTTTCTGCATGTGAATAAATTATTTCTCTTAATGCTTTTTCAGAGATTAGCTAGTAATCTCCGTTCTAAATTGGTTTAATAATATGGAGATGTAAGTATTTTGGAACTGTGTAGAATATTCTTAGGGAATTATCTGCATTGAAATATGCTTCTTTTCATTGCTGTTTAACCTATCACTTTCCCTCTGGTGAAAAGGACCTGTATAGTCAAGAAGTTAGTAAACTGGCACATGGGAAAGACCAAATGTGTTTAATTTGGTTACAAAGAGTCTTTGTTGGCAATGCTTGATATTTTGGCAAAATATGTTGTGTTTTATTTGTAAACAACTGATTGTACTAATTTTTGTAATAACTAGAGGAAATTAACTAAAATTAACTTTTATCACAAGAATTTATAGGTATGAGTAATAAGAACTATTTTCCTGCATCCTAGGTACATTTTGGACATTTCGAGTATTCCTGTGATACATGGCATTAATGTACTCAGTTTCACTAGGTTTAATTTAGGGTATATAGGCACTTGTTATGATGAGCTGGGAAAATACTGAGTTGCATGTAGGGGGACCTGAAACCCTTTAGCTGTCTTCACACATCTTACTTTTATAGGTGACTGCTAAGCTTGCAAGAAATTGCTCAATGTCCAGTATTTCTTTCATCATGCATATTTTTGTAGCTGTACGTTGTTTTGGTTTTTTTTTAGTATTCTCCTTTAGGGTGCATATTTGGCCTTTTTTTTTTTTTTTTAATTACTCTGTGCTTGCAAAGGAAATCCAGTATGTTTAGCAGAGCACAGTGCAGAGTGAAGCATCGGAAAATGATGTCTGAGCAACAGTAGGTTCAGTTATCTTCTTTGGTACTGTGCCTGCCTTTTTAATCCCTGCCCCTCACCAAGTGTTGTCATGTACTTAAAATGGTGATGTTACATACTGTGATTGGTTATTTTTGTTTTCTTTCTTCATAGTTACTGCAGGTCATTGTATATTCTGTTCCTTAAAAACCTATTGGCTGTACATCAAAGAAGACAGGCAGATAGCACTTTAAGTTAGGCAGAAATCAGCTTCAAGACATCTGCACATGCTGCTCTAGGGGAAGGTTGTTAGTGAAGGATGCAGGTGGAGGGAGAGCAAAGCAGGACTGAAGAGTCTGCACTTGTATTGTGAGTCTAAACTGTTGGTCACTTTAGAAAAGCAGGGAGCAGACATGTAGCTGAGCCTGAGATCAAATGTGAAGAGAGATTCTGCTAGAGACCTTGAAGGGACAGTAACTCAGGAGACACTGAAAAGTTGCTGGATTAGGACCAAATCTGAAGTTAAGAACCTGCCCGTGAATACCAATCTAAAGAGTGAGTTGAAGGGAGCCTTATTTAAAAGCTTTTATTTCTGTGCTATCACAATTTTTGCTGTTTTAAGAAGTTCACTTTTCTTGTTTGTGATCTAATGAGACCCAGCTTTGGACTTTGCAGTATGGCAGACAATACAAAGCTGGGAGGAGAGGCTGGCAGACCCGATGGCTGTGCTGCCATCTGGAGGGACCTGGACAGGTTAGAGAACTGGGCAGGGAGGAATTTCATGATCTTCCAAAAGTTTGAGATGAAAGTTCATGAAATGCAATGTTCTTCTGGGGAGCAGTGGACCTGGATTATCTGCTGGTTTGTTTAAAAACATGTAGTGATTTTAGCAATTTTTCTCTGATCACATACAATGACATAAGTACCATTGTGTGTAATGTAAGTGAGCCAACAGAAATACATTGTATTCAAATCTGCTCCATGTATGTGCTGTGTTGTTTTTCAGTAATGCATAGGTCTAGTGTTTATGAACATGGATCCATGGTTTTTGGAATATTCATTAAACTAAAGTTGGTCAGCTGCCTTACAGATTCATTACTTCACGAGTGCATATGGTTGCACTGTGTACATAAGGAAAGTTGTATATAACTTCATGATCTTAATCACTTCTAAGAAGAAATGAGTATACTGAGATAGCGCATACAGACCTCAGCTGGGAATTGGCCTACTCATGCCAGTTCCTGTATCAGTACAGAAAGCAGACAGGTTTTCCTTCAAAAAAAGGAGCTGTTCTAGAAAAAAAATTATGCATTTGTTTTCTGTTACCAAGTTTCCAGAAATTATCCTGTTTTGCTGCCTGATTTTTGAGCAGTAGGAGATAGCCAAAACGAATACATTTTCTATTTCACTTAACTAGATGTTGCATGTGCAACTTCTCCATGTGTTCTGAAAAAATTACTAGCTATTACTTTTTCTTCTAAACTAGCTGTGGAAAGTAACTATTAAGTGCCACTTTTAAACTAGTGCTTGTAGTACCGATGTCTGAATAGTAAATTAGATTTATAAATCGGTGTTCTTTTGGGGAAGTATATTCATAATTTTAAAACACCAAAACAGTAATTGGTAAGTAATATGAGTTTTATGTGTGCAAAATTCATCCAGCACAATTTTGTCTCAGTTTTGGTATATATGTTTATGACTTTGGTGAACAAACCTTTTTTCTTTAATTAGTTACAGAGGTTACGACTGTCGAAGCAATCTCTTTTACACGCAGACGGGTGAAATTGTATACCATGTGGCAGCGGTGGGAGTGGTGTACAACCGGCAGCAGAACACACAGCGCTTTTATCTAGGTCATGATGATGACATTCTTTGCCTTGCTATTCATCCCTTAAAGGACTATGTGGCAACAGGCCAGGTAGGATTCATGTTTATCTGCAATAACAATCCGAAGCTGTTACTGCTGAATTTAGAAAGGCCTGGAGGTTGTGGGGGAAGAACATCCAGTCCACATTTATTCAGGTGTAGGACTGTATTTCTTTTGCAGATGGAATCATGGTAAAAAACTGACACAGAAGTGTTTTTTACAGTTCTTTGTATTATGGTAAGAGTCTACAGTTCGTAGTTTATCTGAACCTCTTTTAAAATTAAGAATAGATTAATATTTTTTATCCAGCATTATTTTGCTGCTTCTTGATAACAGGTGGAGGAAATGTGCAGATAAAATATATTTTTCTAATATCTTGTTTGTGAAGTTAGCTATTAGTATTGCATTCATTTACTACTTCATAGTATGAAGTTAGCAGTTGTTATTACAGTCTGGCATTCCATTTTAATGTGTTGTATTTCTCATTATCACTTATACACAAACTATGTACTGTTTGTGCATACAGCAAAGGGATGTATGTTGCTAGAGTTCATTTTATAATACTACTAGTACTAGTAGTTAATTTTATCTTTTGCCAGACAGTTATTTTAGGTAAATTACTTTCACTCACATTTTCAAACAAGTCTTCCAGTAAATATTTATACACCAGGACTTGAAGGTTTGATCTGACGTTTCAGGGTTTTTTATTTCCGCTTATCATTTTTATCATTGTTGCTGTTGTTATTGTATAATAAATTGGAAAACATGTGAACTGAATTTTTTAATAGTAATAAACTTTTGCTTATAATGCCCTTGATTTCTATAAAAGTGTTGAGATTAACATAACTCTGTAGGTCAGTTAAGAAATTAGCCCTAAATATAAGAATTGAGTTGATTTAATTTTGGAGTAGTAAAGGCTATGAATAAAATGTCTCTGAATTTACTATAACTTACACTATCAGAAAGATACACACCATTATATACTGTTTTATTCATATACATTACATACTGTTGTATACTATATTACATGAAGAAACTAGGTAATGCAGTAATCAAATTCCTCATGCCACACTGGTTCAGATTTTCCAGATAGTGGATATTCTGAAAAGCTTTGCAAATATCTCATGTTACGTTTGTGACAAAACCAGAAATAGATCCTAGTTCTTCTGAGCCTTAAATGCAGGAGAGTTTTGTTCTGGTTTTGCAACCTTTTTATTTGTGCACTGAGGTGCAAACCCCTGGAATACCAAATAATCTTTTAAGTACTGACTAATAATGCTTTTCTACATAGTTGAAAAGAGTAAGCTTTAAACCAAGTTTGTTATGCACATTAGTGCATTCTAATGGAAATTAGTCCACAGGTATCAGTGTATTAGAATCTGCCTAGAAATGACACCAGAAAGCAATAGAAGTCACCTTGGTTTCTCCAAAGTAGAGAAGCTGACATACTAACAATAAAAATAACCTTTTATTTTTAGACAGAATGATTGATGAAAAATTGATGGAATAAATATGCTACAGTGCAATCAATGAAGGGCTTTTTCTNACAGGCTTTTTTTCCCCCCCCCCCCCCCCAAGACTTCAGTTAATTGTGATTAATGTGCCTAAGTCAGCTGGGAAGTGGTATTTGGGAAGCAGCAAAAGGAATAATGTACAGCTAGCCAGACAGCAGTAATACTAGAAAAATTCTATCATCACCGTAATGTCTTTTCAAATATTTTTGAACTATTTTTAATACTTTTTTAACAACTGTGTAAAATAACTGAGAAATGAAAAAAAAAAAGGTTATGAATATGTATACTTTCAGGTTGGTCGGGATTCCTCAATACACATTTGGGATACAGAAACAATAAAGCCACTCTCAGTATTAAAGGGCTATCACCAGTATGGTGTTTGTGCTGTTGATTTTTCAGGTAATAAGTATTTATTTATTTATTTATGTACACTTTTCCTTTTCTGTGTGAAAATACAAGCTAATCAGTTCTACTGAGAAATTGGGGGCTCCTTTACACTGAAAATTTTGTATTTAAAATATTCTCCAGTGTTCAGTGTCAAATGAGAGAGACTGTCTTAAAATGAGCATTCATTAAAAAGACGTCCTTTGGAGTCTTGCACATAAGAAATGCAAGAAGAGGTTCTGTGCTGTTTTGCAGCTGAGCTGAGTACTTCAGAATTTCTTTTGGTTGTACGAGGCAGGTGCACAGATCTGGAGTGTTGTGTCTGCTTTACAACTGTGTAAGAAGATTTTTGAGCCAATTGGTCAGGTGTGCACTTTTTCTTTTTCAAATGAAATCCTGAAAGCCATTTGGGTAGCACACTGATACATTCAGAAAGTCCAGTCACGGAGTTGTTCTGGTCAATCTCCACCTTATATTAACATAAGAGGCTATCACTTAAGTCCCTTGAGATTTTTACTCCCCAAACATTGAATTCCTGTACCAATATTAAATTTCCTCTGCTCCACTAGCTTCCATTCATTCTTTAATTGTTTGGATTTACTGGATAGGATCTCTAAACTCACAGGAAAGATGTGTGATCACAAAAAATGAGTGATTTGTGGTCTTTTATGCTTCTTACTTTTGTTTCTCCTTTTTCAATATATGAATCTCAGTTCTCAAATTCTGGCATGGATATATAGCAATTTCAAAGAGAGATACATGTCAGAAAGTCATTGATCTTGAGTGAGCACAAATAGCTTATTTACTGGAGGTTAATGTGGAATATGGGTCAAAACCTTTCCAAAACTTCACAGAACTACTGAGTTTAAGGGCATTTCACAAATGTCATGGTATTGCTTCGGTCCTTTCCTGTTTAAAAATGAACAGAGATTTTCAGAGTGAACATAAAATTTTCACAAGAACAACCTATGGTGAATGTTTTTGTGCAACTATGTCAGCAGCTAACTGAACAAGGGATTTAATAGAAACATAGAGCATCTAAGTGCGAATTTTAGACAGGATAATTCAAAGTCCTACACTTCATCCAAGTTTAAAAGCAAACAGATGAAAAGGCATGCCTCTAAACACATCATAGGCTTATTTACCTGTTTGTACATTATTCTTATAATATTTGTGATGTTATAGTATTTTTAATATGGTTTCTTCTTGTTGCAACTTAGTTATCTATCTACTCTCTTAATAATAAATTTATTATTCTAGCGGATGGGAAACGATTGGCTTCTGTTGGAATAGATGACAATCACACTATTGTACTCTGGGATTGGAAGAAAGGAGAAAAGCTATCAGCAGTAAGGTAGGAATTTAACTGTGTTTTAAAATTTGTACCTAGATTTACTATCAAATGACAGTAAGAAAAATATTCATTAAAGAACAAGAGTTCTCTAATAAAATAGCAGTTTCTATTACTTAAGTGATACAGGCAATAACATTGATCACAGCCTCAAAAATTTCTGTGGAAGAAGTAAATGAAACTGTGGTAGTCAACAAGAACTATTACAGTGACGGCTCAGCTGGTGAAGGAAGAAGGCATAGAAGACATTGCTGTGTTCTGAAACAATTTCTTTGAAACTCTGTTCTGTTTGCCCTCTTAAAGATGGTGATGTATGGTCTGTTCAGATATTTTTCATCAGAGGTCACACCTTTCTTGGGATAGTCGTTTGCAGTTGTTTTGCAGAATTCTTTTTTCTTCATGGTTCTTTCCTTTTCCTTTCTGAGTCCTGACAAGCTTGATGTAACTTTGAAGTCAACTCTGCTTTGAACAGGAAATTGGACTGAGTAACTTTCACAGGTTAAATATTTCAGAAGTTTCTTTGTGTCTGCACAGATTATTTAATATATGTTTATTAAACGAGTTTAATATACAAGATAGAATCCTATTTCTAATTTTGAGTAATGTTTTTGAAACCTTTGACTTTTTCTTTTCCTAAGGATGTATTTATTTAAATAGAGCAGTACTGTGAGTGGGTTTTGCCCCATTCTGTCTGGATTCAGTACTTATACTCTAAACATTGTTCTAGGTAAATTTAAAAGAGATTTATTACTCTCTGCAGTACAATGAAAAAAGTGTCAGCTCCCCTTTTATCCATTAAATTCATTATTGTACTTTAATTTCATTTACTCTCATTTTATTTTTAAACACATTTGAATTTCTTATCCACTGAAGAATGAAAATTCTGAATAGATGATGTAGATAAAGAGTACTCCCTTCCCAGTTACTTGTCAAAAGCCCAGTTAGCTTGGCTTCTGAAGACATTTGTCTGCCTTTCACCTGATTTTTTTTTTTTTTCCATTTCTCCTACCCACACAAAGTAATTGATTGGAATTTTTGAGAGCAGCATCTGTACTTTGAAGATGACTGAGATTGGAAAGAAACTGTTTCATACTTTCAGCCACTAGTTCATCTAGTGATCTGAAAGGACAGAAAATAAAAGGTTATTGCCACTTTTGAACAAGGAACAAAAATTAGAGACTGCAGGCTCTTCTGCATTTTAAGTAAAGAAAAACAACCTATAAGCATTTCTTTACATAGATAGCAAACATAGTTGAAAGCTGTTTTTCAAACTGTAGGACTGAAGCAAGGCATTAGTTTTATAGAAGCATAATAAGAAATCTAAAACACACAAGAGATTTTAATGTTTTTAGAAACAACTGTATTTTCCATTAAAAATGTAATAGCAGCATAAATTTTATTCTGACAAAACCAGAAAAATCAGCTAAATGGTGAATGACAATGGCAGTTTGTTTTCAAAATGAGCGAATTGAAATAAGGTTTACGACTTTACTCCTTTATTTGTCATTATGAGCTGTCAAAGATCTAAATGTCATATACCTAAACTTAATGCAAATACATTTTCTTTTGCAAAGAAAATGCCTCCTGTTGCATCTCTGAAGTAACATAATTACTCACCTGTCTTGGAAACTGAAGGGTAATGAAAGTAGAACAGGACCCAGTATGTTGCTTCTTTGACTTTCTGCTTCCTCATTATAAACTATTAGTAATGATTTGAAAGTAAATGTTAGCAAGATAGAGGAGGTATACATAAAAAAATAAAAAAAACCCACCCAAACCAATTAAAAAATATTAAGAGTTATACTTTTATTTAAATTACTTTACTTTGCTTTTCAGGGGAAGCAAAGATAAGATCTTTGTTGTTAAGATTAATCCTTACATGCCTGATAAATTGATTACAGTTGGAATTAAGCACATGAAATTCTGGCGGAGAGCAGGTGAGAACACTTTTCAGAATTAGAGCATTTTCTGTTACTGAAAGTATAACTGTTGCATCTCTTACTGTATGTTTCATGCATGAAAAGCACATGTTTTCTCTGTATATCTCTTAGTTAGAGTTGCCCTAGCAGTAATAATGTTAATTGGCATTATGGCAGTAGTGGAAATTCTTTTTAAGATCAATTTGCCATGGAGCTAGAGCTACATAAGTAGAAAAGACCCTGCATTTTCTACTGTCTGCTTTTAAATCTAGTAATAATGTAGCATATCTGAAAATTTTACGGTGCTGCTCTAAAATCATAGAACAGTTTTGGAAGAAGGACCTTTACAACACATAGGCTGTAGAAAGGCAGAAGTATAAATAATACTAAGGTTATAAAAAATTCACATACAAAATTCAGACAAAGTAATTGAAGAGGACACATCTGCCAGTTGAGAGCTCTTTGTCTAGATACCCCTGTTGATCTTGACAATTAAAAACCAAGGTTATTTCTGCTTGAGAAGTTTTGAGCAGTGAAAAACCCATTCCCTGATACTTGTGTGAATGTCGTTGTTTCACACCTCAAATCATATATAAAGACATATGTGCTGCAGAAGACTAGCTTATCTGCTAAGAATGTTCTAATTATTCATGCAGAATTTATGTCCATCAACTCACATGAGTCCTGATAAAGATTAATTGTGTAGAGAAAACTCTGTGATGAAAAAAATTACAGTTTTTCTTAGTTCTGTCTCCGACAGAAATTAGTCAAGATTGCCTGAGAGCAAGCTGTTGAAGTCTATATAAATTATTAGTTTTCACAATTGAGCTTGCTATCTATAGAAAGAACAAAGTGTCTCAGAATATTTACTAAAAAAACTACTATAAGTTCTTTAGAAAGAAATCTTAACTATGATAAAAGCCTGGAGATGGTGATTTTGAAGAAAGAAAGGAAATAGTTTAAAATGCTGCTTTTCTCTCTGGCTTTGCTCAGTCAGAGGAATCAGATTTCTCTGATGCTGCAGCCCATCTGTGTGAAACTTCAGTGGCGCAGTGGCAAGGTGGTCACCCCCCAGGAAACACACTCAGCAGTATTCAAGTGAGGAGTAGAGTATCAGTGCACCATAACAAATGCCAGCTTTCTGAAATCTGCAGTAGAGCAGATGCACTTGACTGAGAAGGGACACGAAGTACGTGCTCTGGACTAAATTGTCATCATTGCCTAGTGAGGGCAGAGGGGTTCCAAGACCTGATGTCTCAGTACAAGAACAATACAAAGTGTCAGATCGTGAGGGACTTCTGTGTAATACCACATGAAGTTTCCCTGTTTTGTTTTATATCATTGTGATGATATAAATCTGTCTTTCTAGCCAGAAGTTACTGTGTGCTATAGCTGCTAAATGATTTTAGATATAAAAGAATGATAAAATTTATATATCCAGAAATATATAGTATTTCTATTATCCATAGGCTAATATAAGTAAACCTCTAAAATAAAATTAGAAATCCTCTCACTAAACATATGTCATGAAAAGTGGGATATGAAAATCTAAACTTTTTTTTCCTGTCAAGACCATTCATTAGTAATTTCTGTGAACTGCGTGTGGTATATGTTAAGCTTTTTGTTTAGATGCAAGTTTACAAATGCATTTTTTCTATATATGTCCATGTGGGTATATGTACATATTCAAATCCAGATTCAAGTAGTAAGTTAAAAGTAAGGTTGGGTTTTTTGGGTCTTGATTTTTTTGTTTGTTTGGTTTTGGTTTGTTTTTTGTTTGTTTGGTTGGTTTTGATTTTTGTTGTAGTGAAAGTTGACAAATAATAAGAAATTTTATTTTGTGAGATCTCTTCTCAGACTCAATTTTTTGGGGAGCATGGGTGAACTAAAAGAAAAGGACTTGTTGCTCTGGGTAAGGTTATATAGTTCTTGGAAAATAGTTCTAAGCAGATGTCTAATGACTTGTTTTTGGTCTGAACCAGGAGGAGGACTAATTGGGAGAAAGGGCTGCATAGGTGCATTGGGAAGAACTGACACAATGATGTGTGCAGTATATGGCTGGACGGAAGAGATGGCGTTCTCTGGAACCTCCACGGGGGATGTGTGTATTTGGAGAGATGTGTTTCTCATAAAAACTGTCAAAGCACATGATGGTCCTGTGTTCAGCATGCACGCATTGGAAAAAGTAAATAAACTGCTCACTGGTATTTTTTTTAAATGTCTGGACAAAAAAGTCTGTGATAAAGCTAAACCTTTCCCAGACTCAGGAATCCATGTCCTTATTTTCATTACAGAAAAACCTTGTGTGGTCCAGATTCAAAACAGTGGTTTATGCATGTCTCTTATTCTTGCTATGTAGCATGCTGTTTCTCAAACCCTTGTAGTCAGTGACATCTTATTCAGTAATTTTCATAACCTCTTACTAAAGAAATAACAGTAATTGACTTAAGCATCAGTAAGTTCAATGGAATATGTGAGCTTGTGAGAGAGTAAGAAGACCATACTTGTACTATTTTGTGCTGTAATTACTGTCTACTGATAGACAAATTCAATCTGTAGATCGTTAAGTGCTCCACATTCTCAGCTTCTTTTTAGCCCAGGAAAGCCTTTCAGTATGTGCTTAAATGTTGAATGAGTGTTCCAGTTAGACTATTTGTGTGTTTAAAGTTATGTATACATTGGTGTTTTGCTAGGTTAGACCAAGTCACTCCACCTCCCAATATTTGGGTTTCAGAATAGTAGCATTGGACAGCACATATGTTATTCATACTGCAAGAACTGAATGCTCCAAAGGAAAGTACTAATGATTTCAGTGCTAACCATATGTGTTGCTTCATTAAACACCTATATAACTTTTAAAGACAGAATGGCAGAAATGTGCATATATTTGAAAAATACAAGAACTCATAAAATTTTTGTGAGTGGTACTAAGTTTGCTTTCAAGTAATAAGGTGAAATGCCAAAGGGATATGGAGGCTAAATATCAAGAAAAACAATATAGTATGTTGGTTATCTTATTTTGCTAGAGTGGTAGAAGCGTATAGGTTAGAACTTCTAAATCCAGCCTGTGTACATGCACTGTGCAGAGCTGTGCTGCCTTCATCAGGAGGAGAAATGACTCATTTTGTTGCTCCTGTTCTTTTCATCTCTAGCATCTGTAGCTCTGTGCATTACAGTGTTGTATATAGTCCATTTTCAGTATTGGCAGAAATCACTGAAAAATTAAGGGAAGATAATAATCAGTTATATCTGGTGATTTTTATTTCTTTTCTCCCAGGGATTTGTCACTGGAGGAAAGGATGGGGTAGTAGCTCTCTGGGACGATACCTTTGAACGTTGTCTCAAAACATATGCCATCAAAAGGGCTGCTCTGGCTCCTGGATCCAAAGGTAACACAGATTTTATCCTATGTTTTGTTCTATTTTTAAAGTGCTTTCTTGAGAAATCTTTCTGAAAGTGCTTTCCCTGATAAGAGGAAATCCACATTTGACATAATGAATACTAAAATGATTTTTGTTTAAGCTTTATTGATTCTGTATAAATAATTTTTCTATTGGGAGAGGAGTGGTGTGTTGTAGTGTCTGTTTGCACATTTGGTGGGTGCAGGTCATAATATTTAGTTTACTATTAGCCTAAATTAATTGATTTAGCTGTAAGTTTCTTATCATCCAGGTGGTTTTTTTTTTTTGTTTGGGTTTTTTTGTTTGTATGTTTGGGTTTTTTGAGGTTTTTTGTTTTGTTTTGTTTTTATTAAAATGGCAAGCAAAAAGTCTATTATATTTCTGATCATGAAGTCTCTTACCTGATATTTTTTGTTTTGGAGAAAGGAAGGAATTTAGAATTGTGGTTAGTTTTGTTAGGCATTAGTAGTTAATTTTCTGTAAATGCATATGTCTTTTGAAATAATTAAAGAACATTTTCATTCCTATTTTTCCTGTTTCTACCACTTATTCTTGATCTTAATGCTAATTTACAGTTCCCTGTATTTTCATTCTGGATAGCTGTTTCTGTTCCGTCCCCTTTCCTTAAAATTATGTTTGCTGTGTTCTAAAGTATATGATTTGATTTTCAAACATGATGAATGTAAATACTTATTAATGAAAGCGTTGTACTCCAGAGTGTCTCATTCATAGCTTGTTTACAAAAGCCAGATTTGAATGTACGATAATTGGTAGCAATATAGTAGTATAGTTGATACTTCACATGCACAGAGTCAGGCTGATTAAACTTCTTGATGTATTGTTAAATCCTCCCAAATGAATCCAAACATGTTAAGTTGTTTCATGTAGGAATGTTTTCACTGTTTATTACTGAGTAGCTTTTTCTACAGTGAGAAGGTAACGCGCACAAGTGTGAAAAATCCTCTTTAAGGCGTACTTGAGAATCTTCTGTCTTTTAACATTTTAATGTTCTAGGTCTCCTCTTAGAGGATAATCCTTCTATACGTGCCATATCATTAGGACATGGTCATATTCTAGTGGGCACAAAGAATGGTGAAATATTGGAGGTGGATAAAAGTGGACCAATAACTCTGCTGGTTCAGGTATGTGTTAAATATCAGTCAAATATGTCATACCGCAAACATGATTTTATTTTTTAAGTAAAGACTTGTGGAGTAAGAAGCACTTTAGCTACTAATGAAGTTAGTGGGTTACTTTCACTTTTAGTTAGACTAGACCATTATGACTTCTTAATGAGCAAAATAGAACATAGAATTTCATTACTAGTTTGTTCAATGAGTTCATCCTTTCAAACCAAGATCATATGTCTGTTTTGAAAAAAAAGAGGAGTGTGTGAAATAGTGGATCCTCCACCAAATTCCTTATTAACTTTTTTTGAGTACTAATTGCTCTTATTTTTAAAAGTTGTCTCCTTGACATTTGTTTTGAAATTTTACTTGTAATTATGTAAAAAGTTTGTTTTCTTTGTTGTACCAAACAACTGCATTTTTTAAGCTTGACTACTAAACAGATTTTTACATTGCATCAACATATCATTTTCTTTCATAGTTAGGCAAAAGTCTCTGGATTCTCTCTTTTCTGAGTGGCCAGTGCAATAGATAAAGAACTGTATTTGTTAAAAGAAAATATTAGAATCTAAGGTAAAGAAAAAAAAATCTAGTTCATAGAATAGTTGGGTTGGAAGGAACCTTTAAAGGTCATCATGTCCAAACCTCCTGCAGTAAGCAAGGACGTATTCAAATAGGTCAGATTGTACAGAGCCCCATCCAATCTGACCTTGAATCTTTCTGGGGATGGGGCATCTACAACATCTCTGGGCAACCTGTCTCAGTGGTTTACCATCCTCATCATAAAAAGTTTCTTTCTTCTGTCTGGTCTGAATCTACCCTCTTTTACCTTAAACCCATTACCCCTTGTCCTGTCACTAAAAGCCTTACTAAAAAGCATCCCCATCTTTCTCATAAGGCCCTTTTAAATGCTGAAAAGCTGCAACAAGACCTCCCTGAAGCCTTCTCTTCTCTAGACTGAGCAGCCCCTACTCTCAGCCTGACTTTATAGGAGAGGTGCTCCAGCTCTTTGACCCTTTCTGTGGCCATCTTCTGGACCCATTCCAACAGGTCCATGTTTTCCTGTGCTGAGGACTCCAGAGACAGACAAAGTACTGGAGTCTGACCAGAGTGGGATAGAGGGGCAGAATCACTTCCCTTGACCTGCTGGTCACATTCCTTTGATTTAGCCCAGTTTGCTGTCTGGGTTGCAAGTGCACATTGCCAGCTCATGTCCAACTTGTTGTCCACCAAAACCTCCAAGTTCTCTTCAGGGCTGCTTTAAGTCCATTCTCTACCCAGCCTGTGTTTGTGCTTGGGATTGCCCTGACCCACATTCAGGACCTTGCACTTGGCCTTGTTGAGCTTCATTGCATGGGTCCATCTGTCAGGCCTGTCCAGGTCCCTCTGGATGGGGTCCCTTCCCTCCAGCGTGTTGACCACACCACTCAGCGTGGTGTCATCTGCAAGCTTGCTGTGGGTGCACTCAGTCCCACGGTTCATGTCATTGATGTAGATGTGTGTGAGGATTATTTCACAGAAGTTTTCTATAGTACTAATTACTATAATTTTGCCCAAGTAGCAGAGTGAATTTTTTTCAGGTGTTCTATGTTTTTATTCAGATATTTATTATCGTCTAAATAATGCATGCTCTCTCTTTTTTTTTAAACTTCCTTAAATGTATTACTTCCTATTTCAATTTAAAATAAAAAGAAATCTGATTCATTGTGTTTTTTCAGGGTCACATGGAGGGGGAAGTTTGGGGTCTAGCTACTCATCCTCATTTACCTATTTGTGCCACTGTAAGTGATGACAAAACCTTAAGAATATGGGATTTATCTCCCAGCCATTGTATGTTAGCTGTTCGCAAATTGAAAAAGGGTAAGATGCTTAGTATGAAAAAATATTTAACTGATGCAATTGACATTTACAAGCATTATGAATCTTTTGAAAGCAGGACTGAATAAATTCCTTTTTTAGCTCAAATTATTTTATTAATGCTATGTTCATGAGTTATGTAGCCCTTAAGCTAATGAATCTATAAAAAAAAAATTCTGTGTAATACTGTTCTGAAGATTATTTGCAACTGTAACTTAAGGCAGTGAATTAACAAAAAAGTTGAATCAATTACATAAATGTCATGTTGCTTATAATATTGCAATGCTTTTTTGAGACTTTGAATCTAGAAATTTCTGGAAGAAATGTTAGAAGAAATGTTGAAATTCTCTTCTTTGTGAATGTTTGAAGGATCTGGAATATCAAGAAAAGAGAAGTCATAAAATTTTTACTCATTGTTTAGGATATAATTAAATTCTATTTTGACAGATGGAAAATCTGTTGTGACATAATATAAGGTAATGTTTTTAGGATTAGACTAGACTGGCCCCAACAAGCTTCTAATGTTGTGTATGCAGAAGAGTTACAAGCTCACACAAGCAGGGATTAAACAAGAAAGTTTCTAGTTGGCGAACTCTGCTCCCATCTTAAAGCTGATATTTCTTAATATTTTTAAGAGTACTTTTGGCAAAAAAAGTCTCTAATGACTGTTTGCTGATGAGACACATTTTGAGATGCTTTGGCAATCTTAAAAAGTACCTGTGTACTGTACAGAAAGAGATGGATACTTCTTCAGACTGAGTAATGGAATTGAAATAATATTTGTTAATTATAAAAGGCAAGATCCAATGGCTGTAAGAATATTGTCTGTATAGCTCAGGAGTGACTAAAAGAGCAGAAGGCTCGGGATGTTGTTTCTGATTGCAGGGTGACAATTACATGTGTTAGTGAGGTATTTTTCCTAAGACATATTGGAGTACTCATGTAATGTACAAGACACAAATCAGGATATTTTTGGTGTGCATTTCTCATCTGTGTTCATGCAATTAAACTAAAAGTTGAGAATGGAGAAAGGAACTACAGGATAATGATTGAGAAGCCCTGTGGTGAAGCCATCTAAGTAAAGGTTTGCTGTCTACAAGTTAATCAGAGGAACAAATAGTAGGGAAAAATATTTATGTTAATAGAAAATCCTGGCATGAAAGTAAGTCAATATAAGTTGGCCATATATAAATTTAGATTGGAAATGAAATTGTTTTTCAAACAATACTTGACGTATTTATTGGAAGGATTCTATGACCTAATGACTTATTGTTTGTGATAGCAAATTACTGAATTCCGTGAAGCCACAGGGTCTTCTGCAGCTGTGTTCTCCTTATCAGAACAAATGGTAACAAAAAGGCAGCACCAGATACAAAGGAGAGCAAGTTAAAAATATACAGACAGAAGTGATTAATCTGTATTACTGATGTAGAACATGTGTCAATTAATATGCAAATTCTAAGATTCTGGGCCTGTGTACCTGTTTGTATGATATCACAGCTTGGAAAGTATTTTGGCAGCATCTAGGAAACTTCCTTGGAAGTTTTACAGTATAAGAATAGCTTTCCTTTACTAATGGAAAAATAGATATAAAAGAAGGATAATGCACTGTAAATGTAACTGAATGCAATTTCTTTGTTCCTCGTAGGAGGCAGATGTTGCTGCTTTTCTCCTGATGGAAAAGCATTAGCTGTTGGTCTCAATGATGGAAGTTTTTTGATAGTTAATGCAGATACCCTGGAGGATTTAGTCTCTTTCCAGCACAGGAAAGATGTTATTTCAGAGATCAGATTTTCTCCTGGTAAGGGATTTTTTTTTTTAAATGAAGATTTTAATATTGAGGTTGTTCAAGTAAGCTTTATCATATTTAAGAGGTAAAAGTAATAAAGACTTGTAGTACTTTTATATGTAAAAAATAGGTCAGCAAAACTAATACTAATATTTTGAAAGACCATGGTGTGAAATCCTGTGTTGCTCATTTAAGGATGAGATTATTGGAATAGGTTTGCTTATAGTAACCTGCTGAATACAACAATCAGTTTTAAATCATGAATATCAAGTGGAACCCTAGGGTTCCACTTTATGAGCTGCATAAGTTTGGCACATCACTGAGGTTACTCTTAGCTAATACTTGAAACTGATGTGTCAGAAAGTTCTGGCAACTTCTGTTTTCTTATTTTTGCCCCCCTTAGCACTCCCAGTGAGGCTACTTTTTTTTCCAACACTATTGCTCATATTTTAGGAACTCAAAATGCGTGGCCTACTTCAGTTAAAATACTCATCTGCTGGAAAAATTTGATGCAAATTACTGATATCAATTCTCATACAACATTACTTTCTGGTTCCCTAAACTTCACTACTCTCTGAATGCCATAAATGCTTAAAATTTCAACAAATGATTTTTATTGTTTGAAAATGAAATGATATAATAGTTGGATATTTCATGCTGATTATGTGATATGAAAATCAGTTTGTTGGGGAATATGCATAAATTAGCAAGCTGATGTCAAAGAATTCTAAGTTGCATATAGCTAAATTCCAGAATTTACTTGTGTTTCATATGCAGAGCACTACAATTTTTTGAAAATGTTTTGTGTTTTAGGGGCTGGAAAGTACTTAGCTGTGGCATCCTGTGACAACTTTGTAGATATTTACAATGTAATGAGCAGTAAAAGAGTAGGAATCTGCAAGGGAGCCTCCAGCTATATCACGCACATGGACTGGGACATAAGAGGTAAGTAGCATTCATTGTAAAAATGTACTGGGAGACTGATTACATTATAGGCTAATACAGTACATGTGTATGAATTTGTGGAATCACTGGCAGATTTGGTTCTTCAGCTTTCGAATATGCTCTCACAGCATCTGAATAAATATTAAACCCATGATTTTTACTGCCACATACGTATTTAAAAGTTGTGCAATTTGAAGTGAAATGGTTTGTCTCTATAGATGGGTTTGTTTGGATTTTTAGAAAGTCTTTCTTGTTTCTTTTTGACTTCACAAGGGGAGTTAGTGATAGAACAAGGGGGAAGGGCCTTAAGCTGAAGGAGGGTATGTTTAGATTAGATGTTAGGAAGAAATTCTTTACTGTAAGTGTGATGAGGCACTGGAAACAGCTGCTCAGAGAGGTTGTGGATGCCCCATCCCTGCAGGTGGTAAAGGCCAGGCTGGATGGGGCTCTGAGCAGCCTGGTCTAGTGGCAGGGGAAGTGGAACTAGATGGTCTCTAAGGTCTCTTCCAACCCCCAAAATTTTATGATTCTATGTTTCTACTTCTTGAATGTACAATGTGCAATGCAGTTGTATCTATAGCTCAGGAATACGTATCCTCGTTGTCACAAATGACAGAAAGACCAGATTTCCTGTGTTCCCGGGTATTAATATGTGATTAATTAAAATACTAAATTTAGTCCTGTTTCATTTGAAAGCAACTCTGTGCAATTGTGCAATCTATTTGCTCATGTTCTTATTTCTCTATATAATCACTTTTGAAACAGTCTGATATATTTTGAAAGAGTGTTATAAGTTAGCTTCCTTTGAGAATTTTGAAAAGGAAGAGGACAGAAACATTGGTGAGAGCTTCCCTCAGAGATGAAGTAGTATAAAGGTGTAAAGAAGTCACCTGCTTGGGATTAGCCAGTGGCCAGGCAGCATATGTGCTTCTCCATCCCAAGAGCACATGCCTCAATAGCTAGTTGTCATAAACAAGCTTCGAAATGGACCCGGTACATTTTGTCTATCATCTGATGGGACAGCCATAAAAAGGAGAGAAAAGAGATGCATTAGTACAGTTTTCAAAGGGAGGAGAAAAGGTTGTGAATTTAAGGGGTCAAAGGACTTAGATCTCTTTAGAAGACCATTCCTCCAGATCCTTTATTTATGTATGCAGGTTTTCCAATAGAAACAAATAATTGATGTAATGCAGTTAGCAATAAAAAATTCAAACTAAACTTTCTTTTTTTCTTCTGTAAAATGGAATCTTCTATGTTAACATACGATATGTATGTCATATGTTTTATAGGGAAACTTTTGCAAGTCAACACTGGTGCTAAAGAGCAGTTGTTTTTTGAAGCTCCTCGTGGGAAAAAACAGACAATTCCAAGTTTGGAGGTGGGAAACTGTACTGTCTTCTTAATATGTTTACAAATTAGAGTTATGATACAGCCATCTTTACTACATAAGAGGGAATATTGTATAAAACTAATTTTAAACTTTTTAAATAATAAAATATGTGGGGGATTTCACGTTTTTCTCTTCTATTAAGTAACAGACATTTGACTGACTTAGTCATGAAAATCTCACTAGGCTTCTGTGTGCCTTTTCTGGTACTAAACACCTTTGAAAATCTATTGAAGATTACTTAACACGAACCTCGCTGTGGAAACCTCATGTTTGTCTTTACAGAACAATGTAATATAGTGTATATAATACATATAGGCAAGAGCAGTGTATTGTAGCTATAATGTTGTTTTGTTTTCTCAGACATCATAGAGGATTGTCACAGGGCAGAGAGCAAAACCAGATACTTTCCAAGTAATATTTTCCATGGTATTGAAAGGCAGTGTTGGAAAATATAATTTTTCTGTAGCCTGAAAGGGCAGCTAAGGAAAAAATTTTCAAAATACTTTTTTAGGTTTTGGAATGGAAAGTTAATAGAGGTAAAATTAGAGGTCTCAAATGAAATCCTGAATGTTAAGAAAATAAGTGATTTATATATTAAAATACTATTTTTTCGATGTGATGTATCTTTCAGTGTAAGGACTTTTTGTTGAAATCAGATATAGAAGAAAAATGCCTGAGAAGAAATGTGCTCTGTCTCAAATGGGTTGTTTTTGTAGGTAGAAAAGATTGGCTGGGCATCATGGACAAGTGTTTTGGGCTCTTGCTGTGAAGGGATCTGGCCAATAATTGGTGAAGTCACGGATGTAACTGCTTCATGCCTCACTAGTGATAGTAAAGTATTAGCCACAGGAGATGATTTTGGATTCGTGAAACTGTTTCGATACCCTGCTAAAGTAAGTAATTTTCAGCTGTTTATGGAGAATATTTATTAATAAATCTGCCTTTTTGAAACTGTGAAAATTCGTCACTAAGAAGAAAATAATGTTTTTATATATTTTTTCTCCTTATGATCAGAGAAAGCATTCAGTATGACATGGCAGTTTGCAGTGCATTAAACTTGCAGTTAGTAAGAATGATCACTCCAGATCAGGCTATAGAGCCATCTCATGGAGTGTCCTGCTGCTGACTGTAGCAAATGAATAGGAAAAACTTAAAGAATGGGAATGCTTTGGAAGACAATGAACATCTCTTTCTCACCTAGATTTCATTCATAATTTTAAGGACCTTCATTCTGTCCAATGTCAGTCATTTTTCTTCTAAGATGAAGAGCTTTAATATTATTTAATCACTCATCATAGAAAATCCATTCCAGAAGCACATTGTATTTTTACCGCTCTTCAAGTACCTCTAATTTTCCTGTATATTTGTTCGTAAATGTGTCTTCAGTTTTGGAATGTTGCCATACTAAGGATGGTAACAGTGCACAAGTACTGACTCAAAATATTCTATGTGAACTTTATTCCAGCTCAGTTTGATTATTGTCTTTCTTAGGAAAAGTGATCCAGTATTTATTGCTGGAATCTGTTTATAAACTAGCTCTTGCATGCTTGATATGGAGATAAGGTTAACATTTAATGAAGTTGCTGTAGGAGGGGCACTTGGCAAATCATGTATTACAACCATATGAAATACAAAACAACTGAAGCATGAACTGTAAAGTTAAGATGGTGTCGCTGTGCACTGGCAACTCATTTCAGTTTTGTCTAGCAGACTGGTTAAATTTGATCTTTGCCTTTTTGTTCCCCTTCTTAGGGAAAGTTTGGAAAATTTAAGAGGTATGTTGCTCACAGTACCCATGTGACAAATGTTCGTTGGACCTACGATGACGGTTTGTTGGTCACTGTTGGAGGAGCAGACACCTCTTTAATGCTGTGGACTTATGAGATGGAAGGACATCGGGATAGCAGGCAGTGTGACAGTGAAGAGTCTGATCTAGATTCTGAAGAAGATGGAGGTCAGTAACGATTTCTAGAACTAGTTGGATTATGCTTTTGTAAGAAGACTTCATTAATGGACAACTGCAAATTTAGAAATAATCAGGATTCATAGATTGTTTTTATCTTAAGTAGCAAAGACTTCAAAAATGTTAAATAAAATTTGGTTTTGGGGAAAGGACTGATAAACTGCTGTGAAGAAAATGATAATGAAGTGGTTGAGTTACTGCTTTGAGTCAGAGTACATAAACAGACTTGACATATTTTAAATGAAAAAATACTACTTGTCAATTATACATAGCTACCCATAGCTGAAAATCTATATATAAAATAGAATCATCACAGTTTAAATTTGGTCACTAATTCTGAAGAAATTATAATGTGAGGTCATAGTTATCTTGATGTTATAGCATCTGTTTCCATAACATGGAAGCATAGGAGACTGAAGTAGACTGATGTTTATATATCTATTGCAAGGTCATAATATCAGTAGTTATAAAGTGTTAATTACATTTTGTAGCACTAATTTCTGCTGGTTTTGCCATACTTATGTTTTCTTTTTCATTGTATAATTCCAAGGGTTGATGAGCCTCCAGACTTGTTTTCTCTTCTCCCAAGTGCAGTTTTTCCTCCTTGTCAATTCCTGTGTTCAAGCATTTTTAAAATATCACTGCTACTCTTTAAATAGTTCTGTGTAATAAATTAACTTCAGCTGTCACTAAAATGTGCTAAATGACCAAAGAAATACATTAAATATTAGAGGCATATTGAACATTCATTAGAAAAGAATTTTTAATCACTGTCTTTCTTCTTAAAAGTATTGAAGAATGCATCCACAAAGTAATTTAATTGCCTGTAGGAGGATTTGTCAGCTTTAACTTTCTTAGTCAAAAATTGTGACCTTCAGAGTTTCTGTTCAGCCTCTGCTTGTGATCTGTTAGCCCTATAACCTTCCCTAGGCTCTGGTGCTTTAAACAGAACCCTCTTAAGCTGTGTGTTCAAAAGTGCTCTAAAAGAGAGAGAGGTCTGTGAAGCCTTACAAGAAAAGACATTGACATCTTTATCCACAAAAGTTTCTCTTGGTCAGGTCCTATTAATTTCAGTTAGAGTTAAGAACTATTCACAATCACATTGATGGCATTAGTAGTCTCTATCTTTGAAAAAACAAAATAATGGAGGATAAGTAACAACCCTGTCACTCCTGAGCTTCTTCAACGTTTATTTTACGTGATGTGCCTTACTATCCCTAAGCATTGCGTAGGAACCTTGTGCGGACCTATAGATTCCATTGTAATGGATGGATCTTGGAACTGAGAACAACCAGGCACTGAGTCTTACAGGTCTTAAGAGCAGGTGTCAGGTAGTGAGGTTCTTTGTTAGTGATTGTAGTTAAGGCCAAACAAGCAGAAATGGGGTAGCTTTTAAAGTCCCTTGACTCTTTAATAATTTTTTTCCACAAAGATATTGTAAGGAATTTTTTCTTTGAATGTCTTTCATTAACAACATACATGATTCCCAGCTACTTTCTTTCTGTTGTGTATTTATGTTACTAATAATCCATGCTATAATTGGTTTTGTAATCTAGTGCATTGTTAAAATCTGCACAAATTATGATTAAATTGTTGTTCTTGTAGTTTATTTTGGTTTGATACTGTTCCCTCTGGTTTTGTTAGGGTATGACAGTGATGTGACAAGGGAAAATGAAATTAATTACACCATCAAAGCCTTATCAACAAACATTAGACCAATGTTTGGAATTAAGCCTCATCTGCAACAAAAGGAGCCAACCTTAGATGAAAGGTAATTACTATATTATAAGCCTCATATGCAACAAAAGGAGCCAACCTTAGATGAAAGGCAATTACTAAATTACAATTCTAGCCAAAAAATCAACCTGAAAAGATAATAGTAAAACAAAATTATATTGGAATATATAATTCTTAACTTAAAAGGATATGTATAAAAAGAATCTACATACTTCTTTGAAGAAAAAAAGAAAGATGACCCAAAGGACTAGGCTGTATCTATTTTCAGAGAGCACAAAAGACCTCAAACTACGTATGCATATTTTTATGTTGGGGAGTTCCTTGAGATAATTGAGTTATTTGCTGGTGTTTAATAATATATTGTTTTTGAAACTTAAATACTGACTGATAGTTAGTGATGGCATTATAGGCATGAACCTGTACATTAGTTTTAGTGAACAACAGCTCTCTGGTTTTTGATTCTGCCAACAAACTGCTCTGATGAATTCAGCTCTAATTGCTCCTTGCAATGTTTCTGTCTCCACATAACTTCTACCTTTCTTTGAAAAATTCTGTCCACACTGGTTCTGCAGTTTTTGTTAATGAATCTTGGAAAATGAAGTTGGTTGCTTTGCAGTGTTAGTTCTTTATCTTGGTTCACTCTTTTATGATGTAGAAGGGAATGGGATGGGGAGCAGACTACAATAAACCCAGAAGGTAAAGTAGATGCAAAATAAGAAAAACAATTTATAACCTCTAGAACATAATGTGTTGTAGAATCTGCAGCTGAGCACGGGACCCTGAAAGTTGTTTGTTGTCCACAAAATAGATGTGGACAGTATATGTGAGGAAAAAAGAAGGAGGGATTCCTAACATGGCAATTGAGGAACGCTAACACTAAAGAGAGGGAAGCGAGGAAAACAGCAGGGTATAACAGGGTGTAAGGATACAGTGAAAT
Organism: Aleadryas rufinucha; assembly: GCA_013397815.1. Lineage (NCBI taxonomy): Eukaryota > Metazoa > Chordata > Aves > Passeriformes > Aleadryas > Aleadryas rufinucha. The sequence continues at coordinate 368,616 of VZTH01014808.1, read as the reverse complement.
AGGAGAGAAGAGAGTTTTGCAGGAATTGAGGAGTTCTGTGGCAATGCTCATGCCTCTTTCTGCAGTGAAGCTGGACAGATCTGTGGTACCCTTGTTGAGAAATGCAATGTGACTTTTGTGGGAGTTTCATGTCATCTATTGTTTTTAAGTTGTGTTGCTGTAGGAGAGAGTGGGATGCCTGTGTATAAAGCTATGGTTCCCTGTCTTGCATTTCTGATGAGAAATGGTCTTTCTGTTTCTTAATTAGATGTATTTGATGTGGAAATCAAAAAGAAATAATGGGCATGGTATGAAAGCTTTGATTAAAGTTGGGGGTTTTTTTTCCCTTTAATGAAATTGTAAACCTCTTGTGTTTGTTTCAATAACTTTTTCTGGAAGCTGAGTGAATTGTGTTTTTCAGTTTCAAATAAAATACTAAGAGAATTAATTCTGTAGTAAAGTAATTAAGTTGTGATTCAGAACACATACAAGTTCACAAAAGAATTCCATTGCTTGGACTGTTGAAAAGTTTCGGGCCCTAAAACTTCAAAGAAAATATTTTTGTGATGAATAAAACCAAACTATGGTTACTTTATGTATTTTAACTTCTGTTCTGCTGACGTTAATATTGTGTAAGATTGGTAAATGTTTTAGTCTACTGTCATAGATACTAATTTTTATTTGATTTTTATTACTCTTTCCTTTTGCTTCCTATGAAGGCAGGGGGTAGTAAGGTAAGTTCATTTACATGAAGTCCAGGATTAAGTGCATTTTAATTACTTAAGCTGCTTGGGAAAGTAGTTGCAATTTGCAATAGAAGTGAGGGATTTACCTCTTTACTATTAAATAGTAGCTTGTTAATGGGTAGAAGAGGGATAAGGGACAAAGCATAAAGGCAGTTCTCACTCTGAGTTGACATGAGCAAACGCTAGATAGAGTATTTGGGAGGAGGTGATCAAACTTCATCCTCCTTTCCTCAATGCTTTGGAGTGGCTAAGGAACAGCTTGACTTCACTGAGTTGCAGAGCTTGCCTAAGTGCTTGTGGATGTCTGTGAGACGGTATCTCAGTGTGGTTGTAGAGGTCCAACATGGAATAGAGTGCAGTGAGCACATTGCACAGATGCCTGATGTGGCTGTGTGAGCAGTATCACGTCTGCAGCATTGTGCTGGAGCTAATAAAGCTTCAGAGGTGAGAGGAGCACTGCCTTGGCTGCAGCATTTTGCCAATGCACCTATACTGCTTGAGGATCTGAGCTGCTGGGTCCGCATCATGCTCTTACGGGAGTCTCTAGCGTAGGTGCCTGCATTAGGTTATGAACTTCTACACTTAGGCTATTTAGAAAATATGCATATGCAAAAAACATGCTGTTAAATTTGCAGCACAACAAATCCTTAGGCTGTTAGGCCACCCTTCAGAGTTGTAGACTGAGCTGCCTTCGTGACTAGAACTCAGGATTTCATTGAGATTCAATTGGTCTAAGGTTTGCTTGCAGTGTTGTTAAAGGCCATCTCTACTAATGATATCGTATTCTCTAGCAATGAAATTACCATGCTGTATCATTGAAATTGGAATACTTGTTTTAACTTCTGTTGGAAACACAAAATGGCACTGCTGTGAGGCAGCACTTAGGTCTGTAATTTGAATTATTTATAATTTCTGAATAATAATGTTTATAGACAATATTTTTATGTGAAAAGATGTGTACTGTGTGTCTAATTTGGTTGTGTAATAGCTTGATGGATACTCAGCAGCACAAAATACATTTGAAAACTATTTCTATCCTTTACTAAGGGTTCTTTCCTAGTATGCTTTTGTGCTAGGTAAATTACTCAGAAAAAAAGTCCATCATGGTTGACTTTGAAAACACTTCTGACTCAGCTACTCCCTGAACTGCACAGCACTGAAGGTTGGGAGATGCCTCTGGAGAATAATGATCCATTCTTATTTGTTCTTACACTCCCTGAAGTTAGCTATCTGTCGCTGTCAAAGGGGCAGTGCTGTGATTAATGTACCTTACAGAAGAATGGCTGTACCAAGAAATCTCAAAACTAAATAACCAAGAATTTCAGTTAAAATTTTTCACCATAAGTTTTAAAGATTCACAAGCAGATAGAACTATTACTTAGTCCATGTGCTGAGATCTCTTGCGTGAAAAGATCCCAGTGGCTTACATCTTTTGAAGATTCTTCTGGCATTCTGGATACACTCCCAGATAGAATTCAAAACCAGGTGTTGCAGCAAAACTGCCTCTGATTTTATTTAGGTTTTTTTTTCCCTTGAGGATTTTTTGTGTGTGTATAGGGACATACACACAGATGCAAAAATAGATAACCTACTTTAGATCCTTGTTTATTCAAAATGGGAAGGAAACTAAAAAAGTATTTACAAATTAGTCCCTTACAGACTGAAAAGTGAAGAATTTTTTTTTTATTCAATAGAGACAGTAAATAAATCTAAATTGTACTTCCCAGGGAGTGAGAGAGGAAGGAAGCTACTGAAATGGAACATTTTTAATCCAAAGCTCACAATTATCACCTTGTAATTGCCATTGAAGGAGAAATTCTGAGATTTTATACAAACATCTTCGATATATGTTTTGGATAAATAAATAGAATGCAATTACATTTTTCTGTTTTCCAGTCTAGTGACTTGTGATGTGAATGTAAATAATACAAATTCCAGAGCTCTTTTCTCAAAAAATCATGCTTGTCTTCTCCTTTCATTCTGTCAACTTGTGTGATTTGGGAGAGGGGAGAAGCCAGGAGTCAAAGTGAAAAACTATAGCAAGGGACTTTGCACTAGCAGCTTCTTCTCTCCCTCTGTTTATCGTATTTGCAGAATAAATTAGATTACAGGAAAGTTTAAATTTAACATTAACTTTTTTAAAAAACAGTTTTAGAAAACAGGGCTTTTTGAAGCCAACCTTTTTGCCCATTGGAATGTACATTATTGCAGGGCATTAACCTTGGGACTGAAACCCCTGAAATTTCAGACTTCATTCTTTCCAATCATAAATTTAGTTTTATTATTAGTTACTTACATTACAAGCTGTAGACTGGAACAACATGATGGAAAAGAATGGTCTCCCTTTACCAGTTTGAGGTAATTATTTTTTCCTCCCAAAGCTGAGCTAAAACCCATGTCTTTGAGGAAGTAAAAAAGCCAATTACTAAAGTATCAAGGTTTACCAAATAATCTCAATTTTTGAATGTAAAGAAAAAAACCTATTATTCACTTTGCAACCAAAAAGGAAATGTGTAGAGAAACGATTGTGTGGCCCAGTGATGAGAGTTGGAAGATTTGCATGTGGCTTATGATCTGTGTATATTGGGTTTATCAACAGAACCTAAGAAGTTTTCTGAACAATGTGCATTTTTGAAGGTGTCAAGAAAAGGGTAACTAGATCACAGGTGTATTGCCAGATAGGTTGAATACAGCTTCAAGGAAGTCTTGCATATTTCAGTGATGAAGACAACACAGAAGCTTTAATGAAATCTGCCTTGTACTGGTTAGGCATCCATATGTAAATATTTGCTAGCTAATAATTTGGTATGTTGTGTGGTCCATGTGGAATATGTTGTTCAATACTTAAATCGTTATATTGGAAAAGTAGAATTGGAAATTAAAGAATTGAAAATGACAAATGGAAGCTAAAAATTTTCCTCTGATTATATGAATGTTTGTTTTGGTGGACTAAGGAAAATTGTAGCATAAAACTGCTCCGTTCTTGGAGAATCTCTCATTTCTCCTGCGTTACTGTGAAAAATATCTGGAGGTATTTGAATTCTGTAGTCCTTGAGGAATTGCGTGTTTTTGATTGCAAAACCTGTTCAAGCTACATCTGAATTTTTTTGTGAGAAAGGTTTAGCTGTCTCTTGTATGAAGAATAGTGCATCCATCTTGCACTGCAAAATAAAGTTAAAATTAATTAGAAGACATTCTGTAAAACATTTGTTTCAGTAGGGGAAAAAATTTATTTGTGAGTTGGTGAGTTATTAACATTGTGTTCTTAATTTTCAGGAAAAGTTTTCCTAAATTATTCATAAATTATTTTTGCTTAACTTGTAAGTGAAAAAGACTACCTAGTGTTCTCCTTGCCACAGTGAAGTTGCTTGGTAGTTCTTAAAAGAAGAGCTGAGCAAACCAGTGAAAGTGTACCAGCTAATCAAACTAATGGAAAGTGCCCATTCGTACTACAAATAATAGGAAATAATCTTTACATGCCCCTATGCTCTAATGATTAATAATGACTTTGGGCTAGTCGAAGTGTAGGAGTATTCCATCATGCATGACGGAGTAAACCCATCAAATGCAAAGTATCTTCAGTCAACATAAACTAAGTAGTCATTTAAAAAAAATACATATCAGTAGTGCTCAGTACCGCACACATTCTGACTAGCTGAGATAGTTGTATTTAAGTATAAATGAATGTGGTTTTGTGAGTGAACTTGAACATCTGTCTTTAATAGTGAGTTGGCTGTTCTATCCATCAACTTATTTCAGGAAGTTAAACCTGCACAACCTTTCTTTGAGTAATTCAGGTGTTGTGTTTGCCATCTCTAAACACTTGATATAGTTCAGATGGTTTTGGTTCTGCTTGTGCTTTATTTCTCTATTTACAGTAGAGTTATTCCAAAGAATTATATTCTCATGCCAACACATGTTCGTAATTCCCATTTAAGTGAATGGGAGTTCTCTATACAAATAATAGATTTACACAGCCTATGAAGTGAATAATCCCCTTGGTTGTAAAAAGAAGTATACAAACCAGAAAGTCAGTAATAATTATCTATATGAATAATTCACTGGCACCTAACTTTTAGCCAAACTTGTATAAGTAATCCTTTTCTCTTTCCCATCTGCTGCTGAAAAGAGGTTCCAGGTAATGCTTTTATTTTGCTATCTAGTCCATCTTCTCCTGCCACCTCCCATTTTCCTTAAAAAGCCATCTGTCATGTTGGTGCCATACCATGCACCTATCACTTTTCAGAGTATTGCTGCATTACAAATCTGTAATTTATATATATTCATTGTACTTCTGTTTCATACAATAAGCTAGATGTTTTTTTACCTACCAATGTGTACTCCAACTCCATGAACTACTATACTTTCCTACGTTCACAAGTAGTATTTTTCAGTAATATTTATTAAAATATAAAGATTAGCACTCTTTCCAGCCCCCTAGTGGAGAGCTGTTTTACATGTGATGATTTGAGTCTCACCTGACATGTCAAGGTGTATATGTTACTAAATTATTTAAGCATTAGATTCCTTGTATCTGCATTAGTGAGTATAAACTGGCACTTCCTGCTCACAGGACACATGAAAATAATTATAAATAATTTTTGTCAAGAAGCAGTATTTAGAAACTACCAGCCTTCATTATCTTCTAATGGAAATCAGACCTCTGTAAAGTTTCACAAATGACTTTAAAGAACTTGCAAGAGTAAATAGAAAAAGGTCTTCCTTACTTTTAAAATTCATTCTATACTTCATGCTTGCCAACACCTTTTGGGGAGGGCAGTGCATGTAGTGCAAAATCAATTGCTAAATTCTCTGCAAGTCCCCCTAAGTATGAAGTGTAGTTTCGGTGCCCCACACAGGAAGGGATTTTTTTGTTTGTACCAACAGCTGTAATTTGCTTTATGAAATTGTGCCCAAAATAATACTTTTATTTTTAATACAGAAATAAATATTGTAAATTATACTGTTATAAGTTACCACAGAACTCGAAGAATTGGTGGTAATTTACCTATGCTATATAACAGAAAATCATTCCTTATTCTGTTAATAACTTTAGAAACTCAGTATCAATGAGGAAAATAGGGAATGAAATACATCATCATACAACAAGGGGTAGTAATATTGAAGCTATGTCTAGAACTGTGAAAAAGAGATTTCTTTGTTTCAGAAACTACTTCAAAATGCTTATACTCGATTTTTATAGTTTCATGACAAGAAATATTAAAATATACATACCAAATCTATTTTCATTTAAAAATAAAGTGTCAGTATTAAGGTATTTATTGCCCTTATGATAGATGGCTGGAACTCTTCTTCCACATGCTCAAACTGACACTATCCATATGTGAATTCAACCCAACATGTTGTTCATGCTCTCCTTACCATCTTTTCCACTCAGTTTTTGAGCATGCAACGAGTTATGCATGCATACAGGTATATGACTACTGTGTGTTGCATATGCCATTAGTCACTTTGCTGCACATTAAATAGCAAATAAAAAATATCTCAGCTTTCACACCTTTAAAAAAAACACTTGGAAAATGTGTTCTCATGTCCTTCAACATTCCTGCTTTTAAATGCTCAAGTTGTTATCTTGAAACTTAGTTGGGAAGACAATGCATACCTGCTTGTAATTTGAGTTCCAGTTCCACTGCTCTGGATCAATATAGAATTAGTCTTTCCAGGACAGATACTTAGATAAATTGTTTAGGTGACCTGTGAGATAACACAGCTGAGTAAAAGTTGTCAAGTTTTCCTGGCCAATGTACATTCACTTTATTCTGTTGTGTGGTAACGTACGAATGTAAATGTACTCTAATGATTACTTAAGGATGATATCAACCTATATTTGTATCTGTAGAGCCATTAAGTATAGATTGGCTTCTCAAGCAGTTGTAAAATGTGAGATTGTTTTACCTCTTCTCCCATTCTGTCACAAAGGATTAACAGACAGTGAATGCTATAAAAATGCCACGTTCTAGAACCAAGCAGCAGAGAAATAAATACTCAGTTCCAGAAATGTAAACCTCTGTCAAAACGATCTCCTTTCAGTTTTTACTGCTTTCATCAAACTTCAAATATGTTCTTCTGCTATATTTAGTTTTTCTGCTTTTTTTTTCCCCATCCAACTCATTTTTTCCTCTGTGTTTCAGGGACATAAGTGAATTAGGGCCAGGGTAGGAAAGGAGAAAAGAGATGAGGTTTGAGTGCTCTCTGTCAGATACGAGGCTGACAAGTGAAAGAAGGGCTTTTTATGCGGTGTTTTGTTAATTTCTGGAGGAACAGTAATGAGACTGTTGCAGAATTGTCCATAAAAAATCAGAAATTAAAAATATGAAGTCTTTCAAAGCATTCTGGAGTGAGTAGGAGGTGGATTGGGCAGTCTTACGCAATCTTCCTCTACCCTCATCTGTAAAGCAGGACATTAGTTATTGATACAATTTTTAGTCTGCTATTCAGAGTAATAGAGAAATTTTTGCACAATTGCTAAATCCAGACTCTGATATTTTTGTTCCACATGCTGGCTGCAATGTAATCTACAGGAAACCACATTTAAAGATTTCCTTGCTCTATCAAAAGCATCAGCATGCTTCTCTCTCAGCTAGGAAAGTGTCTGGAACAGAGAGGAGTATAACTTTTTCTACTTTCCTTCCTTCAGGAAGGTTTGGATTTTTTCCTGCTGCTCTGTGTGTAGACTGGCAATCCTATCTTGGGTGTCGATGCTTCACAGCTGAGTAAAGTGGCGTTGTGATTTTCTTTTTAGTCCTTAATATGTCTGACAACTGTATTTCTTCTTCTCCAGAAGCCTTTTTGAGTTCTACAACATGCCAATAGAAGCAGCACACACAACAAACAGCATGCCAATCTCACATTTCTGCAGTACTCCCTACTCTACTTGCTGTTTGATTTTATTGCTGCTGCATGGGATGAGAGAAGAGGTAACAAGACAGTGGAAAACTGATTCTTGGGGAAACTAATGGTTAGGACCAACAGAAACACTGGTATACAATCTTCCAATTTTCAGCACTTCAGCATTGTTCCCAATTTCCATGTTTAGAAAGAGAAAGGTACATGTTGTGTTTGCTTAATTAAAAAAAAAGTTTCAAAGGCAACATTATGTTTTTTAAGAAACCATTTTCGTACAAATGCTTTTTAAGGAACTTGCATTTTTAAGTGTGCTCCTACTTGCTGAATAAATGAGCTGTAATTATGGAAGTGTCAAAGGAATTCAAAAATTTTAATTACAGTTGAAAGTAAAATTGTACATAGGGAAAAATTTGATTAGCAGCTCTTTATATCATTAACTTGTTACAGAAATCAGTTATTAGATATGTTTCAATAACTATAATTCTTAACCATAAAATAACAGCTTATGTGTAATGATGGTTACGTGCAATTCATTTAACTTGTTAACCCTGTTCATTCTTTAGAGATTTTTGATTGCACAGGCAGAGAACTGGTTATTATTTTGTCATTTTAACTTCAGAGGTTGTAAGCACTAGAATTTGTTCTGTTTTAAGCAGTACTTATATTCATATGCAAAAAATTCCAATCCACTTCAAAACCCAAACAAAACTTTATTTGTAATATTTTGGGAGATCAGTGTGACCATTTCAAAAAAGATTTTGGGAAAAAATTATTTTTAGGAGAGAAGAGGAAATCTTAATGTAAATTTACCTCAGGTGTTTAATGAAGCTGTCTGATTTGTTCCTCTCCCTTCTTCCTCACCTCAGCATATATTAACAGGAACTGGACTGTGTTAGTTTCTCTTTTTCTCTGTCTCTTCATTTACTTCAATGAATAAGGGCAGATTTTTATTCTTTTTATCGTTGAAGTGCTTTTAGAAAACCCATTCCCCATAATTAATCTGTGCCTTTAAATTTTTGCTTGTACATTTCAGTAGTTTTTCTTGATTGGATTTGATTCAGTTTGGGTAGCACACAATGATAAGAAGACTTCTCTGGCCCTGGAAGATACCTGTTGCTTCCTGATCAGGGTATTTGTAACTGAAATTGCTCATCTGCTGTGGAAGTGGGGAACAAATACAGTCAAACGTTTTTTTCCTCTTTGAGCTGTCCTCTCTCCTTATGTTTACCATGCTTAATATGGTAAACATTGTGACCTACTGGGAGATTTTCTCTGGTGATAGTTCAGAACATTCTAAAGAAAAGTGTAGTTTCTTTATTTTTCAAAATGAAAAAGTGAGAAATTTGCCTAGCAGTGCTATTGTTGTGGTATGACAGACTAGATAAGGGAATGCTTGGGGTCAGTGGTGATAGGACAGAGGAGAAGACCTGGAGAAATAGCTTGGCAGGCTAGGAATCTCCTGTCAACTATAAAACCTGGAAAAAAACAGTTGAGAGACAGTAGTGATTCAAGAGTGATCATGAAATTGGATGTTGGGATTGCTGACAGAAATGAGAGAGATTCCCTGCTTCTAGCCAATGTGCTTGTATAGATGATGAAGATAGCCCAGACCATGCTTGGTTTGCTTTTCCTCCTCTTTTCCAAAAGTTGGGAGGTTATTTTGTCACCTTCACATGCTAAAGGACAGGATGCTGTGACTGTGAGCTAGGTCCAGACTATGAAAAAAAAATTCAAATGTCATGCTTTTCTGTCTCAAGGTATATGTGAATCACTTCCATTTGCAAACCTCAGAGAAGAAAAAAGATTTTTAGCTGAGGACCTTTGAGAATGAAGTCTAGGGGTACATTCCCACCGCACAAATTTCAAGCAGGACTAAAAGAGTATGTTTAAATGCTGCTATGTTCTAATATTTGTCTCTGAAGAAGCAGACCTTTACTTCATGTCCATATTGGACTCCTTTTCTGACCTGCCTTGCTATGTATGGTCAATGTCCCCAGATCTTGCCTTTAGTGCCAGTTTATTATAAGTCTGTTTTCTAAGAAAAAGAATTTTGGAGAATTTTTGGAGTAGCAAAAAGCAAGTGTTAGGCTACCATTCTTTGTGAAGTTACAGAAGTCTTTCTCTATACTTCAAGTTAGTGTTCTGTGTCTTAATTTGCACTTATTTATGAATGAATATGAAATATGAGCCTTAGTTATCTTCCTTCATGCCTTGAATTTTCATTTTAACTTCAAATTACTGTTTCATACTTTGCTCCAATAGTAATTTAATGCAGCCCATATCCCCCCCAACAGAAATATTCATAGTGTTAACTAACTGTGCAGGGTAAAGTAGCAGTGTTTCTTGTTAGATGTGGACTTGGATTTTCTGTTATATAGGTTTCACATTTCATAAAATCTAGATGTATGATGCTGAATTAAGTATTTCAAGTGCCTCCCTCCAGTCCTTTCTAACACATTAGGAAGCTTTAGTAAACTTGATCACATTTGGGTGATCCAAGCAATGGACAGACTTCTTTACCAGACAGAAATTTTTTGTCATCTTGGGGTGTTTCGTAATTTTTTTTCCACAAGTACTTTACAGGCTTCTAACAGTAGAGGAACTAAGTGGAATATCTCAGAGCACAGTTTATATTTGCAGTGCAATTTATTGCAGTGCATTATAATACATATAAATCTTTTGTTTGGTGATGTGACATCAATCTATAAATTGTACTAAAATTAGGCAGGGAAAGTGAAGAAATAAATCTAAGAAAATGGTATTTTATTTGAATAACTGGAAAAAAATGCTTTTCAACTGTCCTTCAAAATACACAGTGTACAAACAAATCATATTCTATTGTTCTTAGAAAAGACAGTCATTATTTTGAATCAAAGTCATCACTCAAGAGCAGAGATGAAATTAGAAGTATTTCATGCTAAAAAGGAATATGAAAGAGACCTGTTGCTTCATGCTTGATATTAGTTTATTACACTGCCTACTGGATTAAATCATCTGGATGTCACTGAATCTATACATAGAAATTATTTTTAAATGAATTGTTTCTCTTAAGGGTCCAGTTTGAAGGATTGTAATCACAGCCACAAAGGCTGTATCGATAGAATCAAAAATCAATGCTCCTGCAAATTACTAGGAACAGTTGCATATATTTAATAAATAAAGCTTATTTATTTGTGTGTTTCTTTGTATAGGTACAATTGAATGTAATGTGAAAGATGTTACAGATATTCATTAAATATATCTAATTGAGATTTCTTAATTGAATCTGGACTATTCAGAACAGTGGAACATAAGTTATGGCTGTTACTCCTGCATTTACATGGTCTTACTTACTTTACATTTACATTGTTTACTTCTGTGTAAGCTTTGATCCATATCTCATTTCAGTTGATATAAGAGTGAATGGGCAGGTGCATCTGGAGTTCTTTACAAACTATTACAAAAATAGGAAAAGTTAGGGGTCTGCTGGAGGCATGTGGGAACAGGCATTATTAGATTAGTCAGGTAAGCCTCTATTCAGTAAAATTGCTGCAGAGAAGATGAAAGTACCTTAACAACATAGCTTGAAAAAGCTAAGAATATTTTAAAAGTGGTCAATCATTTCAAAACAAGCTTTTGCATTAACCCCACGGATTCTTGAAGAATTAGGGAACCTAGTATGTTAAACAAAGAATCTTTAGGTTTTGTCTTTCTCCTTTGACAGAGGTATTTCTTTTAAAGATGAATACGAATATTAGTTGAGTAGGATAGGGCTGTAAGATTTCCCTATGCATTAGCAGGTTGGAAGGTACTGTTAGTATGGAATGGGTGACGGACAGCCTTCTCTTATTCACAGTTCTTTATTTCAGACCACCAGTTAGTAGGGCATTGCCACAGCCGGAGAAACTTCAGACAAATAATGTGGGGAAAAAAAAGAGACCTATAGAGGTAAGAAAAATGTTGATCTCCTCTTTTTCTTGTAGGAGTTTGTTTTGCCAGAAAAATGACACATCTGTGAATACATTAAATGATTGTTTTATTCTAAATGTATCAAAGATGGAAATAGTGAATAGTGGGTAAATAGCAGAAAAAGTGGGAGAGAATTTTTACTTGGAATTAAAAAAAGCGCCTCTATTTCTTTTTCTTGCAAATTAAATGGAGTATAACTGAATTCTTAGCAATCATAAAACCTTAGAATTGGCTGTAGAAAGCAGGATGTCTTGTTTAGAAAACTGGATTGTTAAAGGGTGTATTATTGCTAGTAAAACTAAGCATTTTTTTATTCCAATCTTTTAAAACTTTGTTTTAAGACTTCATTTCAAATTCATTATTGATAAGAGTTTTAAAAATAATTTTTGAAATTCTGTTAATGATGAGTTTAGCCTCAGTACCTGTTTTTCATTGTATAGCAGTTGCAAATAAATATACCAACTTTTGATTCATCTGAAGTGGAAATTTCATCCAACCTTGGAAAATGGAGTTCTTCATACCAACCCAAATATCACTGATGCTGCAAAATGTTTGGTGTAGCGTAATAAACAGCTTTCTGACATCAGTGCTGTAGAAGTTTTAGAATGTAATTCAGCTTTCTAGTTGATGGCAGGAATTAAATTGTGGACCAGGGCTTGTCATTCTTTGTTTCTTAGTGTCTTCCACATTAAAAGAGCTTTATTCTTCACTGCAGTTGATTTATTTATGTGCATGTGTATGAGTATCTCTTTCAGTGTATATATATGTTTGTGTGTATATATGCACATGAATATTCTGCAGCATCCTCCTGACAGGTATGAAAGGGTGACACAGCTGTGTGTGACAAGCATGAGCAGCCATGTAAACTGACAGGGGAGGCATGAGCTCACTTTCTGTTGCTTTGAGATTAACCTCCTTTACTACATAAGGACATAATTAAAAAATAAAATCCTACAGAAGACCATAAAGTTCATAAGTGCTTTAAGGTTTTGAGTGTCTATTGATGTGCATATCCTTTTTAGGACCTGATTTTGGAGCTGGTATTTGGGTATCGAGGCAAGGACTGCAGAAACAATGTGCACTATTTGAATGATGGTGCTGATGTAATTTATCACACTGCATCTATTGGGATCTTGTATAATGTGGCAACAGGTAGGAGAAAACCCACTGGAGGGAAAATGTTCCTTGCACACATGGAGTCACAGTTTATAAAGTAATATATATGCTTTAAGTATTGTAAAAGTATGGAAATGTGGAAAAAATATTATTTGTTGATAAAATTTCAGTCTGTAGAGAACTTTCATAATAGCTGCATAAACAAACAGGTATACTGAAATATTCCTGGTGACTAAGCTTTGAGGGAAGTAAAGATTTGGTTTTTTTGGTATTAGCTTTCTGAAATTTGCATGTTAAAATGATCACAGAAACTAAAACAGCTGAACAATGGGATAATTGTAATTTAATTTTTTTCTAAGAATAAGTTAATATTTTTATTTGGTTTAATTTTCAGTCATCTGTATCACATACATTCATTCCCAATAACCCATTTAGTTTAGATAACTTAGAGCTTTTAAAGAGTACAAAATGCCATTTGTTTCTGTGATAATTAAGCAACTTGACGTGGAAAACTTGAGGGAGTAGTTTGGAGTTACTGAGTGCTGTGTGTTGAAGTCAAGATAAAAAATTAGGGGTTTCTGTTTTCTAGTTTAAGCTTCAAAATGCAACATGACCATAATGCTGTTTTCTAACAAATATTATAAAATTTTCAAACATTAGCCATGTCTCTGTGTGTATAAATGTTTTAATTAAAGTTGAACTAGGGTTTGGTTTGGTTTTATTTCTTATTTTTAGGCTCTCAGTCATTTTACCAGGAACACAATGATGATATTTTGTGCCTCACTGTGAATCAGCACCCCAAGTTCACCAACATAGTGGCAACTGGCCAAGTAGGTATGTTTGTATTTCTTTGTAAAAAGAATTAACATAAGAGCATGCAATCAGGGCCTTGTAAATTCATGATAAATCACAAAAAGATTTGATTATGCTATCTCCGTTTGTATGAGTGTTACTCAGTTACCTGTCCTCTTTATATGTTTCTCTGAGTGTAATTGAATAAAGCTGACAAAAATATTGAGGCATGAAAGATTAAACTTATCTTTTGTTTGAAGTATCATCAAAACTATTTTTTCAGAAATCTTAAGCCCCATTCAGTTAGTCTGGTTGTATTGAATTATCAGCTTGTGTTAGACCTTCTGAAGAGTCATAGCCCTTCCAAAGAAGCTGAATAGAGCTAACATTCATTTCTTAAAACACATGTCAATCTATGTAGGTTTTATCTCATCAGATAGATTTATAATACCTACTTGGTGGTTGGATATGATATAGTTGTGATGTTCCAGGCAGAATCAAAGGTCTAATGGTGTTCCCTACAGATACATTTAGATTTAAAGGGAAAACATATATGTATTTCATAGTGACATTAAGATCTATGAACTAACCAGGTTAAAAAAACAAAAAAAAAAAGAAAAGAGAAAACCCATTTTTCATTTGTGTAGCTGGTAGAAGTTGCTGTTGCTAGATTTTTCAGAATAGTGACTTTAGTAGCCCTACAGTCTGGTTGTAGTTTTCATACCTTCCACTGGTTCTCAGCAGATTCAAACTCACATTATTTTCTTCAATGCACAGAATACAAAAAACACCCCCTATCTGATTTCAGCCAAAATAGCTTTTCTTTTTTTTTTCTTTAGGTTTATTTTAGAGGTTTCATGTAAATACAATCAATTCTGCAGAGTTTATTACCTGCTTTCCTGTGTCTTTTGGATTTTTAGGTGCATGTCTCATTAAAATCGACTCATTGATAATAGTATCTGCTTAGGTAAAATAGCTTCCTTTCTTGGTGAGTTTCTTCCCTCACATCATTTTAAACAAATTTTTAATGGAAGTTATTTAAATGAAAAATAATCAGCAGATTTTTGCCTATGGTTTGATTGCAAAGAACATTTGCAGGAATTAGAAACCTTTTAATGTCTTTAAGAATTTGCTTTTTCATAATATTTCTTAATCTGGCCCTGTTTGCCTTTCTGTAGGGGAGGAATGTGAAAATTTTTCTTCTACAGTGTTCATCTTACCCAAGACAGAACACAGGACTTAATTCTTTTTTTTATTTTCATAATAATTTTTACATCAACTAGCAGTAGAACAATTTTAACTGTTTTGTAATGTGGAATAAGGCATACAGATCAGGGGCAGATGACACTTAAAAATTACATACACTTTTAAGCAGAGAATTAAAAATAAGCTGCAAGTGAAATATCTTAAAACAGCACTTATTTTTTGATTTTGAAGTGATGTTAAGGAGTGTATGTACTCTATAAAGAACATATTTAACTGCTGCTACTTTTCCTACTGATATGGTTGGCACAAATAGTGTCACCATCATGATTAAAATCTTCAAAAGATTTATTGAATCTTCAGGTACTCAAATTCTACTAAGCATTTTTTTCCCAATTAATTTGTTAAAATATCAATACCATGAAAAAATATGTTTTCATATACTTTGGCTGAGAGAGACTTAACATACACCAAACCTAGATTTTTGTGTTGTAGCTCAAAATGGAAATCAAAATACATTCATTCATTCAGTATATTCATTCTATGATTTATTTCTGATGTGACCTCCTTTCATCAGTAATTACTCATCTTTAATAGCAGTATTGGTGCTGCTGCAATGCAAAAAGATGACATCAAGGTGTGTGTTAAGAAATTACACTGAATGTGGCATATATTTTCTTTAGCAGTTATCCTATTTCTGATCTAATTATTTTTCTGCTGCTTTTCCATTACAGGAGACTCAGCAGATATGTCAGGTAAGGGAAATAAAATTTTAACATCTTCAGGTGTAGTTAGTCTATCTAGCAGCCATCTGCAGCTTTATAGAGTTGTAAGTGACGTGAATTAATTTTTAGTTTATTAAACCCCCTGTGTCAGTCATATTACTGTCAGCACTGAATAGAAGTCAAAACAGCTCAGCATACTGTAAATATAGAAAAATCAAAAATATTAGAACACACTTAAAAACTGCTCTTGTTGAAGCATATTCCCTTCTTGCTGATTAGTGATTAGTGAGTTCTAATACATACTGCTATTGTAGCATTCCTGTGTATGCTTGCCAGTTTTGTAGACATGTTGGGGCTGACAACATTTGGTTTATACCTTCAATTAAGTGTAATTTTAAACATGCATTTCTAAAGTAAATTCTATTGAGGAGGCCTAGGTGACTGAGTGAAAAAACTAATCACCTTTCACATTTGTGTACAATTGTCATGCAGTTATTGCCACTGATCCAAAATGCTTGTTCTGATGTCAGTTTAATTTTTTCTATATCATTTTGGGTCTTTGACATTTTGAAAGTCTTGACTGAGCTATTTTTTATTAATATGTTGTTTTTTCAACTGTAATTGTCAAAGCTCATCACCATCATGTGCCATTGAGTTCATTGTTGAGCAGCCATAATTGTCTTGTGAAGAATCTTCAGAGATGCATAAATGTGTGGTCATGTGTACTAGAAAGTGTAATAATCTTCATGTGGATCTAAAACTTGTTCTGTAAGAACAGATGTATGTTGACATCTTTAATATGTGTTGGCTTCTCTTAAATATGGCAAATGGTGCTTGCTCTAAGGATGGGAGGAAGAATATAGGTACCTTTTCCCACACTTTTAACCTGTATTTAAAAAAATCAATGATAGTATGGATATTTATGTGAAAGAACATCTTCAGTCCTGCATATGGTGCCAGGACACTTTCCTTGTTTCACTTGCCTTCTTCCTACTGCAACTTCAGTTTGAGCTGGTGTATATTACTAAATTCTATTGTCACTGCCTGAAACGAGCACTCATAACTTTTTTTTCTTCTTTATGGAACCATTAGTATGGAATCCAAGCTACTGCCTGTTTTCATTAGAAAGTTGAATAGTTTCAATTTAAAATTTATTGATGGCTGTTTGGCATCCTTTTTACCAACAACTTTTGCTTTTCTAGTTCCAATTTTCAGTTGTCTACAGTGATGCAGGGTTTCTTGATGCAGTAATATTTGTAATAGGTTGGAATGGCAAATAAAGTTTCCTTATGACTAGGTGTAGATTTGGTCCACCTTATGGAAGATTTTTTTTTTTTTGTCCTGCCAGCCCATGGTAGCTTTATCTAACTGCTCCCAGGAGAAGATGACACCTTTGAACATCTCTCTTGTGAGAGTGTTGAGTACACAGGCAAGATGCATTGTCAGGACAGAGACTTTCAGAAGGACTCCATCGAGTAGAAGGACCTAAGAGTCCATGTTCTCTGTCTTGTAGATCTTGCTCTGAAAGATTTTTGTCAGTTCTTATTCAGGAAATCTAGGTGAGAGTTTCTGTCTGCCACCCAAAAGAAAAATTTTGGCCAAGGTTATAGGGCAGGTGCACAAGTCAAGTGTAATACAGTTTTACCAAGGGGCGTGTTGAAGAGTAAAAAAGAGTTCAGAGCCATAAGAAAGCTTTCCCTTCCCTCAGCTTCCCGTAAGAACAGCAAGGAGTGTGCTGACAATTTTTGGGACATGCCAGTTGCTGTCAACCCCTGCCCTTTCTGTTTTAATGGCATGTGCATACTATGCTGTAGTACCTCTCAAAAGGTAATGATAACACCATGTTGCTGCCATGAGAGGAAATTCCAATGGGAAATAAAAAAAAATTAGGAAGACTGTTTTGGAACAGCTGTGGAATTGTGCTTAAAAACTGAGTTTCATGTGGCTGAAATTTTGCCTAAGTCCCTGTGCCTACCGTTTCCTATCACATGCGTGCCTTTGAGGGCCTAGATTTAGCTGATTAGAAACACAAAGCATGAATCTGAAAGAGAATTTAGTTTATGTGAATCTGGGTCTATGACAAGAACCAGTAACCTCCAGACTCTGCAGGCTAATTTATTAGAGAACAGAAGTGAAGAAGTTTGGGAATCTTGCTGTCCTGAAAATGCCTTAGATGCTGTTCAGAGATTGTAATCTATACATGGATTGCAAGATCCTTTGAGAAGGCATTGCATTTAGAAAAAAACTCGGTGTCATCACAGTAGAGATAATCACATATGTTAGTAGCATGGAAAGACAGTTTTTACTGCAGAGAGCTTGCAGTCTAAACAACGCAAACTAAATATTGTAGCTCTTCTACATCAGTAAGCAAGCTGATGATTTGCCTGATGTTCTCCTAAGAGGGCAAGCATTTCAGACAGACGGCCAGTTTGTAGAAAGGAGATGTTGGCCTTGCACTGTAAACTGATTTCTCTGTAGCTATCAGTTGTCCAAAAGTCCTATGCAGAAGTTACATTCTTGATGAGCGGCTTTATTTATGAAGGTTTTTGAGTCAGCATGCTGACCTAAGTTTTACTAGGAGAAAAACAGGAGAAAACAGCTTGCTGTTAGAACTTCTGTTGTGTTTCACGAGTCCCATAACAAGTTAAGCAGCAAGTTAACATCTCTGGTAATGTAATGAGGCCAACTTGTTCACTCTACCTAATGATCCTGTTTGTCATAAATTTGTTTCCAAAGGGAGGCCAAAATCTCCTTTCTTTTCTTTCCTTTTTCCCCCCATCTGATCAAAGCAATTTTATTTGTCTTACTAAAAAATATTAACTGCTTCAATAAGCAAATTATTACACATTTTCAAAATGAATACTAATGGCATGTTTTTGTATTTGTGTAGCTACAGCTCCTTCTATTCACGTGTGGGATGCAATGAACAAGCAGACACTGTCGGTACTGCGGTGCTACCATTCCAAGGGCGTTTGCTCAGTCAGTTTCAGTGCCACTGGCAAACTGCTGCTGTCCGTAGGGCTGGATCCCGAGCATACCATTACCATTTGGAAGTGGCAGGAAGGTAGGAAAGTGACTATTTTTGTAGAAGGTGTTTACATTGCTAGAGATACATTGGCTTGAGTCAAGAGCAATTGTAACATTGAAGTATCAGCTGATCAAAAATTATTACAATAAATGCTGTGCACCATGCTCTGTACAACAAGGTCCAAAATGGATGTGTTTATCCATTCTAGTGACTGCTAAATATATGTCTGTTGAAGCTGTTGTGGAAAGATCAAGCTAGTTCACTGATTTCCAGTTAGAATAATAAAGGGTTTTCTATTTTTTAAATTGTCATCATTATTATTATTACTACTTCATTCTCCTCTAAAGTCTGATTACTGACGAGGTTGTCATACTCTTAAAATTACTCCCAAAAGTTGCAAATTTCAGAAATTTGGTGCCAGGACAGATCCTCTGTGCATTTTATATAATTGGTGTCTTAAGCTATGCTATGTGTTTTCAGATCAGCTTTGATCTGTATTCAGGATTTAGGCTAAAGAGATTTGGTGAGCTCGTTTCCTCATCTCCTTTCTGCCTGGCAAAGCCATGCCCAGGTTATGGATCTGATTCTCTAGTCTTAGAGGTTTACTTCCTCTCTCTTTGGGGATTGCTATTGATCAACTAGTAACTCTCAGAATTTTAAAGATCAGCTATTGAGATAGTAAAAAGTGGTCTTTCACAGCTTGTCTGATAGATCCTGTGGGGATGGATGCAATGTCAGGTGTGTATTTATACAATCTTAGGTAGGATGAAAGAGGTGTGGTCAGGACATGCCTGTGCTCATTTTAAGGGTTGATACACATTCAGAATGGCAGCCAAGGAACCCGACTGAGGAATCTTCATATGGGCCAAAATTATGTTGACATTTTTTAACCAGAAATGTGTATTTTTTTCAGCAAATTCAAAATGTCCATTTTCTTTCTGCCAGGTGCCAAAATTGCCAGCCGAGCTGGTCATAACCAGCGTATATTTGTAGCAGAATTCAGGCCAGATTCAGATACACAGTTTGTTTCTGTGGGAGTTAAACATGTAAGGTTCTGGACACTGGCTGGAAGAGCTCTCCTCAGTAAAAAAGGGCTGCTGAGCTCCATAGAAGATGCCCGCATGCAGACCATGCTTTCTGTAGCTTTTGGAGCGGTACGTATTTGAACAAACCACCTGAAAATGCATAAAACCAAATATTTTTTTTTCCCTTCTGCCTTTATTCAGTTCAGTGAGACTTTTATAACCTGCTAGTGAGTAAATCAGTTGTTTTATTAACTCCGTTTAGCATTCCTAATACTTATCTGCTAGTTAGAACTAGTACCAGCTGTCTTTAGGACAGAAAAGAAAACACTATGGGTTTGTATGTTTCCTGGAGAAACAAACATAGATGCTTTGAACTGATAACACACTGCTTGTTGTTTAATCCAGGTAAAACAGAACTGAATCTAGACTGCAGGAACCAAACAGTAGAAATGAGGCTAATTTTATGCCCACATGGAGGTGACTTTTACAGTCTGTATGTGTTACTGCTCATGGGTGATGAGAGAGCAGTGTTGTCCTGGGCATTCGTTAATGTTGGACAGTGTTAGACAACTGCAGCAGGGGTTTCTTTTGCTTTGGGGGTTTTTGGACATGTGCAGCCTTGTTGCTAAGTTCCATGGTGCTGCTGTTTCCGGAGTTGCTCTGCATGAGCAGTACTCATCTCTTCAACTGGGCAGAAAGCCACAGCCATCTTCGTGAAGTGGTGCTTTGCTTTGATTGCCTGCATTTCTGTCCTGTTTGACTATCTGCCTGTTTGGTCCAGACTGAATTTACACCATCAATTTTGATTTTTTGAAACTCTTAACTGGCCTGCAGTTTCCTATTTTTGCCGCACTATCTCTTTTCCACAGTGATATCTGCCTGATTTAGATGAAGGTCTGACAAAGAAACAGGATTTTTTCCAAATGATAACTGTTATTGATGCCCAGCCCAGGTATTAGTCAGGGGTTTGGGAAACCTCTGTAAACTTTCTTATGAAGAGACAGATTCTCAGTGTGAGAATCAGGCTGTATGCTGAATGGCCTGAAGTTTGCTATGAGGTTTGAGGATGCAGAGCTTGTAGGGGTTTTGTGAAATGCTGTGCAAACTGAATAAAGCCAAACCTGGTGTGTTCTCCATACTTCTATAGGGAGCTGTTCTGGGAGTGCTCTTGTTGATTTTGTCTCAGAAGGAGCTAGTTCAGCTGTCCCTAAACAGAAGTTGGAAACAGCCCAACAGTTATGCTGTGAGGATGATCCAAGGATCTGTTCTCAACTTCGTTTCCAGTCCTCTTTTACTTTATTAGAGCCACACACATTCACCCTTAAAAAAAAGGATGTAGAGAATCAACCCACTTCAGTCAAGGAAAGTGTTTGTGCCACATGTGTACACGTGTACTGATACTCTTAAAACATGATGATATTACACATGATACTGAATTTGAAGATTCATGTAAGGTACTAAATCAGTTTTGCTCAATAACCAGTTTCTGTTGGAATCCTAATAAATTGCCCTTAAATTTCAGAGGTAATTGCATTTATTTTTATTACTTTTCAAGAGCAGGAAGCAGAAGTAAAGAACAGCAGCTTTTAGTTTTAAGTTAAGTCAAACTGTTTTCTTCCTGAACTAAAGGTTACTATAATCCCGTGAGGCTCTTCACGTAACCACAAAAATTACTGCAAGCATAATATACATAGCAAGGGGGTGCAAATTGCGTGCTTGTGTCAAATATCAGTACTTACTGTGGTATGCTACTTGTTTTGCCACGTGTTGCACATCTGATAGGCTGAAAGCATAGATAACCATATGGCTGAAGCTTAAGTCACTGCATTTGTTCTTGCAAAAAGAAATGCAATGATTTTCTTCAAGCTACAAGAAAGTATCTTTCAGACTTCAAGAAGGAATATAGTAACTCACTGTTTTGCCCCTAGAGGTCCTTATTGCCTCTCCTGCAGTTTCCTCTTCTGCAGCAGCAAATAAAAGCAATTTAGCCTAAATGCTGCAAATGGTGATGATCTTTATTTCTGAATGTTTTTCTTCTTACCTTACTCAGAATCAGATGATGAGTATATTTTTCCCCTTTTCAGAATAACTTGACATTTACAGGTACTATCAGTGGAGATGTTTGTGTTTGGAAAGATCATGTGTTGATACGAATTGTGGCAAAAGCTCACAACGGACCTGTTTTCACAATGTATACCACACTAAGGGATGGTTTGATTGTTACAGGAGGCAAAGAAAGGCCGTGAGTCTTCTATTTTCTTTGTTTTCTGCATGCATGTGAACTCTTTAAAAATGGTTGGATTCATCCCATCAACACTAGTTGAGACAATAAAGGTAGAAGAGTAGCCCCTTTCAGACCCCTGATAGGTGTTAAGAAAAAGAGCAGACAGCACCTCCAAAGTGCAGGTAACCCCATGTGAGCTTCAACTAGCTATTTTTCCCATCAATTTTAAGAGAAAGCATTTATTCTGAAATTTAGAATCATTGAATGGTTAGGGTTGGAAGGGGCCTTATAGATTATCTAGCTCCAACACCCATTCAGCTTTAAGCACTAAAAAGTTACCTAGTCCTTGTTGGTTATTTCTTTCACTGAAGATGTTCTGAGGTTGTTAACCCAAGTAATTTGCGCAGTTGTGATTAAGTACGTGAATGATACATTTTATAGCAGTATGATGCACAACGTCTTTCAAAGGAAAGATCTTCTTAGTTATGATGGCAGAGGCAAGCTGTCTTCTCTCAAATCTAAGGTACAGCAAGGTCCTTTGTTTCTGAGGTTGCAAGCAAAATACGTCCTCAGATTTTTTTGGTGCCTTCCTAATGATAAAAAAATGCTTCAGCTGTAATACAGTTCATCTGATGACATGATAGTGCCCAATTTTGCAGGACACAGGCCACTTATCTTTTCAGACCCAACTGAAAACTTACTTATTTCTGTGCTGGAAATATTTCCTTCTATTTATAAACATTGTTGTTATTTTATTTGGAGGATGTTGTCTCTATTACTTAGCTTCAGAGGCTCTTAATAATTAGTATTTGACCTGAAATAAATAGTAATGAATAAGAACCAAGAATTCATCTCCCATGGGAAAATGAAGTAGTGACAGTATGCAAAACAAGTTTTCATTTAGAAAGATTACATGCTTTTGTCTGCCTTAGTTGCAGTTCACCAGCCTGTTTTGGTAAAATCTTCTTGCTGAGTATAATGATCAATCATATGTCAAAGCAGTGCTAGTGGGAAGCAAAGAATATACCATTGCAAGGAGCATCAATTTATAATCCATTATAGTTCTTTTAATAATAATAATATTAATAATAGTAGTACAAAATCAGTAATTGTGATCAAAAATTCTGAAGTTCTGTCAAGGATAATTCAGTAATCAAAGCTGTAACACAAGCAGCTCAATATTGTAGAACATTGTATTTTTGTTTCTGTTAGGGGGGATTGAAGACAGATAAGACATGTCCCAGCTCAACTAGAAATGCCAGATTTATCACTGTTTCAATAAACATTATCTTCTTTTTAGAAACTTTCTTTATTTGAATGTGTTCTGTACTGAAATACCAGGATTTTTTGCAAGTGGGAGGGAAATACTTAGTGTTTTCATAATTAATACCTATTAGCTGTGTGGTTTTTCCTGCTGTGTCTATGTAATTTATTTTACAGCAGTGAAAATGGTAGAATTTTCACAAAAGTGAAAATCTTCTGTCATTTATTTCACAGAAGTAAAATACGTACCTTTTCTGTTTCTCTCAACTATAATTTGAAAATCTCGGCCTGTCTGATTATTAAGATGGCAGTTTGCACACTTAACTGTTCTTTCAACTAGACAAATTCCCTCTGGGCTACTCATTCAGACTAAGCTTAGCAGCACCCATCTTTCAACTTGTTCTGTAAAGTAGAACAGTGAGGATTTGGAATCAGTGTGTCTTGCTTGGCTGTGAGGCTCAGCATGTTAACATCAACTGTTCAGTCAAATTGAATCTTTAACAATTTAAAGCATACTGAACCGCTTCATTTGCAGTACATTACATTAAATAGTGTAGTTCATTCATCCATTAATTGTCCTTTTTGTGCCAGCTGTTATACTCATGGTTCTTCCTGATGTCTTCATAGCTCAAAGGAAGGAGGAGCAGTTAAGCTATGGGATCAGGAGCTGAAACGATGTCGTGCCTTCAGACTAGAGACGGGACAAATCACAGACTGTGTTCGCTCTGTTTGTAGAGGCAAGGTAAAGAAAGCTGCCTGTCTGTAAAATAAAGCTTCTAATTTGTGTGTTGATCTCTAAATATCAAATAAATTAGTTCTGCTTTCTCTTATAGTTAGTATTTGAAATTAAAGACTAAGCTAGAAGGTGTCTACAACTGATATTGTGGCAGAAAAACATCTACTTCGTGAGAGCTCAGTCTTTCTTAGGATAATATTCCATATATATTTTTATTAAAGACTAATTAGAGATTTCTTTTCCATTTTCTTTTCACACTTAAATACCAAATATCAAATGACAAACAGTAACTCAACTAGCATCATGAGCTTTGTGCTTTAATAAATCAGAGGAGTTTAAAAAATAAATTTTCTTTGATTATTTAATAACTTGACTTAGGCAAACTTTCTTGACAGAACTATAGGTCTAGGTTATATTTTAATTACTGTTCATCATGAGAGGTTAATATATTTTATCAGAGATAATTCTTTCACTATTGTTCAAGGGGAAAATTCTCGTTGGGACAAGAAATGCTGAAATAATTGAAGTTGGAGAGAAAAATGCTGCATGTAACATTCTAATTAATGGTCATATGGATGGACCAATCTGGGGTCTAGCAACACATCCATCCAGAGATTTTTTCCTTTCTGCTGCAGAAGATGGCACAGTAAGACTCTGGGATATTGCTGAAAAGGTAGGTGTTGGAGAATACTTGTTTAGGAAAAAAAAATGCACTTGTGATGGTGTTGCAGGCTTGAAACTTGTTTTTTATTGTATTCTGAAAATAATCCATCTGATGCTGTTAGCATGTTAACAAACTATTAGCGTAAGATGGTTTTAAAATATGGACAAATAGTAACAGTTACTATTCTGGGTTTTTATTTCTTCACAGAAGATGCTGAACAAAGTCAGCTTAGGACATGCAGCTCGTACTGTTTGTTACAGCCCAGAAGGTGATATGGTAGCTATTGGCATGAAAAATGGAGAATTTATTATCCTGCTTGTGACCTCTCTAAAAATTTGGGGGAAAAAAAGGGACAGAAGATCAGCAATCCAAGATATCAGGTCAGAAAATATAATGCCTTGTCTGTTGTAGTATGCTAGAAATCTCTAATATTTTGGTTTTTCAAAATACAGTTCTGTGTTCTGAGGAATGTTGCAATGATATTTCAGAGAGCTGGAATCAATGAGTGAATTGTGAAGTTTGTGTGATTACTCCGATACCAGGAATAAAAAAGAAGGAGGAGGTACATGAAGATAAGAGATAGCATCAGTCAGAGCAACAGGTGGTGTGGACACCAGTGACAAGCAGTCTTATCCAGGGGCTGGTGTGGGGACTGGTGCTGTTTGACATCTTAGTGGCAGCAGGGACAGTGGGATTGAGTGCCCTCAGCAGGTTTGCCAGTGGCACTGAGGGTGTGGTGTGGTCGACACGCTCGAGGGAAGGGATTCGTAGGAGGTAAAATGAGTTCAGAAACTTAGAGGTGAAGACTGGGTTGTGAGAGAATGGAAATGCCAATCTGTCAGTTTGCTCTTTGTTGTGTTTGTTAGAAAGGAGTTAGAAGTAAAATTTTACTTCTGTTTCCTGAGTGGAGGAACAGACTGTTTCTTTTGTGAGATAAATTGGTCATGATCAGCTAAGGAAAGTTTTGGAGAGCAAAGTGGGATGAGAGAGAAATATAAACAGAGACCTTGGAGGAGAGCTCTGCTGGGAGTTAGGGCATCGCTGGAATTGGAAAGCTGTCCCAAGGTATGTTTCAGAGAGAACAGAAATTAAGAAACTTCCCCAGTAACACAGAAGGGGCTGTGAGGAACTTGTTCAGCTCAGGAAGCTACTGAGTTTCAAGACTAGAAAGAAAAACTGAAGGAAAGAAAGCAGTGTGCAAAGATACACTGGGCAAACAAAAGGTTTGCTTTACATTTTTTTATGCAGTACATTTCATCTAAAAGTTCTGGCTTTTGTTCTGTTACAGCACTTCAGTTTTCTAGTTTTTAACCTTGTAATTATTGCAGCAGGGAGTCAGAGTCATCAGGGGGATGTCAGAAGTTGTTAGACCATGAGATGGTCATAAAATCATATAATGAACAGCGTTATTCAAGAGGTGTTCCCAGTTCACTTTTATGTGGAATCTGTACCAAAATTATTGCCACCTTCTGCTGGATATGCATTCCCTGAAAATTTAATTTCAGAAGTTATTTTGCTTAGCAGACTAAATACTCTGCCTCCCTCCAGTTCTGGATAGCAGATACTTGAAATGCAAATTTTCCTGTACTCTCAAATAACTGCCAACCTGTGTTCATGAAACCCTTTTATCTGTTCAGGTTTAGCCCAGACTCTCGTTACCTAGCAGTTGGTTCCAGTGAGAATGCAGTGGATTTTTATGATCTGACTTTGGGTCCCACACTAAATCGAATCAGCTATTGCAAAGATATCCCAAGTTTTGTGATCCAGATGGACTTCTCTGCTGATAGCTCTTATCTCCAGGTATCAGTCATTAATTGTTCAAGGTACTGAATGGAAAACATACTCATGACAGATACTCTGCAAGTATTCTCGTTTGACAACTTCTAAGTTTTATAACTAAGTGTTGGAGTATGTTGCTGTCACTAGACTTGCTTTGTTGTAGTGGTAAGTGGATGCCTTTAGTTTTGAATCATTTTCCTGGAGATTAAATACCGAAAATAAGCAAAGGAATGAGAGACAGATTTCAAACCCCCTGTGATGTTTCTCCCTGCCTTTTTACCTCTGATGCTGATGGGCTGTCTTAAAAGAGGAAGGAGTACAGTCTGTCATTCTGCAGGGCCTGGGGACCTATGAATTCTTTGTCTCTCTGACCAGTGTGATGGCATGACATGTCTTTTTAGTGCTAGCCTTTGTGGAGCAGCACCAAAATCATGGTGTTGCAACTTCCAACTACAGGAGGGCTTAAGACATTTCTTAAAATAAAACTAAGTATATCTAATATACTTTCTATATTTTATTTGCATCTGAGAGGAGAAGTAAGCTTCTCTCATCATAAATCAACAGTCACAGACTAAGAGGAACACCTTTGTGTCAGTTTTCAAGATAGGAATTTATTTTGCCTTATTTGTGTATACCCACACACTAGCACACTTATGTGCAGAATGTGAGTTGTTTCAGTTACTTTTTATTAATTAGACATTTAAATGTTAAGATTTCTTATGCTTTCTCACTATTGCTTTATGCTTGTATAGATTTTTGAGAATTTTCAACTCATTGGCTAAGTTTTCTTAATAGCTAAGTTACTTTATGGAGTAAAAAGTAACTGTCAAAAAAATGCTTTTCAAAGCCCTCTGGAATTATACTTTCATCTTTTGAAACAAGTTAATGTATTGTAAATTCTCTGTGGTCACCGCTAAGGTCTCTACGGGGTCTTACAAGAGGCAAGTGTATGAAGTGCCTTCAGGAAAGCAGCTTGTGGACCAGGCTGTGATTGACAGAATAACATGGGCTACTTGGACAAGGTAAATAGTTCATGTATTTACACCTGTTAAAACACCTGGGTCTTCCAGAAGCACCTACTATTTAAAAGCATATTTGATCCCTTCAGTCAGATATTTTCTTTGACACACCCATCTGCTCTGGCAGCAGCTCCCCCAAGTGCAGCACAGCAAAAGGCAGTACAGAGCAGATCCCTCAGTAGAGGGGGGCTGTTTGACCCGTGAGGAATCTGATAAAACTGATCTCTCATGTGTCTCCTTGTACTCAGTGGGTATCTCTAGCTCCTTTGATGCAACTCTAGCAGCCTCAGTATTTGTTTCATTGCACTGTGCAAATTATCTGGAATAGTGCACTCTTCTTTTTCAAAATAGTGATGAGAGTACAGGGACAATTAAAATATATCAAAACGTGATAACCCAATACATGACTGGGGCAATTCAAGCTTATTTGCAGCACCACACTATTGATATCTGTATAAGTTGCTATTATCATTTGCATATTAGAAGGCACACAAAAGTACTTTAAATATCTTGAAGTTATTACATTTCTTTCAAGATATTACATGAAATATAATACATATGTGTAAATGTTTAAATTATATATAAAAAATTTATATGTAAATAAAAGTATAATATGAATATAATAATATTTTCTTATTTCACAGTTAAATAATTTGTTTTCTATTCTATTCAAATCTGGCTTTCTGCACCTTATTTCAGTCTCTGTTGCCTGCTTTCAATTATTGTCCTCTAATTATCACCCTCAGACAAAAACTGAGAATAAGTACTTGAAAATTTTCCACATATGAACCACTTTAAGCAATAATAATCCTGCCTATTTGCTGCAATACACAACTAAAACTATAAGCTTTAGAGGCTCATTTTGATAGATTTCTGGTTTTTGTTTGGGTAATCAGTTTCTGTCACCTCTTTAAGACGAAAACAAGAAACTGGTATTTTCTGACCCAATTCAGTATATCTGATGTAAATCATGCCTTTCTGCATGTAGTGTACTGTGCCCTGAACTGGGGGGAAAGAATCACAGGAAAATTCCCAAATCATTCACCTATTAACAAATGATAAATTTCTTGTGTCTGTGCATTCCTGGAAGTATGCATATACATTTTAAGCAGACCTGAGTAAAAGCCTTTTTACAAGGCTTTGTGAAGGAACTTTTCTGAAATCTTAAAATAATGATGTTTTCTGTTTAGGACAATTTTTCTCTCTCTGATTATAATGAAGAATCTTCATTGGACTCAGAGATACTTTTCTTCAGATTGATACCAAAATATTAAAGAATCAACAGAACATAGTTATATGCAATAGAGAATACAAAATTTTTTGTTTTCCAAAAGCTGAAGTTTATTCATCTAAGGCTTATGCTATGATGTTCTATTTCTAATTGTCCTTTCTTTATTTTTTTTTTTCCTTTTCTTTTTGCAAATGCCTCACTGGACAATAGTAGTACTATTGATTTCACCTCTGGTTCTCTCACATTGCCATGGGCCACAATATTTTGGGAATTATATCACTGAATCAGTTTCAGAAGCAATTATGGGACGATTTAAAAATTAATTACAGAATAAAAGCTATATAAGATGTGCATGTGTGAGAATAAAATGTAAACATTGCATTTTTATAGAACCAGTTACAATATGAGATCTGCTTTCTATTTCCTGACTCTTGTTTTTGCAGTGGTTTTCATAAGAATCTCTTGCTCTTCTGTTTCAGTGTTCTAGGGGATGAAGTAATTGGAATCTGGTCCAGGCATGCTGAAAAAGCTGATGTGAACTGTGCTTGTGTCTCTCACTCGGGAATCAATCTCGTAACAGGCGATGATTTTGGCATGGTCAAACTGTTTGACTTTCCGTGTCCTGAAAAATTTGTAAGAACTTGTTTTTGCATGGTTACAGCAACAAGTACTGTTGATACTAGGACCTTGGCTGTTTCTCTAGAAGATATATGATGGAAATATTTTCTTCTCTAAATTTGTAGCTTTTTAATACCTCTGTGTAGCTGTAGCTCTATAGTCTCATACACATGCTCCACCTCAGAGTTTCCCTGCCATTTTCTGCACGAGGCTCTTGCTAGGTGTTGCTGTTGTCTGCCAGCCTGCCTACTGAAAATCTCAAAGCCCTTAGTAATTTCCACGTCTCTGATCCATTTGACAAATGAGGAAGATAGCTAGTGATTTTAGTCCCATCTGTGTATATTTATGGATGAAGAGTTTACAGACTTTTTAACTAACGCTGTTAAATTGTTTCATTGTTTTTATAATTTTAATTTATAACGGTTTTTTATATTTGTTTTCACTGTTAATTTTCAAGATTTGAGACTGCACAGGGTAAACTGCTCACACACTTGCAATGAAAATATTTTTTTTTCAGCGTGAGGTTTTACACAAAACTTAGAAGTTAATCATGTGACAAGATGTATTTCATATTATTGTGTTAAGCTTGAGCATTGTTCCCTGTTTGCAAGTGCTCTCTTATTGGCTGACAATTTAACCTGCATTGCAGCTAAACAGCAGTTCTCCTTCAGGAGGTCTTTCACATTTGATAGCCTATTTAACTTTTGAACATTATAAATACGTGATGCAATAAAAAGGTAGATAAAAACATGCATGTCTTGTTTGATTTAGGAGGGTACAGAATATTTAGACTCTCTCACTCTGTTGTTGTTTGGGGTTTTTTTCAGGCAAAACACAAACGATTTTTAGGTCACTCTGCCCACTTAACTAATATTCGATTCACAAGTGGAGACAGATATGTGGTCAGTGCCGGAGGGGACGACTGCAGGTAGGTGTCCTTGCCACTGCTGCCAAACTCTACACACTACTGGACATGGACAGTCCATAATAACATAAAGCTCAAGTTCACCCTTCAGCCTTTTATCCATGTGCTTGCTTTCCTGTTTGTACATAGAGAAAAAGATATTTTTGACAAAATAAATATCCCAAATGTTAATGTGAACAGATAAGATTTAATAAATTAAAACAAACACATCAATATTCAGAACATCATACTTTTAATGGAAATTTCTTTTGGCTGTGTTAGCCATTTGTTTTAACAATGTTGTAGTCTTCTATATCTCATATTTAATATCTTTTTGAAAACACAGCTTATTTGTTTGGAAGTGTGTGCATATGCCTCATTGAGAGAGACATGGAGACTTGCAAAGAGGACACTGCATGAAGTACCAGGCATGAAATACCCAGGATTGCAATGTGACATTCGACTGTGCCCTGCATGCGTAAGAAATGACCCAAGACACAGAGAAGTCTGTCTCTGACAGACAGGACCTGGAGTCTGCCAGAAGGATGGACTGTCACAAACACACTGAGGCTAGATTTGCTTCAGTGTCAGATAATCTAGGTTTGTATTCCACTCACTGCCAGATGTTAAAAACGAAATATATGGATGAAAGGAAAAAGTGAATTGTTAATCAATTTACAGTTTCACAATAAGTTCTTGGGGTTTTGATCAAGAGATGCTATTTCTGACCTAGTGCTGTACATTGATCTATTTTCAGCATGAATGTTTTTTCCTTTAAGTTTTGAGGTCTAAATAGCGTAGATAAAAAGAGTATTCCATATTTTATTACTGAGAGAGACC
The DNA here is from genome assembly GCA_013397815.1 of Aleadryas rufinucha. Classification (NCBI taxonomy): domain Eukaryota; kingdom Metazoa; phylum Chordata; class Aves; order Passeriformes; genus Aleadryas; species Aleadryas rufinucha. The sequence continues at coordinate 337,909 of VZTH01014808.1, read as the reverse complement.
ATATATTAACTCTTAAATATATAGTATTTTAATAAATGTTTAATTATTATAATGGAAATTATATTTCTATGGCTGGTCAAAAGGAAACATCGTATCTGGTGAAGCAGAAAATAATAGAGTTGATTCCTTATGACTGAAATATTTCTGTATTTAGAGGCCTGGGTCACAGTCATGTCTGGTGAAAGCCGTTGGATATGCATGATCTTCATGGCTAATTTAGTGTTTTTGTTGCACTTAAACATTAAATTAGTACTATGAGCAAAAATAGATTTGCTCACTATGCGAGTGCCTTGCCCACTACCGAAAAGTCTGACTCCAATTTTTGCCTTGTGAATAAAAGTATTCTCAGTGGAAGAGAGATTATTGCTGTGTTACTTAACTGGGCTGTGAGCCTCTCTGCTGGAAATGAGGACCAGGGTGAGGATTTTGTAGTCTACTTGTCGATAAAGCTTGGGATGTCACCAGTGGCAAAAATAGAATTTCAGAGCAATATAAATTGATTTTATTTTCTCAGCATCATAGGGGAGATTCAGAGAGAACTTTGCAAGCATTGTATTTTATACATTTGAACTTTTTAACAGAGTTAGTACTAGCTGGGAGATGTCTCTATTCAGATTTCTCTTCTCATTGTAAAAAATGTCCAATCATCTGCTTCCTTGAATGGACCTGCTGTCATCTCGAGCATTTATTCTATTCTGCGACATAACTGAGATTCTAAGTAGGAAAAACATTTCAGTGATGATAAAAACCAGAACAAAGCTGTGTTTTGGGTACAAGTGAGGAAGATTTCATCAGCTGTTTGTCTAAATCATGTCATAGAGAAGCATTACAGACAGTTAATTTTCATGCAATGTAGCAGGGATCAAAAGTCACTAATTATCAGCACTGCTCTCATTGTGGCATTCTGCTGTGAACAGAAAGCTCTCTTTCTGTGTAAGCCAGCATTGCTTTGACAGTGGCACTTGTTTCGGTCAGTCAATAGGCTTCAATATTATTCATCTCTTGCATTTTCTTATGCCACATGAAAGAGAAATAAACCTCATCTCTTCTAGTGTGCATGTTGGTTACAGAGGGAATGGGAAGGCTTGCAGGTAGAACAGAAGGAGGAGAAAAGTTAGAGCCAAACTTCTGTGCTCTCCTTTTTATGGCTATACAAAACTAATTGCCCAACTGTCTTAGGTAATATATTTTATATATCAAGCTATAACAAATATTTATTTTAAACAAGTTGATGAACTAAACAGTTGCAAGGTTTCTCAGCATGATGGTTCTTAGCAAAGTCTTGCCAGTCACACAGCTACTATTCTACAGGAGCAAAAACTCTGAGGGTTTGGTCATGAGTGTACAGGGAGATCTTGCTAGTAGTGTTTTTGAGTTTAGGGGATTTGCATATGAGAGTTGTGATTAGACCTGATGTGTCTCATAACCTTGTTTCCTGTCTGTCTGTTGTACATGAAAATTAGTCTCTGGTGTTTATATCTTCTCTTTGCCAGAGAAATGGTTTGCATTGTGCTCTTTAATGGCTGTGATTCTGTCCCTTACGAAACACATCTGTGCAGGACTTTCGGACTTGCAGTAAGATTTGTCCTGCCTCTATTTTAAAGTTGCCTTTCACTGGATCAAGATGGATGACTGTTAAGAGCTCCCTCATAGTCTGTCCTACTCAGACTGCCAGATCAAAGTCCATATTTTTCTGAGTTTTCCCCTCAAAATCCTAGGCTCAATGAGCTCTTCTCTAGGCCTTCACCCAGTGAAGGAGGTATGTGGATCAAGAGGGTTTGCTTCTTGAATTCCTGTCACTGGTCCTCTTCTCTTCTCTTCTCCTCCCTCCCCCTACCCCCTTCATTAATGCTGTGCCTCTCCACTGATAATTTGTCCATTGGTGCTTTTCCCCTGAGGAATCCCAAAGGCCACACCAGAGCTGAAGGATGAGCCAGAAGGGACAGGTGAATTGCAGCAGGGCTGCCCTAGGAGGGGCAAGGCTGAGAGCTGCAGTGGGAGAGGCTGAGCCTCCAGGTCTCCCTGCTTCTTCACTCTCTTCCAAACCTCACCGCTACTGTAAAGGGCTGGGATGGGAGCTGGAAGCTGAGGAAACTCTTTAAAAACTGAACTGCCAGCATTGTTCCTCCTCTTGCAGCCCGAACTGGTAGCTAGTGTTTCCCCTGGTGAAACTGCTCCGTGGTTTGCCAGGTAAAATGGTGGCAGACAGCTGGGAATGATCACAAATGTTGAGAAGAGTGAGCAGAGCCTCAGTTGCAGTTTAGATCATAAAGTAGCTGTGATTCTCTGCTGAAGTGAAGAGCTGGCTGTCAGCATGGTCCAAGTTGGCAGCTTTGTGGTGCTTTTGGTCTTTTTGTCTGTGATGGTGCTTGCTACCGTGCCTCATTTGCTGTTTACATTAAATGCTACTGTAGTAACTTGCTAATTGTTGCCACCTGTGCTTGAAGCATGTGTCCATGGGAACAGGCTGTCTGTTCTGATAGGCAGTGGGAACTCGAGGCTGGATGTTCCACAGAGAAGTCAGAGGATGACAGAACCCAGTACGATAGGTCAGGGAAGAAGCTGGAATGTGGAGGGACTAGTGAAAGCCTTTCATCTGGAAGCATCAGAGAGAACTGAGAGCAGGAGGGCTCTGCCTGAAGCGGGAGAAAGCATCTTTTGGGGTTATACAGTACCAGGGAAGGGGAGGCAAAAGTCCTTTGTATAATTTAATCACTAGTGGATGATTTTGTACTGTAGCTTGTGTTTTTGGTTAGCAGCAAACATACATCTTTGGAATCTTTAGTCAGCGATATTTTTGGTAATAAAAGAAATTAACTAGAGAACTGAGCCAATTAAAATGACATTTCACTTAAAAAAATAAATATGCCCTTGAAAGCTATTAAGCATGCTTAGAAAAAAGATAATAAGGAAAATCCAGCTCCTAGGAGCAAGGAAATACTAAAAATAAACACATTTAGAACTGAAAGTTGCCATAGTGCAGGAACTGAGGAATGCAATTGAGAATTAGGTCAGAGAGAGCAAATTAGCCAAATATGTTGAATCATTTAGACTTGAATTTATTTATTTTTTTTTTTTTTTAAATTCTCAAGTAGGCAGTCAGCATACATGACTTTCTGATTTTGCTAGGGAAGGCAAGAAATGCTGGGAAACTAAAGGATAGAATTTCAGAAAATTAGGGCTATTTTATCACTTGGTGACAGCTGAGGAAAAGCACACATTCCGAGCAACTTCTGACTTTGCTCTGTATCAGGGTTTCTGTTAGCAAGATTCATTTCAGCATAACTGAACTTTCTACCAGTCAGGTTAATGCTGGCTTGGAATTGTGCCATGAGAAAGCAGGTACACTGCAGGTGAGACATCTCGCCAGCCTAAAACACGACCAAAGTAAAGGACTTCAGTACCAAGAGCAGGACTTTGATAGTATTGGCTCAGTTTAAAACCATGATGCTCTTCTCTAAGCTGCTGCCTAAACCACCTCAGCCCCACTGTTTGAACTGCCAGTTTGCCAAGAGACCCAGTGCCCTTGAGCTGGCCCCAAGCACCTCCACTGCCTCGGGATGCTGCCCAGAGCCTGGGCTGGATGTGCTGGGAGAGGTGTAAGAGTGTGACAAGCAAGGGATCTAAGCAAGGGATCTTGGCTTCAAATACAGCATTTAGTTAGGCAAGGTGACATGTTCCCTATTTCATTATCAGTGATGTGACCAGAGATGTGACCAGACTTAATCCTGAAAGTGTGGGGTTTTTAAAAAATTCTGTTAACATAAGCTATAGACAGTAGTATTGGATGAAGTGGAGCATCCTGTAGACTCTACAGAAAGGGAAGTAAGACTGCAAGTCACAAAATGAATTGCCACATCAGTGATGTAAATACCCCTAGTTGCATTGCATTTGTGTGCTTTTTTGTTCTGAGGTTTTTTATGTTTCCTTGCAATCTACTCTGTTTTTCTAAAATTTTTAGCAGCATTTGATGTCTGCTCGTGTGGATAGAACCATGTGCTTGCCAAAGCCTGCTGCCATTCTTCATACCACTCACTGTTGGGTGGTTACACCAAGCCCATTAATTTTGTTTGCCCTGGTTTCTGCTCTTCACTTAACTTTGACTTCAGACTTGAACTCTGCATATCTCATTTTAGAAATAAAAATAGAATAGTTTTAGGTGTCTAATATGCATAAAAGCCACAATAGGTTTCCTTGCCAAAATCATTTGCATCTAAGAAGTACTAGGTGGTTTTCTCAGTCTATTTGGGGCTAGAACAGGTAAACACTCACTATCGTTTTCTCAGTTTACTAACAGCAAACCAGTCATAACCTTGATACCTTGATCTGTTTTTTTGTTAACTGTGAGATCAGCAATCCAACCCATTCACTACTTCTTTGGAAAGGAAGGGGGAAAAAAAGCATGGAACATGTGTTCTCTTCCCCACCCCCATTTAAAACAAAACAACGAAAGGTATAAGGTCTCAGCATGATGACAATAGGCAATTCTTATAATTTCCATAATTCTTATAATTTCCTCTTCTTTTTGGAATTATGGAACATGGGGTGGAGGAAACAGGAAACCAGTAAACATGGAAAAAAGGCAGAAGAAAGGAAAGCAGAGAAAGGAACACTCAAAAATTGGTAAAGGCAAGATGGAAGAACTAACATGGGTGGTGGTGAGTGGCAAACATCTTGTTTCAAGTGGCTGCTTGGGAAGTGTAAGGACTTCCTTACACTTCCTTAGGAGAGCAGCAGAGGACTCAAGGGAAGGCTGCAGGCAACTTTTGTTGCTCTGTTTTTGGGAAGATGCAGCCACTCCCACTCACTGCTGTCTCCACTCCCGTACCTGTGGGACACCTGTTTAGAGCTGAGGTTACCCACAGCTGCAGTGGAGGCACGTTGGAACAAAGACAGTGCTATAAAGACAGAAGTGCTCTGTAGTACTGAGAGCTCAGGCAAAGGAGTTTAAGGATGTATTTCAAAAGGCTACTCATCTTTCCACCTAAACCAAACATGGATTGTTTCAATAGGCCTCTTCTGAAAATGTTCCTTAAACAAAAAATATTAAACCAAAGAAATATTATATTTCAGAAAGCTCTTCATAACCAAGCTGTAGCAATTACTGCTTCTCTTGTTTCTTTCCTATTCAGCAGTTCTTGGTTCTGTTCCCAGGCATTCACAACATTTAAGATGACAGACATGAAAGCTGTGGGCTCTATTATGTTTAACCTGAGGTGTGACAGCGAGAGGAATTTGCAGAGGGCAGTTCAGGTCTTACTTGAGCCAAGTTTTCCTTCAGTGGTTCCATGTCATGGGCCTTCAAATATATAGGAACTCAGGTGAATATAATGTAGACCCTACGAATACATCTGAGTAGAAATAAATCAGTATAAAGTTCTTGATTTTATCCCACAGTAAACCATTAAAAACAAGGAAATAATTAAGGTAAACTTTATTTAGAAAACAATCCAAACTTATTATAGGTGCTGGTGAGACAACTGGACTTTTACTTGTAGCAACTCTTCGTAAGAAACACATAATTTGTACATGAATAGCTGGTTTGATCCTTCTCCACCTGCTAGAGGGCAGTTGAGTTTGGGACATGAGAGGCAGGATGTTCCTCTTGCTCGGTGTGTTTGGATTTCTCTTCCGTAAGCCAAAATAGGTGTTTCCTTAGTTTCTGTTGCTGTTTGTGGGACAAGACCCTACAAAGTCATTTTGCCCTTATTAGCACATATCTCGCTTAGTTTGGGCACGGATGTCATGTGAGAGCTTATCGAAAAACAAAGAAACCCCAAACCAAAACCAACAAACCTCAAATGTTTTTTGTTTTTTAATTATATCCCCCAAACTATTGTCGTGTTTGTTCCAGTGATGTGAAGATATGTGTGATTTGCACTGTTTGTAAAGGAAAGCAGGTTGTAGCCACTTAACTACTAAGTGGCCCCCACATAACGGGTCTTTTAGACTGGAGCATTAAGGCCAGTCGTGCTTTACCAGTTTTGTAAGATGAGTACTTAGGAGGGGACAAATGCCACTGTCCTATCGTGTGTGATGCTGCAGAGCTCATAAAGCTGCTGCTGCCTTCAGCTGTTCTCAGTGGGACTGAGGCCGGAGCTGAGGCTGTAAGGACAAAAATGTATATTACTGCAACAAGCGTTGCATTGTTGGGTTCTGGAAAAGGGCTGTAGTAGAGGGGTATTTTAGTTTCAGTCCTCTGCAGGATTGTAAGCCTTTAGGGAAAACAAAAAAGAAATGTTCATGTAATATCCTCCATTATTCCTTCCTTAGCTTTGGCTATTACTGCTCTTCCTCCTTCCCACAGAAGCCTTTATCCCAGCTCCCCCCTCCCAGCCGCCAAATCAGTTTATTTTTCCAATGTAGTGGCTGAGAGGTTGGCCAACTTTAACCACAGCTTTGCTGTTACTGTGGGCATTTGTAATGCAAAGCCAATCCCAAGCATTCTGTTGCTGAAAATTAGTTTTCTACTAACTTAGTTGCAAATCCTTGCAATGGGGGAGAAGGGGGGGAATCTTTCCATGCAATGGAGCTGGAAATGGTACTGCCATAACACCATGATTTTTTCAACCACCAGTTGCACCCAGGACATGTACTACACTGTATTCTTTTGGAATCCAGTAAACATCCTTTCTAAAGAAACTCCAGGCATGAACACAGACACACACTGCATGAAATAAAAATGGTTTCCTGTACTTTTGTGAAATGTTGGTGCTGTTGGGTAGTACTTTACACATTTCTGGTCTGTTTTTCCTTTTCTTGCTACTACGTACCCTGGTGTTGTGGTTTCAAGTGCAAAATAGCTTGATTTTTTTTTTAAGCAGTATCTGGTAATTAGCTCAATTTCTGGTTTTTCCTTCAGTTATGGGTATACAGCATAAAGTAATGGAAAAGCTGCATTTCTGATTTGTGAAGCAAGTTAAGGCATTTTTAATGTAAAATTCCATCTCAGAATACACTCAAGCCCAAAATGATAACTTAAGAATGTAACAAAGTAAGTAAATGCTTTAGAACCATTCCCTTTTAAAAAAATGCACTTTTAGCTTTGTGGCTTGGTTTGTTCACTATTTTTAGCAGAGGAAAAGCAGCAGCTCCTTTTCTCATGCTGAACACTGTGCAGTTGGTGATAGCCCAGCACAGCAGTGGAAATGCAGCAGTGGGGATGGTCCTGCTCTTCTGCTGCCCTTAAAAATTACTGTCTCCTCATCTCACATGGAAAACAGCTTCATTGTGGCAGCTATTTCTGCAAGGGACAGCTAATGAAGGCATTGGGAAATGCTGTAGAAAAATAATGTTCTTTGCAGTCTTTCATCTGGAAACCCATTCCAGCAGTGCTCTGTGCAACACCAGAGCACATCCTCTCCTCTCCAGTCCCTGTCAGGTCACCTTACGAAAATATTTTACTGTAGTTCTTTAAGCTTAAAATTCAGTTGTCTGTTCAGATTTGTTGTTTCATTATGGAGTGTGTCAGATAATTCCTCTTGCTCTAACAGGAAAAAAAAAAAGAAAAAAAGGTATTTTAACTAGTCCAAAGGTATGGTCATGTATTACTGTAATAAGGATCATGGGTTTAAGTGTACTCCATTTTGGTTTCCACCATGAACATCTAATTCCTGTAACAATGTTGTATGTTTATTTAAAGTATATATATATAAATTAAATGTCAGATTTTTGCATTAATTAAGATTTTTTTAAATTTGAATATGAACTTTGAGTACTTTATTTAAAAAAATATATTAAAAAATACTTTTCCTGGAGTGTTAAGTTTCAGAATTCAAGACTATATTTGTCAAATTTAAGTTTAAAATATGTAGCTATCATTGTTTTCTGATATTGAATGTAAATATTTGTAAAAAGAAATTCTTTTGTATATTTTTGTGAAAATGTAGTTCCCCAAAACAGAAAAAAGATTTAATAAAAAAGTGCATTTATGTTACTGTTCAACACTTTTCATCATTTTAATATCACTTAAACATATTTATGGGCATGTGTGTGGATTATTTTTTTGCCATGTAAGTCACAGGAACCTTCTTGAAGGAGAAAACCACAGTGTGCCCCACAGGTAAAAAAAATTCTGTAGAAGAAAGTTCAGAGGTACTTTCTTTCTTCTTGGTATAAATGGAGACATCTGAGAGTATTTATTTTCAAGTGAAGTGGCGGTTCATGGGCTTTTAATGTGGAGAATAGTATCAGTAATTCTTTCATTGTTCTGGCTTCTGAAGTGGTTTGGTTCCCTTGTCTTTTTTCCCCCATTTTAGAGAGCAGAAGGATTGTGACAGCCACTGCACTGGAAAAACACCCCAAAGACAAAGCATTTGTTTTGTGCCTGTGCTGGGGTGGAGAGTTCAGTCCTGGGGTGCTGTGCAGCAGTGCAGGCGGGGACACTGTACCAAACACTTGCTGGACAAAAAGTACTTCCAGTATGATCCCAACACAGGCTTTCTAAGCGCTTCTACTGTCACACTTTCTTCTTCAACACACCACATCTTAAACAAGGAACATTACCCAAACAGGACACAAAATGTGCTTTGAAGGTTTTTAATGGAATTTAAAGTAAAACTTTTCTTACACAGATGTTTTCTTCTTACAGTGTAAAAAAAATGTAAAATTGCTCAAACTTACAAACTTGGAAAATTAGAGACATTTCAAGTATGCAATCAACCTCATTTTATGAAAACAATGTATGTTCAAAGTCCAAAATGCATGAGTCTTTCCTAGCATCCTATGCCCTGGTGGTTAATCTTCCTGTCCTCTACTGTCCAGAAGAGGCAAAGCTCAGTCCCAGGTTGTATCGTATTCATTCACTGAGGAGGAAGAAAAAAACAATTCCATAAGGAACAATTCTACCCCTCTGTAAAGATGATTTGAGAACTGCTCTGTGCCCTACCCTGCAATGGTTAAAACCTTTGCAGATGGGATTAGCTGGAGTGAAAAGATCATTAAATCACGTGAGTGTTAGGACAGGCCCATAGCTGCAGCTTTGAGAAGTTTGCTATTGGTTTATGAAATCATGGGTAGATGGCAGGAAGGAGCTGCTCTGCCAGAAACAAAGAAGCAGCTGAACCTGTTGAGGAGAAGACAGCTTAGACACAAAATAAAACAATGGTAAAAGGATTTTCAGCTTCATTCAAATACAACTCAGAAAAAGCAACCTGTCCAGGTCAAGATTCCAATGACTCTGCCCTATCCCAGCTGCAGGGCACTTGTTTATCAGGGTGGCATCACATTAGTTAATGTTTACACAACTACCACCAAAGAGCACAGAGTTGTGTTTAAAAGAAAGCTGCCCATAAGGGTATCTTTCTTCATATAATCTTGGTTGTTCCTCACACACACATTATACTGCTGTGAGTAAAACTACATTAGTAATGTCACAACACACTTTTTATTTTTCTTGGTTAGGTTTAGAGTGTTTCTCACCTGGTTTGAGTTCGAGTCCATTTCAAGGCGTGGCGTGGAGGTACAGCAACAGTGGGATGGTAGAAAGTGCAGTCTGGTCTTGTACACTGTGTATTAAACCTACAATGCTAAAACCAAAAGTATTTCAGAAGAGGCTGCTCAATGCTGGCTGCCTGATCTGAACACGCTGAGCTGCACTGTGACCTCGCATCGCTCTGGGACACATCTGACCGGCAACTGAAGCAACACCCTCCTCCACCAGTGCACCCAGCTCAACCCAGTGACTAAAAATCCTTTTCAAAAAGTACCAACTATGAATTTCATGCTCCAAAACTGCCACTGCACTGACAGGTGGAAATTCCTTTGCTTTCAAGGGTTTACAGAGTTCAGTTTGAATTGAGCTTTGTGTACAAGTTGAGAGCATGACCCAGCATTATCTGAGGAGGGAGAAAAGCCAGAGTATATGGCTAATAGTATCTGAGCATGAGTATTTCAGCATTGTTAGGGCTTGAAAAAGCACTAGACTTCCTGGCATAAGATTCAGGGACACAACACTATAGAAGTACCCAAGCAATAGACTCCTGTAGTATATAAATTACATTAATACACTTCAGGGTAACTGGGCAATCTTTGAAGTTTTTGTATATTGCAGCATATCTGAAGGAAGAGTTAAGAGACTTGAGACTTATTCCTTCCAAACAGGCTCCTCCTCTGCCCCCAGCATCCTGGCTGGGCATATTTTGAAAAGAGATATGGCCTGTTTGAAGCTCCCCAGCAGCATCTGGTAGACAGATTATTTAGAAGTATAATTTTCCAAATTCCTTAAGTCACTACTTTTGCATATTCTGCTTCTAAGCTAAAGTTAAAATGTGAAAAGTAAAAGCAAAAAGTCTTAAATCCTAGTAACATTTCCTGTCCCAAAGTAGCATATTTCAAGTCTCTTTCTAGAAAGGAAGGAAGATAGAAGATATATCTTACTTTTGGGTGGTAAAATGGACACTCCATTTTCTTACAAGCTGGAAAAAACTTGCACAGCGGACTACTGGAGGATATGGACAGTGTGGGCAGGGGTGCTAATAGTAGAAACAAAAAGAACAGGAAGTGAGTCTGGATCAGAATACATTGCCTTTATAAGACAGCTCCACACAACCTTAACTATATCAATCCTTCTGCAAGAAATTCCATTTTATAATACACCAAAGTTCACCAACAAATATATATCAATCCTTCTGCAAGAAATTCCATTTTATAATACACCAAAGTTCAGCAACAAATACAGACGGCATATCCCAATGCAGTTAGTGGGTCCTGGAGTAGAACAAGGCTCTCAGGTAATCATTTAACTTGGTTCTTCACCATTTCAGGACAGGAAGAACCATGGTCAAGGCTGAACTTCCAACAATTACACAGAGATTCTGGTTGGCAGAGAATCTCAAATGTTAAATTTAGACAGCAGAAAGCCTGTTAGAGTTTCAACTGACCGGACTGAAAAGCGCAGGCACTGCACTTTCCAGGAATACAGAGGAGCTGCTGGAAATGATACCAGAGACAAGCACATTGTACTTGGTTTCTGGCAAGGTAACAGAACTGCGCTGAACTGTGACCAAGGGCTAAATTACTTCCAAAACATCATGCAGTAAAGGCCCCGCACCTCGGCACGGTTCAAAGGCTCAGCAATACCAACCCATAACAAACACAGCTATTGCCTTCACCAAGTAACCTCACCCCAAAAGTCATCTCATCATTACACCAACTTCACTCCTACATTAAAGAAAAAAATGTTCAAAGGCAGAAGCCTCTGTTTTCAGCGTGTGCCACAAGCCCTTAGTACAACATGTGTCCAGTTTAAGAAATAAATCTGAGTAAAACTGCAGTGCTGGCTAATCCCTTCAGAGAAATGGATAACTTGTGCAAGTCACCACTCTGGCCTTGCACAGACTTCATATGGACTCTTGCGTAAGAACATTGGGGGATTTTTCTGGTAACAGTTTTTGCAGTCACACTGGATTATTCTTCTTCATCTTGCATTAAGAGTTGTAAGAAAATTAGGTCAACTCAAGCAAAAAAATATTTTTTCATCACTGTCAGTTTCTGTTTCCAAAAATACTGTTGTCCCTTCAGCACTTTCATTTAAAACTCAGAAACAAGATGAGCTCACCTGGTTTAGGAGCTGGATGGGGGGTTCGTCGACTGGCATGAGTGTAAGGACAGTCTGGCTTAGTGCACTTCGCATCGTATTTACAGTTTGGATGGATGAACAGGCATTTATCAGCAAATTTGCAGTTAGGAAAAACTCTGAAGGAGAAGAAATTGAGTCAAAAGCTCATACTTGGAGCAAAATCCACAAACATCTGTTGCACACGAAAGCCAGAATATCAAAGAAAGCCAGAAGTGCAGCAGGGCTGGGACACATGTTGGTTCCTTCCCAAGTGGGGCACGTGGTTTAGTGCACGAGCTGCGCACCCACACACCCGCACTCAGCTTCCCTTCCTGCAGCACTCCCTCCACGCAGTGAACAACTCAACCACCCTCACTCTCAGGGCAGTTTGGTCCGAAGACCCTTAGTGCAAGCCAGGACATGTCACTTTTAGGGTGTGGAACAGAGTGGCAAAGGCACTGTGGAATCAGACCTTCCCAGAGAGGGGTGCAGAGTTCCCTAAGTAACACAGTTTTCTCTGAAAAGTTTTATTTTGAATTTAGTTACACCAGATTTTAAAAGGTAATACAAATGCCCAAGTAACTGAAGTCACCCAATCTGGTAACAGGTACCTCAAAACAGACATTGTTTTTCTAGACTGTTGCTGCTTATTGAAGAGAAGTGAAAGGCAAAGGGCACATTCAGGAGTTTGCACTGGCTTTCAAATTTAAAACCCACAATCACTGCATTACTATGTAATGATATCCTAATGTTCAAAAGCACTATGTCAACTGGCAGAAGAGGCCCTGTTCTTTTAAGACACTAATTCCTGCATCTTTAAGCAACTCAGAAACACCAGCCTGTACTCTAAAGCTTTCTTCTGCAAGGGCACAGCTGCCATCCCTGTATTCTGACACTTGGGACGGGTGGAAAACAGAAGGAATCATAGTGTGATAATCTAGCTCAGATCCCACACTGACAGGCTTGTGCAGCCCTGGAATATTTAGAGACACAGAGCAGAAGTTTGTAGCACTGGAATAAAAATCAAAATAGCATATCAAGTAGATGAGCTCTGTACTACTCACTTGCAAGGTAGCGTGGGGTGATGGTACACACATTCATCTCCATTTTTACAGGCAGGCCAGTACTTGCAGCGCTCCAGCACCTTCTCCTGCTTTTGTAGCATACTTAAGTCTTCCATTTCAACTAGGAGGATAAGAAAGAAGAAAAAAAACAACCCCAAGCTGGGACCTTTATGATTCTATATGCAATTTGGTGTAAGCAATCTAGCATAATCAAAATTCACTGTACTTCTATTCTCTCGTAATCAAAAAAGTCATGACAGTACAAGTTTATGTACAATCGTATTTTCTGAAGAAAATTTCCAAACCCATGAAGTGAAGAGTCATAATACTGGACTGACAGCTGCCTTTTGGTGATAAAAGATTGAATTTGCATTGTTTACAAGCAAAATAAATCAATTTTCTTTGCAAATCCAAATTGATTCAAAGACTTGAACAGACAACTGAACCTGAGTTATGACTGTTCTGCGGAGCCATGAATTAATTATAGCCATGCTTCCTTTCTCCCAGATATTTTTTACTCTAGAAAATTATTTCAAGAGATGAAAGTTAAGAATCAATTTTTATGCTACTCAGATTTATTATTATGAGGGCATATACTGAAAAACAACCACTCTCATGTAATTTCTTCAGACACTTCAGTTCTGAACTGAGCCCATTCTCCAATCCAAGTATTTTAAGGAATTTTAAGCTGAAACATTTCATACCTTCACTACTCTTACGGAAACATGGGACTTTGACTTTCTCCTATTTAACACTGCTTTTAAAACCTTATTCTCCAAATTCAGACAACTGTACTTATGTCACTGTTGCCTTATTTTCCCAAATCTGCCTAAACCTTGGGCTTTCAAAGTTTTCCAGGACTGCCTAGACTCTCCTCTCTGATCCTTACTAATAACACAAATTGCCCCAGCTTTATTCCTCGTCAGCCTCATTTATGCCTTCTCCTTGCAACACACCAAAGCCAAATAATGCTATCCTGTTGTAGGACCACACTGGCTCGTACAGATCACTTCCACACAGATCTGATTGCGTGTGAACTTCAGTCACATCCCTGCTACTTCGCAGGAATCCTTACCAGAGCTAGGACTGTATGGGCAACACTCTCCTGTACTAAACAGCTTTCGTGAGGAGTATGAGGCTACACATGGGAAAGCATGGATTTGCAAGGAAGTACTCTAATGACCATGTCTCTGTGCTAGTAAAGTACACGGATATACAACATTCTCTTAATCTTTAAGACTGCCTAATATGTGCAGTACTTCTGCAGCCAGGGGGACTGAAAGGACATGGACTTAAAAGATCTTTTGCTATGGTTCTTTCATAATTTCATTACATACTTACACCTGGATCCATGAAATTTAAGGGTTCTCTGTACAGCATCAAATAGTATTCTTTATTTAGTTCAGCAATTTGGATACACTGCTACTATGGAAAATAAAGATCTTTATTTTCTTAAGAAAGCTAACTAAAAAACATGAATCCAAGCACAGCCCTCAGGCAAGTATTCAACAGGTCTATGACAAAACAGTAGCCTCTGTATTTTTCATCACCATGTCAGCATTCTAAACAATGCAAACATGTAGTTCAGCAAGCAATTTCCCACGTTACTCAAAAGATATCTAGAAAGAGAAGATAGAAACCTTCATGTAAAATCAGGCACTGTTAAGTTCTACTTTCAGGTTCTAGCCACTGGGCTCTACCAACATCTGACACTTAACAGGCTCCTTTTGATGTCACAACCCTAGACGGAACATTAATACCATATGACATATTTTTAAAAGTTCAAGGCAACTCAATATGTTAACTGTAACATCTCCTGTCCATCAGCACAGGGACAAATCACAATAGGTCAACCAGAAGTGTAGATTTCTGGCAATGAAGACCAACTACAACTGAAAAAAAAAAAAACCAAAAGAAACAACCTCAAATGCTACCAATACTGAGATGTGTGGAGAACTACCATGGGCCATATTGCTCTAGTATGCCAAGATAAAGGCATCTTAAGAGGTGGTCCCACTGAACTCCCACATTTCATTTGCCCAAAGAATGTTCTAATCTGAAGAATGAACACCATCACTTTGGTTTCCTAAGAATGATATATGCAGGAGTTGTAGTCATGATCAAAGCAGCACACCAAGGTTAGATCCTGTTGGTCAGTACAATTACCGTCACAGTTCTCCAGCTGCCTGGTTACAATTTGCATCTGCTGCGCCCGAAGACCTTTTAATCCTTTGCCAGCACACATGTGCTGCGTAACTGGCTTTAATCCTTCCATTATACACATATCATCTTCTTCCTGATCAGAAAGGTATCCTGGTGGACTGGGCACGCCATCCAGAGTCACAATGAACTTGGGACTAGCGGGTTTCTCTGGCTGTGCAAGCTGGTCTCTACCAAACAAAGAAAAGTAGTAAGTTTAGATTTTCTGACTCAAGAGGTTTGAGTGAATGTGAGAGGTGCTAGTAAGTGAAAGTGGTACAAGCTTGTCAATGGGGAGTCAAGCAGTAACAGACCTTCGTTTAGCAATTACTGGTAATGCACTCCAGTTAACAGTTTGCCTTCTAGTCTCCCTGAGGCACTAATAAGAACTACAGCTCTCAGGTACAGTTCAGTTTGTTGCATTCTGCTCAACAGACAGATCCAAAAGCTCATTTACAAACAGTCAATCCTGTGGAATTTACAGTTTTGAGACAAAAAAAGAGAGCAAATAGCATTCTTGGAATTACAAACCTAATAACACACAAAGCATGTATCTCCTCAAAATTACTGAAAAGCACATTACGAAACAGTAGTGCAAAAGTTTTTAGAACTAGGATGAGAGAACTGAAATACTGATACGAAGTACTTTGACACTCAGCCTGACTAAAAGGTCAGTCTAGCCTAGTGTCCTGTATCTGACAGCAGTCAACGTGGATAAGAGGGAGCATTAAAACAGGGGACACACACATTTTCTCCATCCTTTCACCATCCCATCCATTTCACCTGAGGGATTTCCTGAATGACAGGGGATTCTAAGTATTTGGAGAACTGTGGAGTTCTCATCTTTGACAAACAGCAACGGGATAAACTTTGCTTCTCTATGAAATGAGGCTAAAAGCAATTACACTGTAGAATGCCCTTAGGAAGACAAAAACCAGCACATTAAAAACATCACGGGCTAGAACTTTCAGATTGAAGCAGTCAGAAACTGACCTATTCACATGCAAAAATTTACCTCTCCCCTGTAGTACAGTCACAGCTTTCAACTGTGACATTGCCACATTATCCTTTTGGATTTGTTTGCTCAGTGATGGCTTTATTTTCAGTTAACACAGGGTGCTGAAAGCCACTCACAGAAAGGAAACACCAGCAGTTTCTCAAGCACAGCAGCCCACATGATGAAGTTCATCATGCTGTTCGGAGTGATTTTAACTCTTAACAGGTAGGACTATTTGTTACCCGGAACTTCATTTAAGCTTCTCTTGGTCAAACTCTCCAGTAAGGACCCTTAAGTCATTGTCCAGGATTCACCCCACTCAATACTGTGTTAAAGGATGTTTCTTAAGAAATGTAATCCAAGGGTGAAACAGGTATAAAACTAAAGGCAATTTAAGCAAAATGATTACTTGACTAAGATTTCAGAAATCAGAACAAAAGAGCAGTACTTTTCAGTTCCTTCTTCTTTCTTGCAAATTAAAGACATACTCAAGCTACAGCTGAACATTTAGAAGGATTCCTGGAGGCTTTTTGCCCGTGCTTTTTTTCTTCTGCTATTCAAGTTCAGTTCATTTTCCATGGTTTCACACCTCCTGACTGGACTGACAAAGCACAAGTCTGACCAAATGGCTCAATCTAAACCATAAACAAGCAATTAGACTAGTAACAGTCCTAAATGAAGTAACTTTTTACCTTGTCTGTATGAGACGTCCTGAGTGAACTCGCACTGCCTCTGTGCCCTTCTTTCCCAATTGCTGATTCTGTGGCGCCATTTCCTCTGATAACTTGGGCTTCTTCAGGATAAACGACCGAGTATCTGAGTGGACCATAGATTCTGGGTCACAGTAATCTGCATTGGGAGAAAAATTACATAGAAAAGAGTAAAATAAGGTAGTACTTGTACTTTTAACTTATAGCATATTTTTACTATCAATTTACATAGTCAATAAGCTAATTTTACTGTTTTAATTTCTTCCTAGTAGCTTCCAGAAAACATTTTTACTTCCCTGTTAATTCCACTGAGGGGGATCAACAGAAGCCATATTAAGCCAGATCAGGAAATTCTGTAAGTGGAATGGCTATGCTGAAACAGCATTGAAGGGGGTCCACTTCCCTCCCGCCAGTCTCTCATCCTTTGAACAGCTACTAATGTAATGCTTTCATTCCTTAGAGATTTAGAAACTAGAAAATTGTAGAAATCAGTAAAATTAATTGAAAAGGAGTATCTCAATATTCACTCGCCAGTAATATAAAATTTGAAAATAGAAGATCACAAGACTTAACCCTGAGTCACTTGCAAGGTATCTTCAATCATAGGATCAATCTGAAGCCGAGAAGAGAGCTCCTTTTGTTCAATTCCTAAAAAAACCCCAGCAATAAGAAGCATATTTTACTGCATGTCAACATGAAACTATAGATTAGAAAACTGAGGCACACTCTGTAATTCTTTCGATTAAAAAAAAAGCAACAACAAAAACATTCACACTTTTAACAACAAAAAAAGCCATTCTTACTATTATGAACCCATTTTGCATTGTTTCAGAAACAGTAACATGGCAGAATCTAAGTACTGTAAGACACTACTCGCTCCCATAATCACTGCTCAGTACAAATGAGGCCTGTGGGCACAGCAACTGATGAAGGCCAAGTTCTTCCTCCTCATTTGTAGAGGAGTTGGTCATTCGGAGAACACACAGAGGAAAGCAACTAAGCAGGGACCACTTTATGGTCTTCTTAAAAGAGCTGAAGCAAATCAGAGCAGCACTGTTTTAAATGAGTTATGGTTTGAAAAATTTATTTTTGCTCTCTGTAGATTTCCTAAGCAAGCTGTCATTTCCATTTCAATGGCAAAAGAGTGAAAATATTTAGCATAATTCTTTTTCTGTGCATTAATTCAAAGGCTGATAAAGCTTTTTCTTACATACTTTACAAATACAATTTCAAATACTTTATGGTGGCAGAAAGATTCCAAATACATCTAAATGAGAAATAAGCAATTGTAAAAATCTTTTTAAAATAATGAATGTTTACCATTTCTTAACAATGACCATGGGATGACCTAAAAAAATCTTACTCAAACCAAATTTTACTCATTATCTAAATATCTAAACACTTACCAAGTATAAACTAAGTACTTGTTACAGAAATATTTTTTCCCCTACCTTACTTCTATGATTCCTTGTGACTAACAAAGATAACCTCCCAGCCTTTATAACAAAACCATGCTGAAAAGACACTTTGACTGCTTTTTATATATTACGCCCTTTAGGAGGTTCAAAACAGAAGCAAAAACCAAAGCTGACACAGTTAGCCTGGTATCAGCTGTCCTGTAAGAGCAAATCTAGTATTATATTTAAACTGAAAAATAAAACACTAGAACCATTGGTGTGAAAACTATGTGTTGGAAAGAATAATTTAATACTTCCTGTGCTGAAAAATTGTTCTAAATACTCTAGAGTATCTTCACTCTCACTTAAGCTTTGTGACAAGTACCTTGTACTCCTACAAGGTACTAATGAAAATATGCAAAGGATGGGGAAAAGAGAAGTTACCCAAATATAAGTGCTTATGCAAAACTATTCTTCAGTGACATGCCACAATGCTATAACCTTCTTTACTTACTGATTAATGTCTCTGAGGTTGTCTGTGTGTGTTTGTATACATGTATCTATCTAACAGCCATGCTTTAGGGCATGGTCTTCAGGGCAGTTCTGCATGCAACTTTTGATGTAGGCTTAAAAATTAAAAGCATTCCTTTCCTTTTCTCTGCTCAGCCTGTAAAATGACATCCCCTAGTAAAAATTCTTAAAGAATATTATTCAGATGACCTTGAATTTCTTCGACTGTCTGCTCCTTTGGCTCTTCTACTTGAAGCTGAGAACTCAGAACAGGCAGTCTGCTTTGCACATGAATTACTTCTAACTGTGATTCTTCTGGGCTAATTCGAGTTCTTGGTGCAACTGGAACAGTCTGTTTCTGTGGAACTTTAAATAGAGAAACAACGACAAATCGTTTACATACTACCCCATCACACAATAGTACTATTTTTAGATATACTGCGCTAAAATATCTCTAATAAATTCCTACACACAAAAAAAAAATCCCAAGCATCTGTCTCCACAAAAAGCATCTTTAGTCATCAGTAAAATTCTTAGTGTGCAAGCACATTTGTGCATGTGCACAGAGCACCCTGAGTGGCACCTCAGAACACCTATTTGTAAGACATAACAGCATGAGAAGGATTGGAGTGGCAACAGAAAAGTTCTCATTCATCCACTTCTACATATAATTAATACGGTACTTTCTAGTAGTTTTGAAATCACTTTTCATTCCATCTTTCATATAAATAATCATGGATAATCAATGTGTCTCTTCATATGATGCTAGCTACCCTTTGCTAAAGTGCTTGCAAATAAAATACAGAACTTAATGGCAGCAGAATCATAGAATCACTTATGTTGGAAAAGACCCTTAAGATCACCAAGTCCAGCTGTAAACCTAGTCCACCACTAGTGGACTGCCAAGTGCACCACTAAGCCATGTCCCTAAGTGCCACATCTACACCTCTTTCAAATACCTCCATAGTGACTCCACCATTTCCCTGGACAGCCTGTTCCAATGCCTGACCACCCTCTCCATGAAGAACTTTTTCCTAATATCCAATCTAAACCTCCACCAGCATCACTTGAGGCCATTTTCCCTGGTCCTATCACTTGTTATTTGGGAAGAGATCAACCCTGACCGAACTACAACCTCCTTTCAGATAGTTCTAAGTCTCTGTACACACAGTTGTGGCTTGGAATTTGGGGGTAGCAGGACAACAGGTTGACTTCTTTACTCGGCTTCTGCTAAGACTGTCAGACCTGGCTGTGAGAAGCTAAACTCTTCCCTTGGCTGAGTATCAGATCAGCATTCAACTTCTCATGCAAACAACTAAGATACCACTCAAGTACTGGATTCAATATTCATGAATTTACTGTTTTGTTTTACTGTGTGTTTTAAATTAGCTTACTTCCATATTCCATTCAAAGTACTTTAAAAAAGATATATTAAACATTACTTCTGAAGTGGAAGAACCTGCATGATACTTCAGATAAAATTCAAAAATCACCTCTATATTAAACAACCAAGTGGTGCTTTCTGGTCTCTCCACTGAAATATTCTCATGTTGGAAAGTCAAACTACAAGATCATCAGTATTAAAAAGATCAATAGTTTTAATTAATTTCAAATTTCCCAGCTACGTCTCATTTCCTACCATACTGCTTCGTACAGAGGAAAGACCTTCCTGCATCACCTCTAAGTACTGCTTCTTACAGCTGGTTTGCAGAATTTGAGAGAGAACAGGCAAGAGATTGTGGATAGCTTTCAGTCCTACTTCAGATGGTATAAGAGTCGTGGTTTAGGTAGTTTAGTGAATGCTCCTTCCTTGGCAAGGTGCAATGTGTCCTGCTGACAACATGTAGATTTATTAACACCCAAGGAAATGAAAGCATGAGACAACAGCTGGATTTGCCCTTCTTCAGCAGAAGTCTCTCCTAGCTAGGAGAACTGAATGCCTACACACAGACAACTGCTCAACTGCTGTGTCAACTGCAACTAAAATCACTGACCTGAAACTGCAGCCTTGCTGTTAAAGGACAATATACATCATCATACATACCCTTATACTTATCAACATACCCTGATCTACATCAATCACTATGTTCCTCATTATTTTGCCCTTCTATTACCCACATCCAGTGCATTTTAATTTTTTTTGCTGTTTGGCTTTTTCTTCCTTCCCTCTCAGAAGGAAGGAGAGTGCAGAAAGGGAAAAGAGATCAAGTAAATAGTTCAAACCACCTGCCTACTTCTGATTAATTTCCCCTTGGCAACTATTGACTTCAGAATACTCCGGCACTTCCATTTTGTATCTATACGCTTCACAGACTTACTACCTTGATTAATATATTTTAAATACCACTTTCCTCCCTTGTTTATCCTTTCATAATTTATCACTGAACATCAATGTAATGAAACAGGACATGGTAAGTCTCTCATGTGTATCACTGACTGCTATTTAGCATTCTGTCTTATCTCTAAGTGCTATCTTTAGCTTGGATTTATACAACAGAGTTTGGAAATATTATAGATTAGCACAAGCAAAACCAATGCTTATTACCAGTGGAATAACTGGTTGTTTTTGTAACTGATTCCTGTGCTTCAGAGATTGCTTTCAGTATTAAATTCTTATTGGCCTGTTTCGAAGGTGGCAATGAAGGTCTAAAGGAAAAAAAAAAAATTTAATTGTACGTGGATTGCACAGCAACAATATCCATGTTAAAGACAAGTACTTCAACAGGTTAACACGGGCATAATATTAACAGAAATCATCATCTACAATTATTTTATCCAAAACAGTTTTCAGTTTATCTATTATCTCAGTGGATGGAGATCCACAAAATGCTCTAAAAAATTAAAGTTTAGACATGTGATTTCACCTCTCAGTTTAAGCTGCTGTAAAACCATGCTACATGTGAAAGGCACTCTCTGCCATTAATTTCTTCCCACCTCTGCCCACCACTTGTCTGTGCTATGTTTGTGCTGGCACCAATAATTATGCAGCTGTCCTGAGAAATATGATCCAGCTGCATACTTAGACTGACTCTATCAAAAACATATTATTTGTAAAAAAATGCTTTCTGCTTGTTTTTAACATCAACAGCAAGGAAGCTTAAATCAGATAAGTGTGCTGTGGTGCTGAAGATAAATTCAATACAGTATATTAGCTTAAAATAAATCTTATACAAGCTAGCACTGTAGGTCAATAGAACTATCTCTTCTCTAGTTTACATGTTCTTCCTCTATTGTTAAAAATCAGATACAAAAGACATGTATTTTGCCTAATGCCTGACATTTAGAGAGAATTAGGGAGCAGAAAAAAAGGAAAAACCTCTGACAACTGTTTGAAAAGTTAAAATCACCTTAAAGAACAAGTGATAACTGGTTTGAAAACTATTCCTGAAAACAAAGCAAATTACTGAAAAATTATTTTACCACAATAAATACCTAGTCTGAAACATGCCAACATCAATGTTCTTTTGCCAGTAAACTTTACCCAAATAACGTAAAAATTCACACTCCATGGCATCTTACATGCAATAATGAAACCAGGTTACAAAATCAAAGGCAAAAGGGTGGCATAAACAGGCATCTCATCCACAGAGTTGTGAGATAGTACAAAAAAATTTTAAAATGGCTTACTAAATTTTGTCTATCAATTTTCAAAAGTGCAAACTGATTTCCCCCACTTCCAAAGTTTTCGTTCATTATATTAATTCTTGAAAACTCAGGATGACTGAGATCTTCAGTACCTTCTTTCTGGCTTTGCGGGTACAGACACACTGCTGGAGATGCTTCCTGTTCGCAAACCGTAGTCGTCCTCTTCCTCTTCATCTTCTCCGTCATTACAGAACTTTTTCACTTTGACTACCGAGCTTACAACAGGCAGCCGTCTCTTCCTGGAGCTTTCCTCCTACAACAAACAGAGCAGGCAAAACAGCTCATTTAGCATAAACCATGGATCAATAAGCCAGCAAAGAAAGCACTGCAATTCCACCTAGAGCCAGGAGATGGAGAACTTCCATTCCTGTTGCATGAGTCTAGGACTGCAACGTCTGCACATATAAGTGACTGCACTGGATAATATGAAAATCAGACACATTTACACTGAAACATCTCATTGGAAACGTAACTGTAAACAACATTTAGAAAAAAAAAAGAAGAAGAAACTCTCAAGTACAGACAAATTATCCAACACCTAGAGAAAACCAGGGTCTTCCAAAGAAATTTATAGTAACCTTCAAGATGAGTATGTTGAAAGTCTGAGAGAGAAAACTGAAATTGGTGTAAATGACTTTCACCTCTCTATCAACTTTAATTTCAGAGAAGCGTAAGGATTAATTTCTAGCAATCTGACATATTCCAAAGGATGTTAATTGTTACACAGAGTCAGGATAGTCCAGTTTAGACAGTGCAAAGTCCCTGCTGTCTCTTCTGGACATTATTCATGAAATAGTAATAGAAGAAAAATACCCTAACACCTTTCTCGAACATTTGCAAAGAGAGGTGTTAAGTCATTCATCAAAAATTTATGTACAACCTTGAATAAATCACTATATTCTCACTGGCACTTCTCCATTCTCAAAAACTAAGACTCCAGCATGTATCTTTGTAGAGCATACTAGATTTCCAAATAAAATTCATTATCCCTTATACATAAGGAACTAAGTAGTGGCAAAGACAGAACTTTATGAGCAGCAATAAACATTGATGCACTTGCAATACAACATTAATTACAACATGTTTCATCACAACATTAGCAGCCATAACTATCTTCATTCCTCTCAATAAAGGCTCTTAATTCATTCAAATGGATAGTCTATCAGCTAGGACTACCACCCTGCTTGGCTTAGCCTGGCCTCCAAAGTACATAGGGCAGCAATCACCTTTTAGGTTGTCCTTGTCCAACATCCATCTCAAAGAATTCTTAACTGACATGGTTCTAAACAGAATAATCATCATCATCATCTTCATCATCGCTGCATCCGGGCTAATTAACAGCATGCCAAAAATCCTGATTTACAGAATTGTGTAAAGCTGGGGGTATACATAGCCCTTAGGGAAGATCATGCTGTTTCAATGATCTTAAGACCAGAATTATAATTTCTTCATTCATCATATGAATGAAGAAAGCTTCATTCATCATATGAAGCTTAATAATGTGCTAACCTGTTAGTCCAAGTCAATATGACATGGAGATGTGCATGGTAATTAACTCTAAGATGCAGCAAGCTATCAGATAATCATGTCAAATTATGAAATCTTTTTATCAGTGGACCCAAAGGATGAAATCTCAAACCTACTAGTACCAGTGATGGAAGTCTTTTGATTTCTCTGAGGTCAAGATTTTACTGAAGTGTACATAGCAATTTAGGTTCCTAACAAGAATAAACTTTTGCAATAGTTTAGGTTGTACCAACCTCACTGCCCACTTTATCAGCACCAAGTTTGGAGGTGGGTCTATGACCTTCTGCTAAGCTGCCAAATGCTTCTGGATTGCACAGCTGGCCTGTTTCCAGAGACCTGCAGCCCTGTGTGTCTAACTGCCGGCTCCCCTGCAAGCTGCCCTGCTGTGACAATCTGGGCACGTGTGTGTTGCCATCTGCACTCCTGACAGCTGGTGGCCGGTAGATCTCAGCCGAGGGACGAGAAGAACCGTAAGTTACAGTCACAATAGGCTTCTTCCGTGACAAAGGATTCTCCTGCACGAAGTTTAGGTCTTCATCAATTAGATCATCTGGTTCAGGTTTAATGTCAATTACAGCTTCAGAAGGTGACAATTCCCTCAAAGGCTTGACAGTAGATGTTAAGCGGGATGCAGAACCATCTTCACCAGACTGCCTGATAAAAGAAAAAATTGCCAACTGTTATCTGCAAGTCAAGTCCTGGAAAATGAGAACTGTCTTTTAATCAAAGCCAGGAGGGAAGAATCATTAAGGTATTATTGTTTATACAAATTTTACACACTGACTGATATTTTCAGTTTGCTTAATTAATCTAAGCCCACATATTGCTTGAAGAACTGAGTTCTGATTTAATGTTTTTTATACAACAAATTGTAGCAATGCTTTACTCTTCAAAACTACTTGTACCTTTCCAAGAGTCTGTACTCTTTAGAATGTCTACTATACCACACAACTACTGATGTCTGAACGTGTGTTGGGAAGTAGCCTGCAGCGTTACCTTGAAGCAGTGTTCCTCTGCTCTTGCGAGCTGGTTGAAACTCTGGAGTCATTTCTTTCAGTCCGAGTGCTTGACACTGCAAGAGGTGGCAAGATATCCTCACGCCTCCTCTCATCACTCACACATGAACTGCTTTTGCTGGAAGGCAAGTTGCTCTCAAAGATACTAGATTCTGAGGATTTTACACTGGTTGGTTCTGTGGAGACAGGTACCTTTCACTTTTACATTAAAGCACAGCAATACAGATTCTGCAATAAATGTAGCTATGAAACTCCAAACAAGATGTTGCACAGGCCTGAAAATACAGCTAGGTGAAAGTTGTTTTGGCTGAAAACATCAGCAAGAAACACAGAGAAATAAACTCTGGACTCAAAAATAAATTCTTTATCTCAAAATATAAAGGAATTTTCTTAACAGTCTGGATCCAAAAGACCGTATAAACCAAAAATTAACAAAACAGCCTGAGTTGCATTTTCTTGCAACTCATTAGACATGTAACACTACACAGAAAAATAAGCCTACCTTCACTCAAAATTAATTTTCTTACTTACCAGTAGTCACAGATCGTAGCTTATCCAAAACACCATGGAGCCTGAAATAGACAGTGGACAAGGAAGGGAGCAAAAGAGAAAAAGGAGAAATAAAGAACTTTAACTTACATTCAGACTAACCATTTTTCAGAAACCCACTGCCTTTCCCCGCTATGACAAGCACCTCATTTATCTAAGACTTTCCATCAACCAAAGTATGTTTAACCCCAAAAAGGAGGCTTAAAGTACCTTTTTATCTGCCTCCTCGCAAAGTATGTCTTGCACATGCAGGCAGAGTATTCATCACATCATCTACTTTTGGCATTTAGTTGGTTTACACAATCAAAGCCAGTACTTCCCACCTTTCACTACAATCAATGGAATTGAATACTAAAAGGATTGATTCAAAAAACCTGTTAGAAGCCTAAAATTTTACTTTGTATATGAAACTTTAATTACACAGCAGAGTTAAACATAATTGTAAGTACAAACTCATAGCACATAAGATTCTCAGGATTTTTCCATCATACTTTGTATATACCAACCATACTCTCTGAGACATGCTGGTGAGCAAAAACATTTCAGTGAGGTACCAAATTTGCCCTTTGCCTGTGAAAAAGGCACTACGCTGAACTAACACAGAAAATTACAGGGCTTTAATATAATAAGGCTGCTTAAAAATAAACACACATTACAGTGAGGAGAAAGAAACAAAAATCACCCAACACTTAAATGCGTATCTTACTTGGAATTCAAACCTGATCATGGGCAAGTCCATAATTTAGGCTGAATATAAGAAAGGAGCTAAGGAACAAGAACATATCGAAAAGACTGCATGTGAGTATAAGGAAGGCTTATACTCGTTCTCCTTGTGAGCTTTCACGAGAACACTCGTCAGCTGAGCTCTGGTGATGCAGATCAGTTTTCACACCAACCTCAGGACAACTGATTTGACACTTGGTTCAGAGTAAGAAGTGCTGGCCAACCAGCTAGACTGCCAGGTGTGGCACAATTGCTGCGAAACTTGTGCCAGAAGGACCAAAATTACCAGCTACAGAGACAAACCAAGGAAGGCATATCTTGCCGAGTACTATATTTAACCAGTGTTTAAGAACGTAAACATTCTGGGTTGTCTTTAGAAGAAATAAAAGTATATAAAACTCCCAACTACAATGCTATGTAAGACTTTTCCACCAGTCCCCTTACAGCTTATTGTATAGGTTTCATCTTGTCTTCTTTTCCATCCTTCTTTTAACCAACACCTACTTTGGTACCTGATAAAGCACTCTGACATTGAGTTTACAGATACATATATATATATATATATATAGACATAGATATATAAAATCAGCATACTCACTTAGGGTTAAAACAGTCACTATGTTTAAAATTTAAGCAGGTGTCAAAATCAGCTGGCGGTATAATATCTGCATATAGTCAATACACTGTTTTAAATATACATATATAACATAATCTTGATTTCTCTGCGGA
This sequence comes from Aleadryas rufinucha, assembly GCA_013397815.1. Taxonomy (NCBI): domain Eukaryota; kingdom Metazoa; phylum Chordata; class Aves; order Passeriformes; genus Aleadryas; species Aleadryas rufinucha. The sequence continues at coordinate 311,286 of VZTH01014808.1, read as the reverse complement.
ATTTTTTTTCTCTACATATTTACTATTTTTTCATTAAAGTTTTAGTTTCATTAACAAAGCCATAAAAGTGTTTTCTGCTACACATTATTCTATTATTTCTACTGTACATCAGGGTTCAGTCAAAACCGTAGTACAGGAGCTACACCCTCATCCACTTGTAAACTTCACTGATTTGTCCAATTCCTAAAACTACTATGAGAAAGACAACTGCATGACTTCCTGATACAGTGAAACCCAAAAGTTTCGCCTAGGCAGGCCACAAAAGGCAGCAAAGAAATACCTGTGCAGTTTTAAAAAAAGTGGTCCAAGCTTAATTGTACTCCTTTATTATATTTTTTGACAAATGCCCTGAAAAAAATGAAACCTGTGCAAGTAAACTCAAACTATATCCACGCAAGTAACACCATCACCTGGAAATCCATCAGTTTAAACAGTTAATAACAGTGAATTGTAATATCTGGAACTAGTTTTCATTTTTTGTCAATGTTTATGATTTCATAACATAGCCAACTTCTGAAATGTTTCTCTCTGCTACTTAATAACAGAAAATCTCCTAAGAACTAATTACACAGAAGAAATACTGGAACTGTATGTAACCTGTCAGTATGAAAATGTCAAAGAAAGCAAACTGAAAAAGAAGAAAAATCGTAGTATTTCCCTCATCTATACAAAATAATGTTCCTTAAAGCTCTATTAGGTATGAGATTCAGAAGTAAGATCAACTTGAAAAAATACACAACTCTGAAAGCAACAAAAATCCCTAGAGTCAAATGTCTGAAATGTGGATTTACTTACAGGTTTCTACTGTAAAACAAATTCAGTATTAGAAAATGCATGATAAATATAATAGCTAAGTTTGTCATGCAGCATGGAATAAATGAACCTACACTGTCAGGAGTTGACAGTAGAGTTGAAGTGTTGCTAACTTGTCCTGCTCACAGTAATTCTGAGGTTCTACTTTTGGTTTTTAGAGCTGGGTGGTGGTAATAAATAAATAGCCTGAGAGGTGGGAATACCTAAGCATTTGGTGCTAAGCCTTGTCAAAGACAGTACACAGAATTAGATCCACTGCTCATCTGCCCTGATATAGTAATTCCCATGCACAACAGCAATCTGAAGCACTGTTAGCATAAAAGCAAACAAATTGGTCTTTCACATCTAACTGCAGTGAACAATGCTGTCATGCTCACAAGTGGGTTTTGCAGGAAAAATTTTAAGTCACCATACAGCCCTTGCTTACCTGAGCACTTCATTCACAAATCTGTCTGGCTTATAAACAAACAGTCTAAGTCCTCTAGTCCTTTGCCATCTAACTATCACATCAAAAGCCAACTGCTGACAGACTAAAACTGATTTACTTATTAGACATGCAAAGTAGTTTTGATTAATGCAAATTACATAATGGGAAGATAAAGAAGTTTTTTTAAATGTCAGGTGTCACTTATAGAAAGCAGTCCTGGCCCACTGATAAGAAGTGTGATAAGCAGCTTGCAAACATACCAGACAGTAAACCTGACGGTATTGTTTCCAAGGAAAAGGGAAAGGTCTTCTGTCATCTGCTCTTGACTCTTCTTATTGGCCACCATAACCATAATATAATCAGGAAGCTCTTCATCTAATAGAAAGAGAAATAGATTGTTTTAAAGTATAATAAATCATGGAAGGCATAGTAAACATCTTTAAACATGCAACCAATTTTTTTTTCTGTTTTACTATAAAAACTCTGCAGGCAGATGATTAAGTAAGCAAATTAACAAGACTTCCATTTCCTCTGAGGTTCAATACAAGTCTCATCTACAAGCAAGGAATAAAAGATCATCAACTTCACAAGAGTGTAAGCTGAAGATCAACATATTCAAAAAGTGAGTAAACAGAACAAAAAGAAGGACAAGATAAAAGAAAGCAACTCTGCTGCCTATATCCTTTTTCTTGAATACTAGCAAACATCTACAATATCCATCACCTCAAATATTGCCAAATACAGCACCTTATCCTTGTCAAATTTTCTTTAGTTACAAAAACTAAACAAATAAATATCCATTTCGGATATGTACATTAAGCAAAACTGTATTAACTTCCAGATTTTCTACCTACAAGAATGAAACAAACCCCAGCAACCTCAAGAGTGAATTTCTATTCTGTAATGTATGCAATTTCATACACAGTAAGAAACCCACTCCCTTGCATACAAGATACTCTCACTCATCAGAATGCATAGGGAGGTGCTTAGAACACAACATTAATCCATTAAGGGTTTGGGGAGTTTGGCATTTCACTTTAGCCTAGCTCTAGCCTCTGCTGAAGGACTGACTGGCACAATTGTTGCTCAAAGGCATTAGTTGTGCTTCTTGGGCACAGACTCCAATTTAGTTTAATTAAACATCTCATGCTCTCCAATGCCACTCCACAGCATGACATGAACATAATAGTAAGTGAAAACAGTTGGGAAATACGCTTCAGATAATGAATTTGAACCAAGGCACTAAACAGCTGTGCTTATTTAATCAAGCTAAGACAGTACACAACACCAAAAAACCTAAAAAATGAAAAATAGAAATCAAAATCCAAATGAAAGGACTTGCCTTTCTTCTATGTGTACGTACATTGTAAATAATTTATCTCTACCCTAGACTACAGAAATAACATTCACACAGTGCACCTGCACTACCACTACTCAATTGTCCAAAGATAACCCATTCCTAGCTTAAACCCTAACTTCTTTTTGGTGGCTTTTTGTTTGTTTGGGTCTTTGTTGTGGCTGCTTTGTGTTTGGGGTTTTTTTCAATGTAAACTACAAGTTGCACAAGATGGATTGATGTTCAGACCTAGGAACTCAGAATGAATTTTATTTATTGGCCAAGCTACTTTTAAGCATGATAAGCTTTTCAAGTGGTTTAACACATGATGAAGTAAAGAAGGTATTTTAAGTACAGGTAAAAACATAAAGTTAGCACAATTACCTATAACAGTCTGATAGAAGAAGGAAAGAAACTTTCTCAGTAACTGTGTTGGCTTATGCCAACTTAAACTGCACGTGAAACTACAGCCTTTTGAAAAATTTCCTAGCTGATGAATAATTAACTGTCTTCATCTTGCTTCAAATATATGAATATTTCCTTTGTAAGCTCTACACAGTAAGTTTCAACACATCTTGTTGTAGAAGACTTTTGAAGAGACATGAACTAGCAGTTACAGAAAGAAACAAAAGCACGATTCTTGTGCAGAGGCTAGAATGAGGGAAAAGCAATTTCTTATCAGTTACCTGAAAGAAGAAATGGAGAGTTTCTGAAAAACATTACTTGAAAAGATGCCCAAAATACCCTAGTCAAGAAAAGAAACCTGAAAAATCACAGAAATCTGTAAACAGTGGTTTAAAAAGAAAAAAGAGGCCAAGGCAAGACAGACTTGGCAATAAAGAATACAAAGTTATTTAAAGAAGTTCAGAAACTGACTGAGAGGAAACGTGACACTGTATGAGTGTCAACTTGAGACATTGTATGCTGATCCTGGGAAGGCAGGAAACCTGACCTCTGAATTCAAGAGACAGAAGGAAAATAAAGAAAGAATAATCAGTCGTAGCTGGAATCAAAGATGGCTAGTATTCTACCAGCATCTTAGTATTAGAGACAAGAAAGAATTTTTTTCAGAAATACAGGAAAAAGCAAAGAATCAAGGACTGAGAAACTGAAACCTGGAATGATGGTAAAAAACCCAACCAACAAAACAACAAAAAATGAGTTACTTAAAAAGACAAGCTTTGAGACGGTGAAAAAGACAATTTTACAATTAAAAGTTCTAAACACGGTTCCTTGGCACCAGCTGAGTTCAGAACTTCAGCTCATAGGTAACTCCCTTCTATGGAGCCAATACATTTTTCCATAAATACAAAGTCTCCCTTGAAATAGGAAAGACGATGAATTCAGGCTCAAACTACAAACTTTGAACTCGGCCCTGCAACTCACAGGAACTCTAAATTATGGTCTCAATTCCTTTTCTTCACCTGAAAACCAAGAAGCATCACAGACAACAACAATGCAGTTGCAGGACTGAGGTACTTTGTTTGCAACAGAATGCTGTGTTAAGTTACCAACTTCTACTGCTGCAGAAAACAGCTGAAGTTCAATATCCATTTAATCACGGATTCAGAAAAAACAAAGAAACCCACAAGACCACAGACGTTCACACTGCTCACCCCTCCTGTCACAAACAAAAATAAAATCTCCCCCTGCCTCTAAGATTCGGGTACCTGTATTTCATCAACAATAGCTCAAACTCGCTCTTAGTCTTCCCCTTAACAGTCAAGCTCTTACATTTTACAGGTTTGTCCCAAATAATGGTTCTGAAGTGGCCATTTAATTTCCTAAGCCACTCACTCATCTTTGTCCTCTCTCCTAATTTTGACAAATGCTTCACCCTGAATTCAAGAGGTGTTAAAAATATGCCTAAGAAAGACTGATTCCATCTCAGAGTGCTCACAGCTAACTGCTGCTGTATTTCCAAGGTTCTTGCTTTATATAACGTTCCTCCTAGTGCTTCAAAGAAATTTCCTTAGATATACACATCATGGTTTGTTTTTCTTTCAAATCCCTTGCCACCATTTCTAAAGGGGAAGACTATGAGACTGACTTCTTAGTTATTTTTAGTTCTTCGTATACTGATGTTCACATACTGCTTTCTCTTATGCTTAAACTACAATATTTTGTGAAGTACATCTCTTTCTTTCTTACTAGTCCAGCACTTCAGGTAATTCTTCTCATGCTTAAGGCTTCTGTATGCAGTAACACAAGTAACAGTAAGTTCCATTAAATAAGCTGGTTTTTTCCTATGTACCAAAAATTATCTAGAGAAGATTGCTAAACACATGGCAAAACTTACCAACGTAAGCCCCCAGCTCCTGTAACTTTCCTTTTATAGCACCCTAAAAAATAATGAAATATTATTTAAGGGATGGATCAACAAGATATTTCTAACTGCGAAGAGGTGGGAGGCTTAGCAAAGTTTCTCTCACTAACTGTTTGAACACGTTGGTTTAACACGTTAACTTTTCCTATTCTCTGCTGCTCAGGATAGGCACGTTCTAACAGCGAGGGGCTGACAGCAGAGTAACGGAATCCCACACTCTCTACCGTATTTCCGATAGACCAGTTCCTGGCGCTACCATTCAATCTCCAAGTCCCAGCTGTTCTTTTTTAAGCGGAAACCACCCGGACTCATACGGTGCAAAGAAAACCAATCGAAAAGGTCATTCCCGGCTCAGCAAGGAAACAGAAACCTGCCACGATTTCCAAACTGCGACTTCGAGTAGGAGCCGCTGACAAGACCCTGCCGCTACCGTGGGCTCACACCCGGCCAAGCTGCGCGACCCCCGGGCAGCCCCGGGGGCGGCCGGGCTGTGCAGGGCGAGAGCCGCAGCCCCGGGACAGAGACGGCAGCTGGCAGCTGCCTGTCGGGGGACAGGGGTGCCCCGACTCCGCTTCTCACACAAACGACTCTCCTGCTCCCGCCCCTCCCCGGGCAGTCCCGAGGCCGAAAGGCCCCCGCCGCCGGCAGCTGTGACGGGGGCCGGCCGGAGCCTGGTGCCTCAGCCGCCGGCCGGGCCTGCCCCCACAGGCGGGCCCGGCCTGCTGCCGCGGGCGGAGGGAGCGACCCGGCTGCTTCTGTCTCACCCGGATCTTGCGGCTGATCTCGGTGCCGATCTCCATGGTCGCGCCGAGCCGCCCCCGGCCCGCCCCGTNGAGCGCCGCTCGGGCACAGCGCGCGGCCTCCGCCGGCACCGCCCCCTGCCGGGCGGCGTCCGCACCGCCCAGCCGGCACCGCGGCAGGACCCTGGGGCAAAGCAAACCCGGGCGGCGGTCAGGTACATGGCTGAGTGGGTACGGGCCGCAGGGCCTGCTCCTGATTGCCCGAGCGGGGAGCTAGGGTAACTGTGAATGCCAGAACAACTACGACGTTATTTTAATATTAATGCTCTTTCTCCAGAACTACACAAATTGAAGATTCAGTTATCTGTTAAAAAACAAATAAATTATGGTATAGCCGTACACAAAGTATCCAAGTCACTTTTAATGCCACACTACAGCTATATAGGTTTCCTAGTGCCCACCACAGTCACTGTATCACCTCCCTTTCTCAGCAGGGCAGGAGAGAGAAAGTATAATAAAAAGGCTCCTGTGTTGAGAACAAGGACAGCAGAGATCACTCACTAATTACTGTCATGGACAAAACAGACTTAGGGAAATTAGTTTAATTAATTAACAATCAAATCAGACTAGGATAATGAGAAATAAATAAATCTTAAAACACCTTCCCCACACCCCTTCCTTCTTCCTGGGCTTAATTTTACTCCTGATTCTCTACCCGTCTCTCCCCAACACAGGGGAACGGGAATGGGGATCACGCTCAGTTCATCATCTGTTGTCTCTGACACTGCTTCCTTCTCTCTTGCTCCCCGTAGAAACAGCCTACCACAAAGACTGTATACTCACTACTCCAATGTGGGTCCTTTTCATGGGCTGCAATTCCTCACAAACTGCCTGCCATGGGTCCCTTCCATGGGGCACAGTCAGTCCTTCAGGAACAGGCTGCTCCAGTGTGGGTCCCCCACAGGGTCACAAGTCCCGACAGCAAACCTGCTCCAATGCGGGCTCAGCTCTTCACTGGGCCACGGGTCCTGCCAGGAGCCTGTTCCAGCATGGGCTTCCCACAGGTTCCCAGCCTCCAGGCATCCATGTGCTCCAGTGTGGGGTCTTCCATGGGCTGCAGGTGGATCTCTGCTCCCCCATTGACTTCCATGGGCTGCAGGGGCACAGCTGCCTCACCATGGTTTTCACCACGGGCTGCAGGAGAATCTCAGCTTCGGCGCCTGGAGCACCTCCTCCCCCTCCTTCTGCACTGACCTTGGCTCCTGCGGAGCTGTTGCTCTCACATGTTTTCATTCCTCTCTCTGGCTGAAATCTGCTTCTGTGCAACCACTTTTCTACCCTTCTTAAAAATGTCATCCTAGAGGCGCTACCAGTGTCGGTGATGGGCTTGGTCTTGGCCAGTGGAGGGTCCATCCTGGAGCTGGCTGGCATTTTCTCTATCAGACATGGAGGAAGCTTCCAGAAGCTTCTCACAGAAGTCACCCCTGTAGCCTCTCCACTACCAAAACTGGCCACACACACCCAGTACAAGCATCCACTGGTCTTACTGCTACAGGGGATCAGTTGCAGAGGGAGGAAGAACTATGCGGCAAAAAGCCTACAAGGTAAGCAGAATAGTAAGCAAAAAAGAAGTAATGTCTGAGGCAAACAATTTATCTTTTGCACCACTGCCCAAGATTAACTTCAGCTGATTTAGTGAGTAGTAATATTATAGAAAGCCCAGCCTACAGATACAGGGTCTTTTACATGTAATGCCTCTGGTTAAAATAAACTCCGGGCATTGTAGTTAACAGCTGTATTAATCCCTTTCTGCATCACTGTTCCTAATATAAATCAAACATCATACAGAGATAGCTTAGACTAATTATTGCTAATGATCTGAGCTGTTTGCCTGACTCCACTTATAATGTATTGGTGTTACAGTGAGAGGGAAACAAGAACTAATTAGTTTAATTACACCATTACATTTTAACCTTTAAGGGACACGTTTTGCTTTCTTAAGATTTCAAATATGTTGTACTACTTTATTATTGGAATAAGAAAAATAATTATTGCAGTAAAGAAACAAGAATTAAGTTTATTTCATAAGTAAGGGATTTACTTTACAAAGAGATACTGTGATTGAAAAAAGTTTCCTTTGTGAATAACAACAGGAGACCATTGCTTCAAGTTCAGCACGACATTCTGTGTAGGAAAACTGCCTGTTTTCTTCTAATAGGAAAATTATATAACCTTAATTAGTTACTTAGTGGAACTTGTTCAACACTTTACTGCACGTTGTAAATAAAAATTAATCTTGCACACATGAAATTGCAGGCTTCAAGCATGTAATAGACATGTGGTATGGTCATTTTTCTAGCACTCCTCTCTACTAACATCAAAAATACATAATGATGCATAAAGACCCAGCCATCTCTGGGTTTCTCGCAAATGAGAACTAGAATGATGAGAAAACAGGAAGGCTTCAAAGTCAAAACATGAATGAAGTGAATTTGTTTAGAGAACAGCTTTCAGATTTAGATTTAGAAGTATTCTGACTTTTCAGTTCATGAAGTTACTATTTTGCATAGTGTAAATTAAGATATTTTTCCACATGACTTTTTCATTGTTTCAGCACTGTGGGAAAGCCCCTTTTAATAGCAGTTTCCAGATTATCCTGCCTGTGTTTTTATCACAAATGGGTAACTCTCCACTAGGCTGAGGAGTATATACTTGCATACCACTTTTCTGCCTGGAGGGTGGCTGATTCTGCTTCCTGTTTGGCTTGCTTCCAACTTTCTGTTTTACCTTTAGTCAATACAAAGACCAGATGTGGGAGAGTTCCTCCAGAACTGAAATAAGGTGAATATTTGCATCAACTTCCACCTATTGGCTGATACATTCCAACTGCAATCACATTTTTGGACCAAGGAAAAAAAACAAAACCAACCTCCAAAAACCTGTCTCAGAAGGGAGGATGTCTCTCTTTTTCTGAGAAACAAATAGGTTTATCCCTGTTCCATTATGGGCAGGCCGTATTCAACGCAGTGGGCAGAAACTTTCCTTCGTACCTATAGAACGAGGGGTGCAAAATTCAGCTGCGGGGTATTACTTATTTCCTCACATAAACTTCAACAACAGAATAAAGAGTACGACAAAGATGAAGTCAAGAACCATGAATGTCATGAGTGTTGACCAGGGCTTAAAGGGGGAAGCAGAAGCTCAGTATTGTGCCCTCAGGTAATAACTCTACATCTTACTGATGTGTCTTTATCAGAGTCCTTCACATATTCATGGATGCCTTTGCCTCTTTGTCCCTTTTATTAGAGTTGATAGCTGGAGCAAAGCAGGTAATACAGAGCTGGTGAGATTAAAAAAATGAGGTGGGGAAAATGGAGAAAGTGCAGAAAAACACAAAGTTAGGACACAAACTGGGGTTATAAGAAGAAAAAATTATTTGGGAATAAAAATGGGATGAGCTTCGAAAGAAGATGTAGGCTGCAGAGGAGCATATTGACAATGTCTTATGGTCTCTTTTAAGATGAGGTGTTGTCTTTAATGTAAAGAAGGAAAATGCAGCAAGAACTAACTATGGAAAGCAAGGAAAGTCTAATAAATGCAAGTTCTAGGCAGGGTGTCAGAGACTGAAAAGTTCATGCCTCAAACATTGATATAAGTTTTGTTCATGACAAAGAAGCTGCAACCGAAGAAGCCTCCCTGAAGACTGGGACCTTGAACTGAAAATCAAACTACTGATTAGATAAAGGAAACCTATTGTTCAGTCATCTCAGGCTGAGGGAAAGGTAGGCATCCACAAAGGCCAAAGCCACGGGGTGCGCTGAGTTTGGGGTGGAGGAGGAGAGCACAGCTCACAGAAGCCAGGTTAACACAGATTTCCCCCAACCGAGGGGGGAGGAACAGGTTTTGGGTGTGTGGTGTACCTTAATAACAATTGGATCATACCAGCAGGAAAAGGGTGTGATGAAGAATTAGAATAGGAAATGTGACAGATAAGAGAATTCAGACTTTGTTTCCAGTACGAGTTGTTTAGAAATAGGAGGGGTTGCCTCTGTAACCCCGAATTTTCATGGCTTGGATTTTTCATACATTGTATCAGTCAGTTTTCTCCAGCAAGTAACTGCAGTTCTGTCCTCTAGCAGACACCTTTAGAAAAGGGTATCCATTTAGGTTAGTTCAAGGTTAGTTCACTTTACTCAACATAAGATTCTCCCAACTAAAGTTTTATATATTGCTTATGGACTGCTTATCATAATTGTGGCTGATGTATGGAGGGGAAAAAAAAGAGATACTCCTCTGATCTCAGGACAGACGATTGTGTCTAGGAGAAATAACTCAGAAGAATTCATCATAGTACAGAATTACGTACATATTTCAGCTGAGATTAGTGTCCTCATGAGCAAGTTGCTATTTGCATAGTTGACCTGCAGGTTAGACCTGCTCAGACAGTAGCATGTTTGTGCACTTTACATTACCAAAACACTTTCTAGGTTTTACAGTTATTAGTCAGTGTTCACATTACCTTTTTCCTCATCTCTGACTGGTTCCAAATTTGTATATACTTTTGCCTGTTTCACTCAATGTGGAGAGCCATAATATTCCAAATTGCATGCAACAATTGTTGATTTCACATGCACACAAACACTTGTGAGACTGGAGCACAGCCCCTCATGTGGTGTTTGCATTAATTAAAGACTGTAAATATTCCTGAATTTATATGCATTTAAAGCTTACTAAGACAGTTGTTATTAAGGGTATAATTTCTACTGACACCTTTGGGAGTTTTTAAGTCCAGACAGGGGCTGAAAGATCAGCCTTTAGTCTGCATTTTTTTGCCATGTATCTCACCAACAGCTGAAACTTTGCAAGGACATAAATGTATGTGCATAGGTCATTTGGTAAGGCACATAGGGATTAAACCTTGAAAATATTTTCAAGCTTCATGAAAACAAGACCAACACAATTTTGGTAAGGTATTTCCCTTAATTGGAAAGGCTTAAAATAAATGATCATATGATTAAAAAAAGTAAGGATTGCCTGCTATTTGTTGTAACCCCTATTTCTGTAGTGCCACTGTAGCCAGAGAAGCAGCTGTTCATTGCTGACATTCTCCCTGCCAGGCATTCCAACTCTCTGAGGTAATGGGCTACAAGCATACGGGCCTTCGCTTTAATTCTTTCAGCGTATCCTTCCGCATGGATTGAGCGAGGGGAACGCCTCCAGGAAAAGAAATTAAATGCACACACACACAGGCACACAGGGACGGCCGATTTAAAAATATTCCTGAGAACGCAATTTGCGCTCATGCGGATCAGCGTCACATGAAAGAGGCCGCCTGAAGAGCTGGCTGGCACAGGTTTATTTTGTTGTAGTATTTTCTTCCACCCCCCAGCTCTTTACCCAGTGGAATGATATCCAGAGCAAGTTTTTTGAGACAGGAAGTGAGGAATGTTTTCACTATGAGTGATCTGAGAAGAAGGTGGGTTAGCCGAGATAGCAGCTATTTCGGACCAGAGGAACACAGTAAGTCAGTTCCCGAGGAATACAGATGAGATGGCTCCGGGGGAAGAAGTCTTGGAGCGCTGGGGGTTTTTTTCGGCCACACGTATGTGAAAGGAGAGCCGGTGTCTTTGGATCGCTGTGCAAGGTAAGGGGAAAACAGCAGGCACAGTGAAAACATAGCGGGTGATCTCTGCTGCGTACCGTAAGGCTGAAGAGTTTCAACCATTTACTTTTCGAAGAGTAAAGGCTGTGGGACTGTGCTTCTGGAGGTGGGGGAAGCTTAAGATATGCACTTACTGCTGCTCTCTCAGTCCAAGAGTCATGTCAAAGATTAACTGGTAAAACAAGGAGAGGGTGGAGTATTTTGATTATTTTTTTGGCTGCCCAAGTATTTCTGATATAAATATATGTATTTCAAGAATGTGAAGTAATAGGAACCCTTTTTCACCATCATATATTACAGTTTTATTTTGATTACTGTCATTCATGCAGGCTATTTAAAAACATTTGTAAAGTAAAATGCTAATAATTGAGGGGGGAGTGGGAGGTGAAGGTAAAGTAGAAAGATACCACAGTGCTCAGTAATCACACATTAGTCCTGGCCATGTTGCTGAAATTCTAATATAGTATTTTTGAAACTACAGGTTTCTGTTGAAATATAAAGGTACAAAGTTTGGCCGCTAAAGACATTTTTAGCTGTTGCATGAAAATTCCAGGCTTGGTAAATAAAGGCTTGTTATTGTAAAGGTCATCAGTTGGATTTGTAAGTCCTGGCACTATGTAGCCATGAGTTTTTGCTGAAGTAGCTTAAAACAATGCAGCTAGGTCTGAATTTAAAGTAATGCAGCAGGCAAATTTGAGAGCACCTAGGACTGCAGAATATACAGTTGCTGAATAAAACCAGCACAGCTGTGTTTGCAAGAACTACACATGGCTAGCAGTAGAAGATACTGAATGATACCCTGGTGTTATTCAGCAAAATTACCTTAATTCTACAATATTTATTAAATTTTTTTTTAGTTGGTCTTTTGTGATGTGGTCTGGAAGTTCATTACTTAAGTTTTTCTTGTTATAAATGGGTGTCAGAAGTCATGAAGACTATGTCAGATGTACTAAAATGAAATAATTTAGGGTAAATGCTTAGTGGAGCATTAAATGTAAACAACAAATCATAACCTGGAGAATGCTCCTTGCTGGCACATTCTGAAAATTCCGCTCTAAACTTCCTTCCTATGTGTGCATTGCTACCTATTTGCATAGTGAAATAACTGAAAGTCTGAGGCTGCCTCATGTCAGCATTAGATGGTTTGGAAATTTCACCTGTCAGGTTAGCCTCTGATTAGTGATTTTTGGGTTTTTTTTTTCCATTCTCTTAGAATACTTTTCTAACCCTTGATATGGGAATAAAAGATTGAAAGTCTTTTATACTCAGTGGTACTCCATAAAACCTGAGATTAAAACACTTCTGCATTTCTGACTGTAGCTTTCAGAGGGGAGTAAAGTGGTTTCTCTCATTGCTATAGCACCAAAGAAAACACCTAATTGTGCAAAGAATGTATTGGAAAATGGGCCTCGGGGATGTGAGCTGAGGTCAGCCAGCCAAAAGTTACTCTGCCAGGAATAAACCCAGTGCAAGATTCTGCTGGCAGTGGACAGGGGACTAAAAGCTTCTGTCTGTAGAGCATTCCCTGCATGCTGTTCAAGCAGGGCGGGATTTGGAGGATCAAAGTGCAGAGCGAGTAATAAAGTGAGGATTCCCTCCATATCCCTAAATTTTTCAGGGAAACCTGTTGTTATCTGTTGTTATTTATTCTACAGCTGCACCCAAAAATAAATTACTTGATGTTTTGGGTGAGGACTGTTTTCTCATTCAGCCAAGATTTTAGGTGGTATCTGTTGAGGATGGGGATTGTGTAGAATGGTAGAACTGCTTCAAGATTAGCAGAAACGATGTCATGAAATATGCTTCTGGTCATTCTTCGGAGTAGGGTTGCAAAGATGTCATTGAGGGAAAATGCCATGCTGTCTCCTCTTTCTCCCCATTTTAGGCCTTTAATGGCTTTCCACCTTCCTTTCTTCTTTGTGGTGCTGCTGGCTGGGGAGTAGGGAGTCTGATATGGGGTTTTCAGCCTAAAGAGTTTGTGGTTATGTTGGATAAGTTTCTAGGTGGGTATATAAATGTCCAAGGGGAATGTGGTATCTGTTTGTTTACAGCTATACATTTGAGTTTAAAAACAGGTGTGCTAGGAAGACTACTTCTTCCGGTTCCTCCATTCCAAAGAAATGCATATCCTCACGTTGCTCCTGTCTGGTCATCCTGAGAGTCCTCAGAAATCAAGTTGTGCCTTTTAATATGTGTCACTAATACATGCCAGCCTGGAAAAAAAATGAAAAAAGAAAAGCAGGCGTTTATTTTCTTTCCCCGTTCCGTCGGGGCGGCACTGCCACTAGAGGTGCAGGGGCAGAGCTCCGTGGCCAGGGCAGCGGCAGCCGGCGGCGAGAGGAAGCGGCGTGGCGGTGTCCGGGCGGCGCTGCCTGGCCCAGGCGCGGCTCCCGGCTCGCTCCCGCCGCCGCCCCGCACTGCCCAGCCCAGCCCAGCCCAGCCCAGGGCAGGGCAGCCTCACCGAGGGAATGGCATCCCTGCCCAGGGAATGGCATCCCTGCCCAGGGCAGCAGCGTGCTACGGGGGCATCTTCAAGGCGCCTTCCAGCCCAAACCTTTCCGTGACGCTATGACATGTTTCACAGACTAGGGTGCGTACGCTGGGAAAACACTTGGAAAGGGAGAAAGGCAAAGCTTGGAATGGAGTTGACAGGAGAGGAGGCCTGAAGGTGTTTGCAAAAGGTGGGGAAACGGGTGGCTGCCTGTAATCTGGGTAAGAGTATGTTTTTCAAGGAAAAATTAGAAAATAAATGGTTCTCACAGTTCGCATACTCTCTTGGTGAGGCAAAGCATAACTTGAAGCATCATACAGTAGTTTAGTATAAGGAATAATGGTACAGCTTGCTGTAATCCATGGAAGACTAGAGGAATTGCACTTTAATTGTGTGGTAGGAAATGGCTAAGGTGAGAGTTTTAATACCTCTCTTGCCTTTTTGTTTTCCCTTTATCATTTATGGGACTTGGTTTTGTGTTTAATCCAACAGCAGATAGTGGCTGAGGCTGCACGATGTTCTGAAAAACAAGCTAGATTGCTGGATTTACTCTTAAAGAAAATGTCTTTGTTCAGTATTAAAAATACCTTAGGCAACTCAAATTTCATAGACATATTTCATTTAAATACCGATTCAGTTTATAAATACTTATTTTAAGACATTGCAGTCACACCTGATTAAGACTCATTATTCACTTGTGAGTTTTAAAAAAAAAGAGATCAACTTGCCAAAACCCAATGTTGTCTGTGGGAAAACCAGAAACTCTGGTACTTATTTCATTATTTGAATGCATAACAGCCCTGCATTTTGGAAAGCTAGACTGATTATTTAGATTTAGAAAAAATATACATGTTATTTTTCCCATGTTACCATTCCCCTTTCAGTCAAAGTAATTCTGATTCTTGTATTTCTTCACTTTCTCTTTTCTTCCTTACTAGGACTGCAGTGGATGTCTCTTCTCCTTGTCTCTTGGTGGAAAACTTGCTTGGCTTTAATGGATACTGCTGCTGCTGGTTGATCTCTGGACACTTTACAGCTCCTTACCTTTTGAGAGGAGATAACTTCTTGCTCCCTCTCAAGGCCTCAGTAGCAGCAGCTCTTTATCACTAACCATCTCTGGGGGAAAAAGAAGATGCCTCTACCTTTTGGGTTAAAATTGAAACGAACTCGACGTTACACAGTATCCAGCAAGAGTTGCTTGGTGGCTCGTATCCAGCTGCTTAACAATGAATTTGTGGAGTTCACACTGTCGGTGGAAAGCACGGGCCAGGAAAGTCTGGAAGCAGTGGCTCAGAGGCTTGAATTGCGGGAGGTAAGCGAGTTGTCACGTGAATGCATAACTTTAGTTTCTAGTGCTAGATGACCTATGTGGTAAATCCTTGCCATGTAGGGCAGTCATGGAGCAGCTATCCTGTGTTCCCATTGTTTCTTCACCTTCTGGTCCTTATGGGGACTTGCATTGCTCCAAAACAGTTGCAAACTTACGTTGCAGAGCTTAGATAATGTCCAAGGAGAGGAAATGTGAGAAGTGTCGGTGAATAAAAGCTTAGAATGAAAACCAAAACAACGGTTTTTTAAACGTGACAGTGCTGAAAATTCTGCTTTAAAAAGCCCACAGAGCAAGAAAATAATTTCTACCTAAGCAACATGGTTAAAAACTACGTCAAGACTTGAGTCATAAGACAGCGTGGTTTTTGTGTGCATGTATTTTTTTTTCTTATGGATTAGTGCTGTGAAAAGAATCTAAAACACAAAATATCATAAGGGTACCAGTGACCAACTGTTTGTCTTGCTTGTTTAAATACCACAAATATATTTGCAGACACTGTCTTGGAGCTCATATATAGTCATATAGATTGAGTGCTGGCCTTATGATGAGACCTAGTTTGTGCTAGTTGAATATGTAAATATCTGTTCAACCTGACTTTTCCCCCAAAAATTCCTTACTTGATATTTTGAAGGATTCTTTTGGAACTGAAATTTACTCTTCCACACATTTAGTGGTTATTCCTACATCTCCTGTTTTGAGTGAATTCCTTCTGAAATGCTAAACTTTGAAATGTTAATAGAAATCTACAAAGATGACCAACATATGAACCAATGTCATTATTTTATAAAATTGTTGAGCACAGGTGGTTTGAATGCAGTATTTGAATGCTCTCACTCCTGGGTGAACTGACATTTCCCCCTAGAGTCTCCAGAGGTTTAGTTTAGTTCATTTTGTAGTCATTGCACTGTGGCTGCATGTGCACTTCTGGGGGGCAGGAGAGAGAAAACTGGTGATACAAGTTTAGTGTTGCTAACATTGTTCTGAAAAATATACTTTCGTTCTGTTATGTGGTCTGCCATAGAATGATCTTCTGATTATGGGATTCAAATACAGGATGAAAACCCTTGACTTAGGTAACCAAAATATGAGTAATTGTGAAAATAATTTAAAATTAATTAAAAATTTGCATTTATAGCTATGATCTTTTAAAATGTTATCTTTTTACTGTCAAGCAATGGTAACTGTTGGTAACTTTGCTCAAATATGGAGCAAATATATTTAGAACTCAATCCTGCAAGCATTTATTACTTTACACAGCATGCATTGCTGTAAGACTCCTCAGTGGGAAACGTTATATATAGTCAGTTGTTTTCAGAAATGCTTTTTATTTTTCCTGTTTGGAGAATAATAAAAAATGAAATAGATGTGAAGCCATTAATCTAGAAGGGTTTGTTTATTATGGTTGTTTTCAATTGCAATATGCGTTCTTGTAGTCTTCAAATATATTTTAGGGTGCAGTTATTTTGGAAAATGCAATTCTTTGCAAGGGTATGCCTTCTTTTTTTAATCTTTCTCCTTCTAGCAAAGGGAGAATCTAGCTAAGCTTGTAACCTTAGTGTTTGCTTAGAACACATCAGATACCATATATTTAGAATTCAGTTATTGTTGTGTGAATGGAGTTTGTCAATTTTATCTATCCACTTTCAGATGTAACTTCTAAGTCACAGAAAGTATAGAATTTTTGCTGTTTGCAAAATGCAAATGCTTTGTCTTCCTGAATGATGACTGCTAGCTTTTATTGCACTAGTCACAGAGCGCTGGAGATGCAGTTTTTTTCAGCTATTCTTCATTGTCTCTTTCTTTGGAAAGCCACTCCTAAAAATCTTTTTAAAAACCCAAAAAAAAAAGAGAGCAAGAGATGCAATTCCCTCAATTAAGAGTCGTATATCAGACTAAGGGAGTTGACAGTAAACTATTGAACTCTGAGCAGATTCCTTCAGTCATGCATTCTTGCATGGATTATTCTGGCAGGAAAATGTGTTGCAATAAAAGGGAATGGAAAATAGGGATATAAATTACTTTCCAGAGCTTGCATTCAAAAAATGTTGTTCTGCCTTTAAATAGTCAGATTTGCCAAACAGATACTGCATCATTCCTGACTGCTTGCTTAGTAGAAAGTTTTTAGAAAGAAAAATGTGTTCAACACTTTTCTTAAATCTGCAAAAACAACTTTAGTCTTTGATACAGTAAAATACAAAATATTTCTATAAGAAGTTGCATATTTTTAGTGCACTGAGCAGCCTTAAAGCATGAAGGTGAATTCCAAGTGTTAAACATGAAAGTATGACTGTTTATTTGAATACTGAGGCTCAGGACCATTCTCAAATCCAAGGTATCAGTTTTGGATTACTGTATATGGCCTACGCAGCTAGGACAAGCAGTTCCCAAGCATCTTCAAAACAGTTTATTGCATGAGGCATTAGGGGAATCTCTACCATTTTTTACACATTCAGTGGTAACATTTGTAAATACCTCTTTCTGGTGTAGTCTGGAATTACTGAATTTGGACAGTGAACTGAACTATTTTTAATGGTGTGCCATCTTTTAAGATATTTGTTTTAACATCTTCATATAAATGAGTAATCTTCAAATTATGCATTGCATGGCTAAACACTGTTTTTCTTTTGATTTTCCAATTAGTACTTCTCAATTTCCAGGTTGTGTATTGGTATGGACACATAGTTAGCATTTAGGAAGATTTACGTATGTTGACAATTTTATTTTTTTACTGAATCGTGAACTTTGTAGAAAAGTGAAATGAATTCATTAAACTGAGTATCTTCTGGTATTCCTAGAATGTGACTCATCAGGAATGAGTATGTAATCCAACTCTCTTAAACTGAGGAACTGGGGAAAGAAGCCAAAGGGAACAGTGAACATAAGTTACTTACCCTTTGTAGCACAGTCTGTCTTTTATCCTGTGAGAGAACTATAACCAGACTTGACTTATGCAAAAAGCTGTTACAGAAAACCATTCTGGAATCAAAAGTTTTGAAAAACTGCTGAGAGCTCTGCTGGTTAACTACCTTAAAAAGTATGTGCAACAGTGCTAATCTTGCATCTAGGACATGAGTATGCAAATGATGTATCCTTGAAAATACAGAGATTTTTAGAACATTGTAATATAGCTAGGTATATTAGCTAGCTAGGTTTGGCAGGAGATGTTATAACTGGTGTCTTTCTCTTGTTGATTTTTTTTTTTTTTTGGTTTTCTAATAGCACTTCTAAACCAGAGAGAAGGGGAAAATTCTGCTGCTATGTACGAGCAGAGTCTGACTTAATTGCAGATATGTGGTAGAATACAAGAACCAATAGCAGGGAACTTCTATGGCGAGTATGTGTTGTGCATATGGAAGTTCCTGTGATTGTTTTGGACATGCAGAGGAAAAGGACCCAACGTTGTCTGGATCCTGAATAACTTCAAAGTTCTGAAACAGTGCTTTGGAAATGCTTGAACTGTGCTGTAAAACTTCGCTCTGAATTCTAAAACATCAGTTCTGTTTTGGAGAAAACACGAAAAAATACCTTTAATTCATAATGGTGGTTTTTAAAATGTGTTTTGCATATGAAAAGAGTGTTTTTGAAATAAGACCAAGTGCAACCATAAATGTTCTTGCCTATATGTATCAGTAACCATATTGACTGACAAATAAGAGTTGGGCAATGTCATGACAGAGTGATCATTAACATAATTATGTTTAGGTCTTGTATCAAAGTCTGACAGCGTTTTAGCTGATGCTTGCAGAAATAAGAGGAGAAGCAGTGCTCGTAGTTGAACTGCTGCGGTTGCCTCTCTGAACCAAATTTTCCTTAAAATTAGGAAAGGAGAAATTGACGTGGAGGAATGTATATAAGAATGCAGATCTTCTGTGTGTAATCTGATTAGTTTAAAAGATGCTACTTTATTGAAAAGCAAACTTGAGTCCATCTAAAATATTTATTAATTATAAGAGTGTGATAATTCTAATTTAGGAACCAAGATAAATTGAAGGACAGAGCAGTCAGGCAAAAATCAGTAACTGCCTCAGTGCTTTATTGTAGTTCTTCCTTCCTCTGAAGAAAAAAAGATATACATACTCAGCAGCACAAAATTAAGGTTTTTCCATGAAAACAACAGTGGCAGTAAGGAAGCCTTGCCCCTGATTTCTTTAGCATTTTTATAAAGTTAAGTCAGAATTTGAATATGCCACTTGATTGCATTTTGTTTACCATCATGTCAGTAAATTGCTGTACAGTTTTATACCAGTTTTGACAGAAGAGGTTTTCTTTACTTCTGAAGCAAAGGCATTAGCTTATTGTTTAGTATTTCTAGACTGCGTTGAACTTTGGCTTTTCCCTTTAGTAAAGCAATCAGAACTCAAGCCGCTGATGAATGGGAACATGATATTTCTTCTAATGTCAGTGATGTGTAAGGTGGGAGTCAAAAACAGTTATGAGTTCATCCTTCTCAGAGCGTTGAATAGTGGTGGGAAAAAGTAACATTTTTTTTTTTTCCAAAACAAGTATATTCTATATTTCTGGGTTGTGTTGATAACTGAACTATCTCTGCAAGAGGTTAAAATATGTCTTGGATATCATGTTTTTTGTGTGCTATGAAGGTATGGCTCTTTAGCTTGTAAATTAGTCAGCTTACCTTTGTCAAATGTCCTCATGAGTAGAATCTTCCTTGCCTGTTAGAAGATTGTTTATTCACGATATTTGAAGGGTGTAAAACACAGTGTATTGTGATTTGTACAGTGTTTCATTTGAATAAACTAGAATGCATCAGATTACCTTGCAAGATATTGATTTGCTTATTTATTTCTTATACCTTCTGTTTTGCTTTAAACTACAGTTGGCAATAACTTTGTTGAAATAGCATTTGTGAAATCCATATTAGAGTAGTTAGGAGAAAATAACTCTGTGTGTTGGAAGAAACGTTTCCATAATGAAAGAACTAAGACTTAAGAACAACTTGTCTCTTTGTTCATATAGCTACTCTGCTAAATATTCCCTCCTGCAGCTACAGTTGATGAACTTGTCAGTGCTAGAACAACAAAAACAGTATAGGCAAAAGTACCCTACAGTAAATAGTTTCAATATGGGGGAAAAGGGAGGGATTTTTGTCAGTGGTCCTCCTATTTCTGCAAGAAGAATTGGTCATGGTAGTATGCAGAGAAGTGCAACTTTCTACTGGTATCTGGTACATGATGAGACTCACAGAGGTTCTTTTCTCCCCCACTTCCAGGAAGTCTTGGATATTGTACACTGGCCAATCCATGCTGCTTCAGGTTCTTTCTCAGCTACAGATTGGGAAGTTTGGTGGAGGAGGTTGTCTACTGTGATAAGAATGGAGTTTCTGGAGAGTTTTCAAGGCCTGTTGTCTCCTTCTGTAGCTCTTAACATTGGGTGTAGGGTAATGCTTTCATTTGGTATCTGGCAGTTGTGCTTAGTACATGATTATTGACCCAGTTCTCCTGCACATGGTTTATTTAAATTGTGCTATCCTGATAGCAGGAGCTGTTCTGTATCCAAGCATATAATAAAGCTAGACGTGGTGGAGCCCTTGGGCTAACTGGGATTTTATGAGTTTAACTGCAGTGCTTATCCTTCAATAATGACAAGGTGTTTTCAGCATTCTGACCAGGGAAGTCTTAGGGTTTGTTTTATTTGTGTGTAAATGAGGGAAAGCCTGAAAATATATTTTGATTGCATTCTTCTGCTACTGTTTTCTGGTTTTAAATTTTTTGGCTCAGATCTTAGGATGATGATTCCTCAGATACCCTTGAGGCAGGTAGTAGCCAAATGCACTAATTAGAAGGCACTGGATTAACCATTAGAAAACAATTCTCCTTTCCAGCCTATTTGTAATTTATGACATATTTTGTAAGATTTATAATATAGGATATGGAAATTAACTGGAAAATATATTATTAAATATGTAAGGTTGAAGTAAATTTTGAACACTGCTATGCCTCAAGGGGCCTCCGAGGGTTGCATGGTCCTACCCTCTCTGCTCAGGAGGATCAGGTGGTTCAGGGGTTGCCTGGGTGAGTTTACCGCCCAGGTGCCTCCAAGGATAGAGATTTGACACCTCTTTGGGCTATCTGTTCCAGTGTTTGGCTAGTCTTGTTGTGAAATTTTTTTCCTGATCTAATTGGAATTTCCCACATTGCAGCTTGTCTCCAGTGCTTCTCATACTTGCAGTGATTATTTCCAAGAAGACTCTGGCTCTATCTTCTCTGTCTGTGCCCTGCTCTTAGGCAATTTTACTTTGTCTCTTCTTAAGGCTGATCAGCCTGACTTACCCGACTTTCACTGTACCTCATGACAAAAGATCTAATATAGTCACCTGCAGTAATGTAGTTTTGTGGCACTCATACCTGGTGAAACTCCTCTGCTTAGCTGAGGAAGTCTGGTTGACTTCAGTGATGGAGTCACTCCACTCCTGCCAGCTTGTGAGATGTAAATACTGTGTGTGGCTTTTGGTACTTTTGTGTTCTTGATAGCTCTTGAAATTTTATGCAAAAATATTTACTGTCTCTAGTGTCAGAAAGCAAATAGATAGAAATTAAGTGTGCAGAAATTATATGTTCGTTTTATTTCTATTTGATTTTCTTCAGAGGGGTTGGGTCATGAATAAGTCACTAAAATAAACGAACCTCAAAGTAGTGTTAACAGCTTAACATATTTTAAGAATTATGTCATGCCATTCTTTTTAGCACTGGATGTTGCCCCGAGCTGCTAATAATAAAATGTTTTAGCAATGAATAAAAGTGAGTTCTATTTTAATCAGTGCGAATATTCCAGGGTGCATAAGCTCCTCTGAAAACTCACAGGATCAGATTCTGCCCTTGAAGTGAAGTGAAAGGTTTGCGTAGAAGTCAGAAGACCAGCTTTGGTCTGTAGTATTTTACGTGACTTGTTTAAAGATATGCTGGATTCCAGAGGATATTTTAAAATGTGGAAACATTTTTCTTAGTCTTTTATGCCAGTAACTGCTCGGTTCTATGTGTAGGCAAGAAAAAGCAGTCTGTGTTCCAAAGAAATAGACCTACTTAACTGATCATCATGCCTTAAAATTAGTCTATACATTCAGTTTAAATTCAGGGTGTAGAACTAGGAGTATCTTACCTAAGAGAGTTTGAAACAGTGGTGATGTTTGTGCTCTTTTTCTCCTCACCTTTGTTATACATCTGAGCTTCTATGAGGTTTAAGTACACCAAGGCTGCAAGTGAGTTATTCAAATAATTGCTGTACTTTTTTTCTGTGTGTTTTTAGTTGATTTACAAACAAGTTTGTGTGATATTCTCTTTAGAAGTCTTTCAGCTGTAGCTCTTACCCTTTGCTTTCAGTCTCTGCCATGGCCACTGCTCTTGCCCAGAATGTTGTGGTTCCAGATTTTAGATGGTGCTCAGCCCGAGGCTGATGTGGTTGTCCTGTCAGAGAAGTGGCCTGGGCCAGAGCAGAATGTCAGCATCCTAGTGTGACTTTGGCTCCTGTGACTGCCTGCATGGTGTTAACAGTCTTGTGGTGAAAGAGAAATACACCTTTTTACATGCATTCCTTTCCTTACTCAGTCTGCAGGAAGGATTAAGGAGTAGTCAGTCGTTCAGTACATTTTATCCTTTTCAGCATGTGATGTTGCACTGCACATGGTATTTCTTTTGTAATGGAGTTTCTGTGGTACTACTGTTTGGCTTTTTTTCCCTAACATCTTATGGAATTTAAGATACTATCTTCAATATCCTTGTGGGGTGGTGGTGGTCACCTAATGATTGGGCAATTGAAGAATAGAAATAAAATGTCATTTAAGGTATCAGCAAACTTTGTGTGTCTAGACTGGGAAATTTAGAAATCAGTGTTGTTTATATTATTTATATTCAGAGCCATATTTCTTTTGTCTTCTTGAAAGTCAAAGTATTTTATGACTTCCTAAATTTGACTCTTGGCTTTCAGAATTTAGAAGTGATGAGTACACAGTGTCCACCTGAGAAAAATTTGCTTTGTTGGATTTGCTTTACAGAGAACTCTGTTTCTGATTCGGGAATAGTCTGGCTCTCTATCGTGATTTTTAAACTTTCCCATTCTGCACTTTCTCTATACAGAAAAAAACTGCTTTTTTCTTCTATGAACAATTCTAATTAAATTGATTTTCTGTATTATAGGCTGTCTTTTTATCAGAGGGCCAGAGTTGTTTTAGAGTTTATAGAAGGTGTCTTAAAGTCAAATAGGCAGATTTTGTCTGAACATACTTATTTTTTATCTTGTGACTACTAATTTTGCAATTACATGGTAGCTAGCACTAATTTTAACTTAGAGGATTTTTTTAAAACCTTGGGGGAAAAAAGCCCACAAACACCAAAACCCACCAACAATCACTTAGAACTGTTTATGCTAGTTTAGAGAGGAGCAAAGAAGTATGTTTTGCCAGTGTGAAATGCCAAAGGAACATTATGCCTTAGAACTGGCTCTAATTTCCCACTTTTGCTAATATCCCAGACAAAATGTTTGTATGGACTGGATGGTTTTATTAATTTAATGCTACACCTTGACTTTTGTGCCTCAAATTACTAGATGATTTGTGCTGATATGGAGCACTGATTCAATTGGTGTCCATGAAGTTTGGGATGGGGCATATGTGGTTGTTGCACACGTAGTCAACGTGTCAGAGCTGTAAGGAAAATCTGGAATCCCATGAGGGCGGACTCTTGATCTTTATTTTAGACTGTAAACTAAGAAGATGTATGTATATGAATTTTCAGCTGTGTATATGAGCGAGTTTCTGCAGGAATGTACTGACATGGCCTTTTTCTACTATGAGCTGTTGCTCCCCAATGAATTTCACATCTGTGTTCCAAAGTATCAAAATGCTAGAGCTTTTGAGAAAACAACAGAAAATACATTTTTGCTAGGGAAGACAAATTTTTGATAACTAATTCACAGAAATTATTGATTTAGAGAAATCATGGTAAATATTCCCTCTGCTTTATAGAAGTTCATCCTTAAAAGCTTTATTTTGTGTAAGTTAACAATGTCTGAAAATATGTTAGGAAAAATACTGGATTAAAGGTGTCGGTATTTCTACAATTTCTACATAAAATAAAGGGTATGTAGCAAGGACTTGGAGAATTTTCATGTAAATACCTACAGACTTAATTGGTAATTCGTAATATTCACTTATCTCCCTCCCTCAGTTAAAACACTTATAATTATGGTATCTAGTTTTGCTATGATAATGGCATAAGTATTTTCCAGTCCACATGTATTTGCTGGTCCAGAACTGAACGAAGTAAGTACTGTGGGAGCAGATTTTAGCCAGTTTAAACATAGTGGAGAAATTTGAATTTTAATGGGTGACTCTGCAGTATGGATTTAGAACTGTACTGTGGAGCAAGAGAAAAATATTCTGATCCAGACTCCTTGTGGGAGAGGATCTAATGAAAGTTAGATGGTGTTGCTCAAGATGCTGTCCCGTGGGACTTTGACCTTCCAAGGGGGACATCCCTCAGCCTCTCGGGGTGGTCTGTTCCAATGCATACTGTATGTTGTGCTTTGGCTTGGTCAGGAGTTGCCCACTCAGGCAAGGTATCTTCCTGCTCTGCTGTATGTGGTCATTTTCCTGCTCGTGGAGTGAGCCGTGCACATGCTTTAATGAGCTGGGCTTTGACTGAGCAACTGTCCTGTGCTCTTTTGTCCTTCAGCATCCCACATGAGCCTGCCTACCAGGTCCCCAGAGAAGCCATTGATTGCTCTCCTGCTATCCCATACCATTTTCCATTTGCCTTCCTCACTTCCCTTAGATTTCCTGTCACACATGAATGCCTACTACTAGCATCTGAGAATTGCCACAACAGAGTTATGAGTTGTGAAGTGTTTGCAACTAAAGAGTAGTTCTGGTGCAGTTTTAGGTGGGGGACCTTACGTGAGTTGGTTATCTGAATGTAATGTCTGCTTTTTATGGTAAAGGTCTCTGCAGTTCTCTGAAGTTTTCAATAACCCATAGCCTTAGTCAGTGTTTTAAAACATTTATTTCTAAGTAGCAAGAGTTTAATACTATATATTTTATGTAATATCACAGTATTAACTTTTTTTCATCATTGCAATGTCTCTTTTTCAGATTACATATTTCAGTCTCTGGTATTATAATAAGCAGAATCAACGCAGATGGGTAGATTTGGACAAGCCTCTCAAAAAGCAGCTGGACAAATATGCCTTGGAGCCAACTGTGTATTTTGGAGTAGTGTTCTATGTGCCTACTGTTTCTCAGCTTCAGCAGGAGATTACCAGGTAAACTTCTTACCATAAACTTCTATGTGTTTATAAATTTGTTTTCAGCATTCTGAAATGTATGGTTTATTTAAAAGTTGTCTGCTTTCCACTCCCCTACCTTTATAGAAATGAAAGCTATTTTAGGCAGAATTTATGTTCAAACTGTATGCTGATATATCTTTGGAATATTTAAAATACGTGATAAACTAAGCAAGCAACTGACTTTTTTGTGATCTTAGGAATCTGCTCAAACCTGTTTTAAGTAACAGGCATACCTGCATGGTCAGACTTTTAATTGTTTTAGTGCCTTCATGTTTGACTTTTTAATTTGTTGTTGTTGTTGTGGGTTTTTTGTTGGTTTTTTTTGTTTGTTTGTTTGTTTGTTTTGGGGATCCATATGTTGCTTTTGTGGACATCCATCCTGCACAAAGCATATGCAGATTTTATTAAGCTATGCTTTCCTTTGTTTTGCTTTCAGTACTTTCTGTACTTTCAGTACAGTACATTGGCAAGCTACAGGCTAGACTTGAGCTTATGACTTTTTTTTTGTGCACTTGTGCTTGTGATTTTTTTTTTATCACTGAGCCATAAATATGGATGTTAGTTCTGGTATTACGTGTGTGTTTCTACTGTGAAACTGAGGAACATCACGTAATTGTTGCTGACTGGGGGGGGAAAAGTAAAATTGTGCATATATACTGGCCAGTTATTCCTATGGGCCTGTACACTGACTTCTAATGGCTTAATGTGTCTAGTTCTGATTTAATGATTATTTTTAATAGGCGAATGAGTACAAGACTCGTAGCTGGATTACAAACATGTATTGTTATTTCAAAAATTTCTGATTGTATTAACTAACCCATTTAAGCTAAAACCTTCAAATTGGTCCTGCTTTGAGTGGGGAGTTGAAGCAGATGATCACTCAGAGGTCCTTTTTATCTTAATATATTCTGTGGTTACATGAAACTGTCTGTGTTCCTAAAATACTCTGCCTGACACCTTTCCTTCTAATTGTGATGTGAAAGCTTTTCAGGGTCACCACTTGCAGACCTCTTGGTGCAGACACTGGTGCTGTTGTGTACTGCTCAATGCTTGGCGGCTTCAGTTTTTGGTTTTATGTGAAATTTTTGAAAGATTTTTTTTTTCTGAAAACTCTAAAGTTTTGCGCTATTTCTCAGCAATTTTAGTGGCTTAAAAATCTCTGGTTCAGATTCTGTGTTGGTGTACTAGGATACATTAGAGTAAGATAAATATCATGGTGTTGCATTGAATAGCTAAATTGCCTGAAGAGCCCTGAATAGTCTTCTCTGGCATTTATTTAAAGAATACAGTGTTTATGTTGGAGTTTAACAAAAATGTGGCAGTGTGCTGCCAGGTAGAAAGCACGAATATGTGTGCTAGCTTTATGCTTGTGTCCTAGAGGATAGTACTTACTTTGATATATGATAGTAAGAGTCTGGGTTAGTTTCAGAAATCTGTGGATATTTTCGTGCCTTTTTGATATTAATGAGATTGAACATGTTTAAGCAAATTATATGTTTAACATACACCAGGAAATGGAAATGTTATAGATAAAAAGAGATGTGCTCTCTTGAGGTAAAGATTCTTTATCTATATGTTTGCTTTTAATAGCAGTTCTATGGAAAGAGCTTACCTTCTGCTTCTTGACTGGGAAGACTTGTTTCCCCTGATGCCTTGGGCTTTTTCTTTTCCGTATTTTAAGGCTTGGGTTAAGCCCCAGCTGTTCTTGTGTGTGTTGTATAGGGATGTTATGTACTGTCATGTGATATACTGGGTTTTTGTAGTAGGACCCCCGAGAGTCTAAACAATATTTATAAGTTATCACTGTATTTAACAGGACAGTAAACAGTGGTGGGAGAGTGCTGTCCTGTTTGTGTGGAGTTTACCTGACCTTTCTAATCATTGAATGAATTATAGCACATACTTTCATGTTCTCAGTATTAAAGCCTTACTTCACAAGAGTTAACATACAATATGAGGAAGTCAAGAACTTTTTAAAACTAGACTTATAGAAGACAAATGTCCTCCTTGGTCAAGTCTGTGTAACTGTAATGGCAATTTTGAGGTGTTTTGGGCTCCAGATAGAAAGTTCCATGGGTGACTGAAAGGGGTAGAAAAATTCAGGCAAATAATGGCTCAGTCTGTGGACAAACAGTACAGCTAGTAGTGGTTGCATGTACAAGAGATGATGCAGGAAAAGCTTAGATTAAAGGGAAAAAAAATGGTGCCTTGAAAGTGAGAACAAAATGTACTCAGAAGTTGTAATGCAGAAATGAAAGTCACTACTGGGATTGAGGGAATGTACATTGTTAGATCTATTGGAAGAAAATGCAGCAATATGGCAGCAGTTTACTGAACATTGTAAAGAGACAGTAACAACAATTTTAAGGAAGAAAGAGGTAAAAAAAACCCAAGAGGGTTTGGTAGTAGATGGAAATTGTGGAGATTCTTTCAGATCATTGATTCAAGAATGATATATGAAAGTTAAGGGAGGCAGGAGTTTTAAAAGGCCTTGAAGTAGTGGGTCCAAATGATGAGGAACACCCTCTACTCAAACTGGGGAATGCAGAGAGGAATAGGAAGTGCAGGCTATTCTTCCGCTCTCTCTTAAAAAATAAAAAGCCTGTGTTAGCTTTAACTTTTTTTTCCCCATGTAGGTATCAGTATTACTTGCAATTAAAGAAAGATATCTTGGAGGGCAACATTCCTTGCACACTGGAACAAGCAATACATCTGGCTGGTTTGGCCGTGCAGGGTAAGTGAGAAATTGTGCCAACTTGCTGATGTTGCATTGGAAACTTTGATGATATATTTTCTGTTGCCTGTTTTCTATTTTTCACTCAAAAGACCCAATTCAGTAAGGTATAAAAGGGGCTTGCTCCTTAGGACTTTGTCATATGGGCTGAGGAGAGGAGCAGTTGGATCAGTGGCCTCGAACTTGCTTCTGTGCAGTCCTCAGAGGTGTACCTGGGTATCTAGCATGTAGTTTCAGGAGCTGGATTTGAATTATACATTGGAATTCCTTTGTGGGCAAAGGTTTTAGTTGACTGCCTACATCAACAGACCCTTCTGCCATTTCTGTTAATGGAGACTGTTTATTCTGACACACCTTCATAAATAAGCAACTTTGAATATACAGCTGTACTTGTATTTCCACTTTTATCCCAAATTTCCTATTACATAAGATTATTTCAAGTTAGTGTGAGAGACTGTTAACAGTTCTTGTGTTCCAGTCACTCCTGAAAACACATTTCTGTGATACGTATATGAAAAAGGCAGCTTTATTTTTCCTAGCTAGGGTCAGATGGGATACTGTATATACCAGTCCTGAGTCTGTCTGCACTGATCATGTCTGGTGTTCCTTGCAACGTGCTTGTCTGATGTTAAATCTCTCAAAAGTTTGTAATGGCAACAGCTGTGTTTAGTGTATTTGTATATTATTTGTATATCATTCACAGTGAATGCCACTTCAGTATATCTAGCAGCAATTGTAAATCTGCCAAAATTGAACAGGACTTAAAATCATTGGCAGCATATACAACCAATGATTTTTTTTGTATTTTGTTAGTTATATACATTGGTTGTATCACAATAAAGATGATGATTATGTTTTTTTGAAAATGTGGTTACCAGTGGAGTAGGATAAATTGTATTAATGCCTTGTTTATATAACAGTGAATCTGTTTAATCCAAGCCAGGTTTTAATGGTCTTCAACTGAAAAAATCTTGCTCTGTTATTTCCATGTCTTTGGACAGTGTAAATATCTCTCTGCTCAGTGAGTTGTTTATAGAAATCTTTCAATATAACCCTCTTTCCAGATGGAAAGTATTCATCCTTTTAGCTTTCACCTTCCTTTTTTATTCCTGTATAAGAGATGAACTGTATGTGTTGATAACACAGTGAAAAAACAACTCAAAAAAAGCACAGGTTCTAAATTAGTGTGCTCCAATGACTGAAGTAGCATATACCAGGTAGGTTAGTAATTTTAGCTGGTGAATGAACAGAAGCAGTGTTTGCTGTTTCAAGTCAACTGGTTTCAAGAATGATCTGTATTTAAAATAAATACACTAGGTTAATTCTAAACACCGCTTTATCTCAAGAGCTGTATTGGTGTAGTGTGTCAGAGGTGCTCCCTTTTCATATAAATAACTTCCATATTAACTGTTAGTGCTTAATACAAAATTGGTTCCTGACTGTCCCTAAAATGATACTGATAGCTATGAGAGTCTGTGGTAAATTTTTTGGAGCAAGTGTTGCATGCAGACTGCTGTTCCACAGTTTCTCTGCTGAGGCTGGTACATAACTTTTCCAGTGTAGACTGTTCTCTCTTCTTTGAAATATTGGCTAGTCTTTTCCTGGAAACAGAGAAAGAGTGAGATTCCTTCAGATGCTCTTCGGCATGATGCAACATCAAAACTGTTACATCCCTTCTGAGCATGCCCCTGAGTTTGGAAAGGCTTCTAGCTCCCAATTTCTGCGTGTCTGAGTGCAGGGAGCTGTAGAAGTCTTGCGAGCCAAAGGATGCTCCAGCTGCTCTGTGCAGTGTTTGAGTAAAGCTCCAAGTTAGAATAGTCTGTTGGACCCATACTGAAGTATCTGACAGGAGGGAGTAAAGAAGATAGAGCCAGAATATTTAAAATTTGCCTGGAGAAAGCTGTGAGACAATCTGCTGTAGCTGATCCTGCTTAGAGCTAGATCTCTGGAGGCCTCTTTCAACCTCAACTGTTCTGTGATTAAAAAATCAAACTACTGAAACACTAAAGAACTAAGGAACTTGAATTCTGATTGTTTTATCATTTCTTCTTCTTCTCTATCCACAAGGAGTGTTACCAATTTTCCTGAAGAAAAGATGGGATTTTTTTTACCTTTTCTCTTTATAAACATTATTGATTAGTTTGTTCTGTTGTCTTGCTTTCAGATTGTAGTTCAATAGGATGGAGGTTTGCTGCTTGGAGATCCTGCTGCAATTAATTGAGCTTTGAACCATTTTGTTAAAAGTGTTTGAATCCAAGATTTTTTTTATTTTTTAGCGGATTTTGGAGACTACGATCAGTATGAATCTCAGGAGTTTCTACAAAGATTTGCTTTGTTTCCAGTGGTAAGTACTGTCTTTAAATTGGTGCATTTAAATTATTAAATTGACAAATTTAAATCCTTCTTAAAATTGGTAAATGCAAAATCATTTTTAGGAAGACTCTATGATCCATCTATCTTACTGCTCCCTAGGCTGTCAAATTTATTAAAGGTTTTCTTTGAGATTGGAGTGAGATATGACACCTTATATTACACAGAAACAAAGATGTAGTAAGATCTTTTTAGTTTCGTTATGTATTACACTGAAAAGAAAATTGAGGTACAGATGGGAAAGTGATTAAAACCACTTCAAAAGAGTGTTTGTTCTTTTTGGGTTTATTTGTGCATGTTACAGCATCTAAGCTCCAAGACTAGAGTGAAGGGTTGATTCATATGTGTAAAGAAACTGTAACCATTTGACTTCATAGAATTTTTTTGTATTTCATTGCACAAATGCTATTTTACCTTAAGGGTTGGCTACAAGAAGAAAAAATATTGGAAGAAGCAACACAGAAAGTTGCCTTGCTACATCAGAAGTACAGGTAACATGTCTAAAACTCTTCAATGCTTAATTTCGGTCTTCAGTAGCTTCTGTAGCTCAGAAAGTTGGGATTCTTGAAATACAGTTGAACTAATTTCACTTCCCATTTAAATGAGTTTTTTCTCTAGTACATCTCTATTAAAGTTACAAGAGTTTTTGCTGAATGAAAATGAAAAGAGAACAGAATACTTAGTAAAATAAATGGGAGGATTCTGCTTGAAAAGGTTTTGAGGGCAGGAGAAATGTAGAGACAGTAACTGTGCCAGAATGCTTATGAGCTTAGGTAGAAGGGAGCTAAGGCGCAGTAGTCCAGGACAAAAGAAAGTTAAGTTCTCTTTATCAGTTCATCAGTGAAAAATGTTTGTGACTCTATGAGTTATACTGAATAATTTCCCCTGTATTGTTTTAAAACAACAGTTTGAAAATTGCAGTTTCACTTATCTCTGAAGTTCACTTGTAACAAGATTGCATAGTTAAGGTTCAGCAAAGAAAACTTAATCTTAATGATGTTAGGAAAAAGTGAAGAGATGGAGAGATTTACGATTGAAAAAGCATTGAGAGACATAACAATGAGCATGACATGATTTTTCAGATAGAAATAATGTCTTTTATGAGGTAACTGAGGTGTGTTGGTGGGTAGATAAACACAAGCTTTTAAGCCCTGTGATACTACTGCAAGTCTGTGAGAAAGCTGTCTTTGTCAGTTGGTCTAATTATATAGAATTCTAGCTTTACCTACAGATCTTGTCCTCATGTTTTCGAAGTATTACAGTTAAAACTGGCAGCATATAGAAGATGAAACCATCTTTTCTGAAATGTAAAATGCCAGACTTCATATTTCCCCTATAGCAGTATAGAGGAAATTCATGTCTTGAACATGTGTGCCTCTGATAAAGTGAGGAAATGTGGAGAGACTGCTGGATTTGAGCGAGAATGTGATAATTGTCTGCCATTAGCAGAGATGGTAATTTCAATTGGTCTTTGTTGCCATTTGCCCCTAAAGATGCCAGAGAGAAAGAAATCATTAGAATCAAAGTGTAAAGGCTGAGCCAAATATATCAGCCATTGGTACAGATAGAAACAGCTCAATTTGGTGGTTGCCTGGATGTCTTGGGGATGCTTTTCAAGCTTTTCAAGTGTCGTTCAGAGTAAAACAAAGATGATTTTTTCTTATTGGCAGTACTGGCTGATTGTTGTTTTATTTGTAGAGGCCTTACTCCTCCTGATGCGGAAATGTTATATATGCAAGAAGTAGAAAGAATGGAGGGCTATGGTGAAGAGACCTATCCTGCAAAGGTAAATGGGGTTTTTGTCTTTGGCTCAATTGCCCTTTTCTCCCTGTTTAGAGTGGTTACTTCCTGCCAAAAATAAATAAAACCCAAAACCCACACCACGCAGGATTTTCTCCTCCTCAATTATAAAAACAGTTTTTTCTTATCTAACTTTGTGTTCAAAGACCTTTTTCTGTACTTGCATAATGTTTTTCAACTTCTTACAGGACAGCCAAGGAAGTGACATATTCATTGGAGCATGTCTTGATGGTATCTTTGTGAAACACAAAAATGGTCGTCCTCCTGTTGTATTTAGGTTAGTATTGTTCTTCCATAAAATGTCTTTGTGAACTTCACATTTTAAGTGTGTTCCTCACAAGCATCAATGACTCTTAGATATGACATGTGTTTATGCATTTGATAAACCTGAACATAGTCTTGTAGTCAATATGCTACAGTGAATACTGAAGCCACTGGGAATTTCTCAATGTATTAACTGCAGAATGAATCTCTTTCAGACAGATTAATTCTAAGACATGAATATTTAATATACAGTTGCATTGCAAAACATTCATTGAATCAAAAAGGAGCAATTCTCTGCACACAGAGCATCTTAAATCCTGAGATTGTCACATCAATTCATCTAGAAATATTCACCTGTGAAATTGTCCAGGAGTTCCTTTCATATATTATAAATATATGTGGAGAGTTACACGATAACATTTGTTTTATTACTTTGGATTCATACATTGTTTTAGTTTATTATTGAATGTTCTGATAAATTGTAGACAGAGCTCTGACTTATCTAACACTTAAAATTCAGTCTTCCTGTGAAATGGCTTCCCACTGACTTTAAGGGGGGTTGCTTGGGCATCTTTTGGCAGAATTTGGAATAAATGTTTAGAAAACATTTTGAAATTTTTTATAAAATGAGTCTCATTTTGTAGTTATTGCTAAAGCAAGACAGGGTTTATTCTTAGTGAACTTTAATCTTCTAGAATTGAATTTTTGACTGAATGTGAACAGAAATCTTGAAATCCTATGGTCCAACAGTTACTGGAAATTCACTTCTGGTGCATTTCTGGGATTAGAGAAAGTAGCAACTGTGCTTCTTTCTGTTAGTAGTTTTGTTTAACAGAATTTATAAATTAACTACTGTTAAATGTCTTTCACAAAAATTTCTGTCTCTGCTGTGATTGGAGAGCTGATGCTGAGATCTTTTTAATTGTCTGGAGTTGTCAGTGTCCTGCCCTGCTTTCCTATAGCTATACCTGTCAAACACACATGGAGAGGAATAAAGCTTTGTCCACACATTTCACATAAATTCTCAAAGAATTGCAGATGCAGTGTCTGTGAACACAGGAAAAAAGTTGCACATTGGGAAGCATCAAAAAGTATTCATACTCCGATTTCAGGATTCAGTTTTCTGCTCTTTTGCTTGTTTGTTGTGTGACTTTGGGCAATTCCATCATGGGTAGCAATATAATGGTATTTGGGTGGCAATAAAGCATAGGAAAATGACCCATTAGTATAATTTACAAAGGCTGGGTTATGATTGAGATTGGTTCAGGTAATTTCATAGTTGTTTCCAGAAAGGCTTATGAACCAAGGCCTTAAATTTGAGGGATTTTTGTTCTACATCAGAATGGAGACATTAATGTTTCTCTATTTCATATACATGAGGGAATAGCTGTGGAAAATGCTAAAAGACACCTCTATGTAATGAAAATGGGAGTCATATAAATACCTTTAGAGAGAGCCCTATATGCAGGTCATGCTTTTTCCATGTATTTGTGCACTGCAGAATATTCTTTTAGTAAATCTATGATACAGGCTTTATTTACTCTAACATAATACTAATGGTTCAAGCTGAATTTGCATTTAAAAAGACAATGAATAAATATATTTTATGCAATCTAAATTTTTTTCATCTGTCAATATGCAAGAGTTCTAGAAAATATGTGTAATAATGCCTTAAAGGTTTTGTTTAGTGTAGATTAAATTTTTTTTTCTGGAATATATGGTTTGCTTTCAAGCAGTCAGGACATTATAATTTACTGATGACTAAATTTGTCTAAATTTGATTTTTTTTTTTTTAAAGAACACTTGACAGAATTTCAGGTGGAAGACAAGTAATAATCTTAACTACTGTACACGTTGTACATCTTCCCAAGAGTTAGTCACATACATGTTTTCCGTTCAGCAGCCATTAATGGTGAGGAAGTGATGGTCTGCAACTTGTTCAGATAGATTAATGAACTTTTTCACAGAATCATAAAATGATTTTTCACAGAACCATACACTTACAGCCTATACTGTCTTGAGAGGGACCCATCAGGACCATCAAGTCCCAACTCCTGGCCCTGCACAGGACACCCCAAGAATCACACCATGTGCCTGAGAGCAGTGTCCAAATGCTTCTTGAGCTCTGTCAGGCTGGTGCTGTGACCACTTCCCTGGAGAGCCTGTTCCAGTGCCCAGCCCCCCTCTGGGTGAAAAGCTTTTTCATAATATGCAGCCCTAAACCTCCCCTGCCTCAGCTTCAGGCTGTTCCTCGAGTCCTGTCACTGGTCACGGGACGGAAGAGATCAGTGTCTGCCCCTCCTCTTCCCCTCATGAGGATGTCCTCAGTTCTTTATCCATATTCTTGGTGGTGGTTCTGGTCTTCAGTTGCATTTTTAATGGTTTGGGAATCAGAGCTTGTCCACTCATATCCTGTCCGTTTTGTCTGCAGGTGGCATGATATTGCCAACATGTCCCACAATAAATCCTTTTTTGCATTAGAGTTGGCAAACAAAGAAGAGACAATTCAGTTCCAAACTGTGAGTACATTTTTTTTTTCATGAAGTCATCAGTAAATAAAAACACAAATTAAAACTGATAGTTGAACTCAAAGGTTAAAACCTACTTTCTGTATATTTAGCAGCTTTGGACTGTATGAGTCAAATGTAATAACACTGCCTTTGGCCAGCTTTCTATAGGAAGGCACTAAAAATTGGACCTTTTATGCTGAGTACATTGAAATGTTTGATTATGTGGTCATAAAAATTTTCATCCATTCCAGTAAAATTTCTAGCATGTTTTTTTGACTTTTAAATCAGTGGCAATTAAGATAAATATAGCCTTAGAGCTTTGCTGGAATGGGCCACGGCATTCCTTGCAGAATTAATTTTATGCAGCATCTACCAGTTGCTTTTGTCAAAAGGCAGCTGTTGACAATCTTATGGCAATCTTAACTATAAGTTGTGTTAGTATTACAGCTGATAAGTGTCTTGAGCAAAAGGCTTCTATTTTCAAATTTCATAAGTCTAAGACAATGTTTAGGCTAGAGTGTATATTTGGGCCTGCAGAGTAGAGTTTTAGGGAAAACCTGGTTACATTAATGAAGTTACATTAAAATGAAATTGGTCAATGGTAATTTAGTCTTAAAAATTTCAGTGGCTTGTCTGAAAGCAAGTGAAGGGTATGAATATTTGACTTAATGCAAATGTTGGGTTTTGTTTTTTTGGCAGGAAGATATGGAAACAGCAAAATACGTGTGGAGGATGTGTGTGGCTAGACACAAATTTTACAGACTAAATAAATGCAGCCTGTAAGTAGAATACATTAGCAGAAGTCTTGGTGCCCTTGCAGCTTCCACTGGGAAGTGAAATCTCCTACTTCCTCTGTAAAGTGTTTACTGTCCTTTTAAGATGGTAGTAATTAATTACTTGGGTTAATTTTCTTAATCTTTTTTGAGAAAGTACTTACCACTAGTTTCTGAAATACAACCTGCTTTATAACAGAGGACAATATTAAATACTGAAATCTTACCATAAGTAATAATGTTTGGCCTTTGCTTTTGGATCTCAGTGCTGTGAGATACTTCGGTTGCTTTGGGGTCTAATATTGCTAGTGCTTGTGAGTACTGGAACCACGAGGGTTTTGGCCTGTGTTTGGATGGACTGCTCTGAAAGGACATTAGAGGCTTTAAAAGGGCGGGCAGTGTATGTGAAGCACTCCTGAAATGTGCTGGATTGACAGCTGAGAGGTATGTGGTTCTTCAGATATCCATGGAATCTGTATAGCTCAAGTAGCACCAGTGCAAAGTAAATTTAATACAGTTCATCAAATTAAATTTAAATGAGGTGGTCTCCAACTTGTAAATCAATGGCTGGAATTTGAGCTACTTTATTGGTACAGCTTTCCTTCAGTTAAGTTTCTTCAGTCAAAGAATAGAGAATTAGACACAGTGACTAGTCTGTTGTTGAAAAAGCATGATTCCCATATGTTTCATTCCTCTTCATACAGAGGAAGATAGATGTTTGAAATCTACTGAGGCCAGTGGAAAGATAATCAAGTATTTTGTGCCACAGGTGACTCATTAGTGTGTTTAATTTTAATTTATTTGAGAAGTAAGATTAATTTGAAACAGAGTAAACCTCATACCTCAAAGCTTGTAAACCTGTCTTTTGAGAGTGATAAGAAGCATTGGTAGAAGTAGTGCTTTTGTGGGACTTGTGCATTTCTGTCTGAACAATGTCAGTTCTGTAGTTCTGTATTGAATGGCAGTCTCTAGGATTACTTATTGTAATTGTTTCACTGCAATATGGTTTTACATGAGGTTAACTCCTCAAAAAAAATCTGATTATCTCTACTTTTAAGATTTCCTGTCATCTGGTCCTGCAGCTGAAAACTGTCTTATGCATGCCGGTATCAACTTCAGGGTTTTTTTTCTAAATCTGTACATACCTTGTCTTTAGAGACTCCTTGGACTCTCCACCTGAGGAGGGCTCTCAGAAATCTTCCCTCATTCTTTCCCTTCCACGCTTTCCAATCCTTTCTCGTCCTTCTCTTCCCAAAGGGTGAGCTTAAAAACATCTTTCTCGCTGAAAAATAGCAGTTCATTTGTATCATGCTGTCTTTTGACCTCTGTCTTGCTACAAGATGCAGAGCACAGGTGTGGTGTAGGGTGGGGGGAAAAGGAGCTTAAGACTTCTGAACCTTATGTCCTGGAGCCAATCCAACAAATTATGAAAATTCATTACCATTAGCATGACTGTTAGAACATACAAATGCTAATGCAGTATAGTCATGCTTTCCAGTTCCTGTAACATCTGTAATATTACAGTCCCTATACAATTTTATGTCTGACTTGTAGAACAGGCAGCTTGTAGAACAGGCATGGGGTTCAAAGAACTAACTGAGGTATTTTGATCTTGGATTTTTGATTTTTGCTTTGTGATGGTGGCTAATGCACAAAGCTCTTTCCTTTTGAGACTATTGTGGAAGACTAACACAGGCCTGGCTCCGAGAAATGTAGGGTGATTTTTAATTGAACATGGGAGTGCTTTCTGATGTTTGAAATAGGTCTTGCTATTGTTGAGAATAATTTTTTACCATAAAATTTGTTCTACAGACAAACTCAGCCCGTTACAGTGAATCCTGTTAGAAGACGATCTTCATCCCGGATGTCCATGGTAAGGAAAGCAAATAGCTTTATGTTTGCGTTTTTATGGATTTCAGTTGACTTTGAACCAAACATTAGTCCCTTTCAGTGAAATAAAATGAGTACTGAAAAAGATGAGTCTAGTATGTGAGGAAGTGTTTGGGACTTATAGGAAGGGCTGCTATGTAATATCTAAATAGTGGAATTAAAATAATTGCAATGAAAACTATTTTAAACACTTCTATTTTCAGTTTGACCACTGTCTCTAGGAGACTCTCCTAGATGTCAGATGGCAAGATACAGTCTTGGGTTAATGGTGTGTGATTTCCAGGGTTTTTTTTTTTAAATTACTTTTTGTATGACCTCAAAGGAGAAACTTATATTGCAGATTTAGAGAAATGGTTTAAGACTAAGGCTTTGTATGTGTTTATTTGTAATATTGTACACATTATAATATAATACATAATGCGTATTACTATAATGTGTATAATACTACATATAATACGTATATTATTATCCATATATATAATGGTGTACATTATATATAAAAAAACCTTCAAGAATTATTTTTAAAATGAATAATCAGTTTTTAAGTAACAGTAAGATGTTTGCTTTCTTAGCCTAAGCCTCAGCCTTATATGATGCCTCCACCACCTCAGCTGCATTACAATGGTCATTATAGTGAACCATATGCATCTTCCCAAGGTAAGTTCATTAAATCCATGGCCACACTACACAGCTTTAGAAGGTAAAAGCTATAATTTGTATTTGTAGCCACTTTAGCTAGAGCTGAATAAATTAATAGGTGAACACGGGGTAGATTTGTACTAGAACAGTCATTGAAGTGCTTGCTGCTACTCTAGACACATAGGCTAATGTGAAATACAGTCATGGAATCACAGAATTGTTTAGGTTGAAAAAGACCTTTAAGATTATCAAGTCCAACCATCAATACAGCACTGTCAAATCCACCACTAAACCATGTCCCCAGGTGCCACATCTACATGTCTGTTAAATACCTCCAGGGATGGTGACTCCACCACTTCTCTGCACAAGCCTGACAAGCTTGACCACCCTTTCCAAGATGAAATTTCCTAATATCCAATCTAAACCTCCCCTGGTGCAACTTGAGGCCATTCCCTCTTGTACTGCTGCTTGTTACCTGGGAGGACGCAAACACATCTCACTGCAACCTTCTTTCAGGTAGTTGTAGAGAGCAATAAGGTCCTCTCTGAGCCTCTTTTTCTCCAGGCTAAGCAGCCCCAGTTTCCTCCACTGTTCCTCATCCTCTCCTCTCCTATGGGAGATGAGCAATGCTAGTTAGGATAGTATATACAGCAACTGGAGAC
The DNA here is from genome assembly GCA_013397815.1 of Aleadryas rufinucha. Taxonomy (NCBI): domain Eukaryota; kingdom Metazoa; phylum Chordata; class Aves; order Passeriformes; genus Aleadryas; species Aleadryas rufinucha. The sequence continues at coordinate 272,226 of VZTH01014808.1, read as the reverse complement.
TGAGGTGTCTTGTGTGAGTTTAAGCTGACTATCCCTTTATTTGGTTCATGTATCAAACTGGCATGTTATGGCCTTGTGAGATCCTTGTCAATATTGGTATTAATAGCTGCAAAGAGATTGCCCCCAGACAATTCACACAGCTAAAAAATTAAAAAATAAATTAAACCCAGAATGCAGGAAGAGAGACATTTGTCTAAGCTTGCTAGACGACAAGATGTTGAGGAATTCAAAGGCTAAGGAAGTTTGCAAGTTATGGATTTGGTATCTATTCGATTGAAACAAAGAAAGAAAAAAACCCAAGCAAACCCTAACTAATATTCTCAAGCAATGTAGACTCCTTATCTTAGCAGTTTACAGCAGAGTCATGGCTGCTTTCCCTCATTATTTTGATTGTTACACATTGTGTCTTTAATTAACAAAGTTGCTTCCCTGAAGGGCTGAATCTAATCTTTTGCAAAGTCTCCTGAAGTTTGATAGGAACTTCCCAGACGTACAAATCCGCTGCATAAATAGTACTCTAAAAAGCCAGCTCACTGGGAAGGGAATAAGCACATTTTCTGTCTAAACAGAGATACACAGGTCTTCATGAAATACAGGTATTTCAGCTACATGTCTTCATAAAATACAGGTATTCAGCTACATTCAGAATGTAGCTGAATTCTTTCCAGTTGAGTGTTGGATGTATTGTTGGGTACTTGCTACTACAAGCATAAGTACAATTTTTGAACATCTTTTTCATAAAATGACTTTTGATTGTCAGCAAATTCATTAACATAAGTGTGGTAATTATTTTGGTGAACCCAAAATGTTAAATTGTGGAAGGCATCTAGAGCAATGACCGAATTGTTCTCTTCTGGGGACTGGCAAATTGAGCATCCAATGAAGTAGTAATGAAATGATTAAATGTGTCTTGGATGTATGAACTGTTAGACCATTTTCTTTACCCATCGGAGTAGGTATATGTTAATGTGTGAACAATATATGGTGGTAGTTTAAACTGTCTCCAAAGTTTCTGGAGAAAAGTTAACTTGATTTTTTTTTTGAGGTCTTGTGGTACTAGATCTACGTATGCCCTGAAGGAGTAGAAGAGAGAAGAGCAAGGGTTTCTGTTTGGTTGTTATGGGACTGTTTTTACATTTTTGGTGGGGTTTTTTTGTTTTGTTTTGTTTTTTGTTGTGGGGTTTTTTTTTCTTTCTTTGCTGTTCAAACTGATTACATTAGTGCAAAACCTAGTGTAGACTTTAATTTTTTCAGTGGCGTGGTTTAAGATTGATATGGACTATTTTTATCTTGAACTGAAATTTAGGAAACCTATCCTAAATAGAAGAAAATAATTCTTAAACAAGACAGTGTTTTCCCATAGGGATTTGCATAATTCAAGTAAATATAATAGGTTATTCTGGTATATATTCCTTGGGTATCAACAACAACAGAAAAGGTGGGATTTTGGTTTGGGGTTTTTTCTTTCCTATTTCAGTACATAGCTTAGAATAATTGAGGTTTTGAAACTCTCAAACATTGCCTTAGCTACATCTTAATAGAGGATAACTTTGTTTGGTGTCCTGGACATAAAGATTGTTCTTAAACTTTACTTTCAGATAACCTCTTTGTGAGCAATCAAAACGGATACTACTGTCACTCTCAGACTAGCTTGGATAGAACCCCTCATGACTACAGTGGTCGGATCCGCAATGGGAGTGTCTATAGTGCACACAGCACAAACTCCTTGAACAATCCACAGCATTACTTACAGCCATCCCCCATGTCCTCTAACCCAAGCATTACTGGAAGTGATGTCCTCAGAACTGATTATGTCCCATCACACAGACACAGTGCACTAATACCACCTTCTTATCGTCCCACGCCAGACTATGAGACTGTGATGAGACAGCTCAACAGGGGGATGGTGCACACAGACAGGCAGAGTCATTCAATGAGAAATCTTAACATCAGCAACTCATATGCTTACAGCAGGCCTGATGCCTTAGTTTACAGTCAGCCTGAAATTCGAGAACATGCCCACTTTGCTGCCCCGCAGTCTAACCATTATCCGTTTAACCTGAACTACAGTTTTCATAGCCAATCCCCCTATCCCTATCCTGCTGAAAAGCGCCCAGTTGTTGGGGCAGTCAGTGTGCCTGAGTTGACAAATGTGCAGCTCCAGGCTCAGGATTATCCAGCACCAAATATAATGAAGACTCAAGTGTATCGACCACCTCCCCCATACCCATACCCAAGACCTGCAAATAGTACTCCAGACCTTTCACGACACATCTACATCAGCAGCAGCAATCCAGATCTCATCACGAGGCGAGTGCACCATTCTGTCCAGACATTTCAGGAAGACAGCCTGCCTGTGGCACATTCTCTTCAGGAGGTCAGTGAACCTCTAACATCGGCACGCCATGCTCAGCTGCAGAAAAGGAACAGTATCGAAATAGCAGGCTTGACTCCCGGCTTTGAAGGAATAAGAATTAAAGAGAGGACCATGTCAGCTTCTGCAGCAGATGTGGCTCTTCCAAGAGTTATCTCAGAAGGTTCACAGCCCAACATTCTAATAGAGAGAACGAAGCAAAAAGAAGGTGAGCAAGAAGAATGCGTGAACTGTGATCACAAGAAAACCCTTTCAGATGCCACTATGCTGATTCACAGTAGTGAGGAAGAAGAAGAATTTGAAGAAGAGAACAAGGCCAGTACAAGTCTTTCTCCTCTCCCTGAAGATCAAACCCAACTTTCATCTATTATGGGAGGTTATTCTCATGATTCAGTACTAAACTACCCTTATAGCTCTGTTGCTTCATCTGCTGGCCCTTTGCATATTCTTGAGCCTAAATTACATATTACAGAGGCAGAAAAGAGAATGAAAGATATGAGCCCTGTTCATTTACTAGTAGAAAGCCAGGTACAGAGAAGAGGGGAAGGATTGCTTACTCCATCTATGTCAGAATCTGATCTTACAACATCAGGGAGATACAGAGTAAGGAAAGATTCAGTAAAGAAGAGACCTGTGTCCGATCTTTTGTCTGGGAAGAAGAATATTGTGGAAGGCCTTCCCCCTCTAGGTGTAAGTGGATACTATTTGTCTTGTTTTGGATTGTCTGTAGCAGTTGATTGGGATTTTTGTTTGAGGTTTGGGGTTCTTTTAATCAACCTGAGATGCTTTTAAAACATATGAATTAAAAGCTACCTTAAGCTTGATCTTTATTTTTCTATGTTGCCCTGATTAACTTTGCTTAGCTATCTTTTATCCTTTTCTCTGCCATGTCTGAGTTCTGTTTGTATAGTCCTCCCACGCAAATCCAGCTGTGCAGTCTTCATCCATCTGAAAACCTAACCTGGCTAGGAACTTTAGAATGAGCTAATTTAAAGTCAGTTCTAGATCTGTATTCTGTCCTACTTCTTATCTGGAGCAGAACCAACTCCTTCCATTCAACTTTCTAATCTTCTCACTGAAAAATCATATGTAGCCAAAATGTTTACTTTTTAAAAAAATTGTTTGCCTGCTTCTTCTGACCTAAGAGGGAACCTGACACCTTAAGGAATAAATTCTTCCCTTGCATTCTCTTCTTTACTCCATGCCTTCCCTTTTCCCCCTTCCCTTTTGCCTTCTCTTCAAGCTGTTTTTATCCCACTAAAGGTATTTCTTGCTTGTCATGTCTTTCTCCTACTCCCATCTTATGATGCCAAAAATAGTGAAAAACTGCAAGTTTCACCTTTCCTGTAATTCCCACCTAACAGAAACATCAAGGTCTATGTGGACTGTACAATTTCACTGGCACTCCTTAGTGCTCACTTTGCTTTAAACTTTTGTTCGGTTTTATGTAGTTTGTGGCAGATTTCAGGTGCTAATAGAGGAAGACCATTTTTTATTATTATTTTGCCTTTTAAAATTGATTGATACCTGAGTTAGTGTCAAATAACTTTCTGCACAAATTGGACTGCAGGGGAACTACTATATAACTCGTACTGCTGTGGTAACATAGAGCTGATGCTGCAAAAACTATGTATTGAAATAGTTACTGCTCTCACAAGTTTTTGTCTGTCAGATGTGCTATACATGGAACTGAACACAATGAAATGAACCTCCATCAGCTTAAATTCATTTTATAATTTTGTATGTTTTTCTACATCTTCTTCCTCCTGTTTTTTTAATGTGGATATAAGAAAAAAAAGTGATACCTTTCTCCTTGTGTTCACATTTAGATAGTTACTTAGTATTTGTTCTCCAAAAGATACATTTTCAGACAGTAATGTGTCTACCAAAATCATACCCTGCTTTTCCTTTTGGCAGTTATGTAGATATTCTCATCAACCTTTAAATTAAATTAATATTAGAACTTTTTCATTGAGAGTGTTCAGTAACATAGTTTCTAGTTCAGAAACATTTAAGAATGGTGTTGCATAATACAGAATATTACCTTTCTGTATTTATAACTGAGATGAATATCCTAGTTATAAAGCTGGCCCCTACCAATGCTTGCACATTTTGCTTTTCAATGAACTTTTATTGTTGTATTTGTGTTCACTTCACTTTTAAATGCAGTCTCATCCTCTTAGCTTTGTCTTCCTATTTCTTACCATCGTTTAACTTCTGAAAGCATTGATTATCATTCAAGCAGCATACGCACTCATATTTTCAGTGTATTTTTGTTAACAACTAAACTTAGCAACTTCAGGAATGAAGAAGTTTTCTCTTACCCTTTTTAAAAGAATAATTTGAATTGATTCTTTCATAGAAATCCCCCTTTGATATTTTTCTCAAATAATGAATGATAATTCCATAATTAAGACTCATGGCCTGGTCTAGGACTCAAATCTGTCTGCAGTTCTGTGTTCATGTTTTGTATGTCAAGTTTGTTGCAAATTTAATAAAACATTTAATTACATCCAATTATCTTAAAGGTATATGGTCATTGCCTGACTGTAGGGAAGAAAAGTGTCTGCAAACTGAATAGTCTAGTAAGGAATCATTTTTATGTATTTTTGGTTTTGGGAAGTGATGCCAGGTCTGTTCAAGAATGTTAATTATCCAGAGTGGCCACCTCACACCCTCAGTCATGAGCTTTGTAGAGAACAATATTTGTCATTCTCATGCAGTTTCATTAACCTGTCTGGAATGAAGACAGACTTGTGTCGTGTCCTTGGAGGAATGTGGTCCCACCACCCTAATCTGTCACTGCACTGCTTATCAAAGAAAAAGGTCAGAGCTGTTTGCAGAAGGGTCCAGAGAAGTATCCTTTGCTTAGTTGAGGTCATCTGGTTTCTGCTTTATGACATGATCAGATACTTAAGAATATTTACAAATTTTAGCTTTTCTTTTGCAGGGTATGAAAAAGAATAAAAGTGATGCAAAAAAAATGGGGCCTCTGAAGCTAGCTGTCCTAAATGGACTGGCATTGACGAGAATGCCTCTGCCAGATGAGGGGAAGGAAGAATCAACAAGAGCAACAAATGATGAACGAGTATGTTGAAGTTTTTTAATGTTTGATTTACACTAGCAGTTTTTCAAAATTACATGATTATGAATGCTACATTTTATTGACTTAAAATGCTTCATATTAAGGCAACTCAAATGCTGAGAATAGAAACAAAATAAAGAAAAATATTTCTGACTGACAAGTCATTGCTGGAAATATTGGGTGTAACTCAGATTTTTCTTTAAGATGACTGATTCAACTGTAGTTTACCCTTTGAACATACAGGAAGCGAATTAACTAGTAGCTACTGATACATTTTTATGCAACTCTTCCTGTTTTCTTTCCTAATTTTGGGTTTTCCACAGTGAAAAGGTGTGAAACTTACAATTCTGAGTGTGAGATTGATATTAGTCATAATTATTAGTAATTCATATGATGCTTAGAGTAAGTTTTGCAGTTAAATTGCATTCCCAGAGTACAGTTTGTGCAGATTGTATTTATCTGTTTTCTTCAGGTGAAGCCCATAAAATATAGATGGAACTTGTTTGGTCTGCTGAAATTTTAAACTCAGTAAAAGATGTCAGATCAGTGAGAGGACATCAGGTTGTAGAATTTGAGGATCATTCTTTGAGGAATGTAAGACTCCATTGGCTTGTGTCAGGATAAAAAACATCAGTGAATCTGCTTCAGCCTGTCTCATGTATCATTAAAGAAGTGCAGGAAAATGAAATACAGTCAATATTCAGGCTGTGACGGGCTATGAAGAACAGTGCTGCTATCACACATCTGACCAGAGCAACCAGATACACTAAATTCTACAGTCATTATTGCCCGTTCTGCAACCAGTGGTCTCTATAGAATCTGATTCTGAGCGTGGTTGGGCATCCTCAGCTGCAGACCCCCTCTAGCTCAATTTTGTTGCTAGTCACTAGGGATCTAATCTAGGGATTTGAACCGGAAGGAATAGTCCTGCTCTCACCCACTGCAGTTTAAATAAACAGGCCAAGAAAATTAATTGCAAGTCACTCAGTAAAAATTGGGTTGAACTACATGTGCATTGCTTAAGATGCTAAGGGACAAAAATTAAAATTGTGTTACTGAAATACAGGTTTAGTACCTGTGTTGGTTATTTCCTCTTACCTGGAGCCATCATCTCTTTCTGGGTTGACCTTTACTGGATTCAGCTGTGTTTGTATTCAGCTAGCTCTGCCCAAAGCATTGTGGCAAAGAAGAAACCATAAAGTCAAGTTATGAAAAAATCATACTTTTCAGAGTCACTACACTTTCTCTTCAGGTAGTCATGTAGAGGTAGAATAAATACCATGAAATGGGAGTAGTTCCTAAAACAGTTGAGAAGAGGCAATGCAAAGTAGAAGTGTGACATAAAAGGAAGCCCAGAGTGCAGATATTTTAGAAGATGAATTTAGTGTTGATTCAGTGCCTGTTTCATTGCTCAGCTTCACATTATTCTCAGTTTAAATATGTGAATTTAGCCTAAAGATAATAAAGGAGTTTGTACAGTTGAGGTATTGGTGTGCAAATTGCATATGATGGAAGTTTACACCTTCCTCTGCAACATTTGGCATACTTACTTGATATAAGACATTTCTATGACCTGATACCACAGAGCAGTTGCTGTAGGAATCTGGGGGCATGTGACATAGATGAAATTTTCTGGCTGAAATCTTACATATTATTCCTCTAATTATTGTTGAAAAAGAGATGCAGAAATTCCAGAAGTGTCTTATGATTTAGAAACAACTTGATTTCAAAAGGATAAAGGGTGGGGGGGGGTAGCAGTTTATTAAAAAAAAAATTGAATTATACTATTAGAAAAATTCTGGGTTTATACCTAAACTGCAGCAAGATATTCTAAGGCAGCTTTCCTGCTGTAAGCAAAGTTTAGTTTTTCTCCATCCAAACAACTAATGTTGTGGGGTTTTTATTATTATTTTTGGGGGCTTTTATTATAAGGTTAAAGGAGACCTTTCAAATGATGTCATCTAGCACGCTGTATTGAGCAGGTGGACCAAAGGTATTTGAGGCAGTATGCAGTATGGCATAGTTGTCTGCTTGGCCAATTTTTTTTCCTCCCAGTTTTTTTAACAGAAACTATGAACTATTTTCTCCATTACCAGCAGTATCCACATAGGTCTTTGTGACCTAATGAAGTATAACAGGCTGCTTAGTTTTCACTTGAACAAAATTCCTGCTGGTTAGGGTTGTCTCTAATTTATTTGGGTATGTTTGTGGAAACATTAATAGCTGTAAAAGCACTGAAGAAGTATGTAGGAGAAGAAAATACATACATTTTATCCTTCATGAATTCGCTGTTAAAATAGACTCACCTTAGGATGTGACTTTGTATGGTTATCTGTGCTCTGTCTTTCAGTGTAAAATTCTGGAGCAGCGGTTGGAGCAGGGGATGGTGTTCACTGAGTACGAGCGCATTCAGAAGAAAAGGCTGATAGATGGTGAGTGCTCAGTAGCTCGGCTGCCTGAAAATGCTGAGAGAAACCGATTCCAGGACGTCCTTCCTTATGATGATACCAGAGTAGAGCTGGTCCCAACCAAAGAAAATAACACGGGTTACATCAATGCATCTCATATCAAGGTGAGAGAAACACTCTTGGAGAAATATTTCCCCATTCATGTGGTAACTAAAAATGCATTTGGCTGTCAGTTTTGGTTTGGTAAGATGAGTGAAAATCCATCCATCTCTCTCTCTCTCTCTCCCTTCTTTCCAGAGGTTTCTTTGGGGAAAGCAGGAACCTGTTTTCCTAATAATGTAGAATAATGAAGGGTTAATTACTGGAGGGATCTTCTGCATTTCGCTTCTGTGTTGATTTGATCTGTCTCCTTTCTATGTTGTCGCTCTTGTGATTGCTGCTAACAGAAGGCATGCCCATTCTTCCCAGAGCTAAGGAGGCAAATAGGTTTAAAACAAACTGAGATCCTCTGCAATGACTATGATATTTTGAGCTGTAGTAACAATCATTGCTGCTTCTTTTTCTGTACTCTCAGACTGTGTCCATAATGGGCAGTAAGCTAACTCCCAGCTTAAGCTTTTTTGGATGGTTAGAGGAACTGCCAGAGCCAGGGGCAGTTTGAAATTGGCTTTTTCAAAACCTTCAGTTGCCCTCTTTGCCCATCTTTAACTCTTTAAGCTCTGTTTAAAAGTGAAGAATTTGAAGGGTGACTTCAAGAACCTTCAAGGCAGTTCATTCATTTTTTAGTACATTTAGCTGCTCTAAGTGCAACAACAGTTGGCTTCATGCTTTCTCTGGAAAGAGCTGAGATTGTCAAAGCAGCACTTTGCAGTTTTATTGCTATCTTTTTTTAATAAATCTGTTTGTACACCAACGTGGCATCATAGTTTCTCTGCTTCATTCACAAATGTTGACCCTTCTCAAACAAGATAATATTTTTTCAGGAAATAACAACTAGTACTGTAATAATATTTACAGCACCAGAGTATGAAAGCTTCTTTAAACCTGAATTTGCTATAATAGCTTGAATTCATAAAAGAGAAATACAATTTTGTTTTCTCCGTTTTATATGATACTTATAATACAAAATACATTTATTTAGCTATGAGCCCATACAATTGTGTCTCTTCTGCAACTAATGTGACAAGATGCAGCTAAAAAATGGGGCAGATATAACTCACAATGGGCTCCTACTTCTGTGGTGTTGCTGCCTTTTTTCATTTTGTGCTTCTTCAAATGGCTGATTTTAGAGCTGGGGAAAGGGTTTTCAATAATTCCTCACCTAATGTCTTTCTTTTTACAGATCTCTGTTGGTGGCATAGAGTGGGATTACATTGCCACGCAGGGCCCTTTGCAGAATACATGTCAGGATTTCTGGCAGATGATCTGGGAACAAGGCATTGCGATCATAGCTATGGTGACGGCAGAGGAAGTGAGTATAAATTGAGTCAGGTTTCTCCCAGAAATTCCACAATGATTTTTTTTATAATCTGTTAGAGGAAGGGGATCTTTGCTCCAACAAATAGACTGATCAAAGGTAAGTTTCTAGTGACCCCTTTCTGTCTTGATTTCTTTGGCAGAAAAATAAATTTGCAAACTCTTTCTGCTGGAAAGTTGGTTTTCTCAGTAAGAGGCCAGAACACTCTAGTACTGCTTAACAGAGGAGAGATACAGTGGTTACTACAGGAGCATTAGTTGTATGAATGTTCTTAGGTTTCTTGTTGAGCAAGTGTTTTACTTTTAAGGAAAGTGGGAGAGAAAAAAGCTTCAGATACTGGCCGCGTCTTGGTTCAAGACACAACACTGTGACGTATGGAAGATTTAAAATTACCACGCGATTCCGTACCGACTCAGGCTGCTATGCAACTACAGGTTTGAAGATTAAACATCTTCTCACAGGACAGGAGAGAACGGTTTGGCATTTGCAGTATACTGACTGGCCAGAGCATGGCTGTCCAGAAGATTTAAAGGGATTTTTATGTAAGTTATATTTAATAGCTTTGTTTTGGGGTGTGGTTTGTGGCGGTTTTTTAATGCCTTCTAAAATGGCTGCAATATATGAAGTAGCTTTTGAGAAGTATGCCAAGCGCTCCATTGTAAAAGGTTTCTTCACACCAGCAAGAGATACTGAATTATATTTTTTGCAGGAATATACCTGACAGTTTATTAAAGTGACTTCTTCTGTCTAAAGCAAATGTACCAGAAGTCCATATAGAATAAAACATAATTTCATCACACTACACATTTGAGTATGTTGCAGCAGTAGCAAGATGGCCACAAGTTGCCTTCAGTAGGAATAGGGGAACAAGGCAAGTAAATCCTTACAAAAGTTAGATGATCCTTATAGATCTGTTTTGCTATGGTTGGGGTATGACTTGTGATTTATACAATGTATATTTTTCTGTGGCACGTCGATTGTTAAATTACTGCTTTTCTGGTGGTCAATACAGCATAATAGCATAGCTTATGGAGCTTCATTTCCTAAATTAATTATTCTTATCTTGTTGAACTTAATAGCATACTTGGAGGAGATACAGTCAGTGCGGCGCCACACGAACAGCACAGCGGACCCTAAAAGCTCAAATCCTCCCGTGCTGGTGCACTGCAGTGCAGGTGTGGGACGGACAGGAGTGGTCATCCTGGCAGAGATCATGATCGCGTGCTTGGAACACAACGAGGTGAGCTCTTTTTCTTTCTCGTGCTTTAAATAACGCTAGGTAGTAGAAGAGAAAATAACCTGCCTAAAATAGGTTATGGCTGTTCATCTGAGCAGCCTTTGGGAGAGGCCTTACCACTATGCTTGAAATAGCTCTTGGGAGTTCAACAGGAGTTAATAATCTTCTAGAGCTGCCCACATGCACACCAGGCACTGGAATGCTCATTTGGATTCTTGACTCCCTAAGATATTGAGTCATTGAGTGGAGGAAGTATGCCCTAGGCCACTGAGCATATTTCAGGATTTCATCCTGACTTTACCGCTCCTTGCGTTAATTAGAATGGATAATATTCAAGAACATGTTTTGTAGCCAGTCTCTGTACTTTTTATTATTTTGTTCCTAAGTGTAGTGTATTTGCAGTATCAGTCCCAGTAGGGGACAAAGTGGTATTTTAATAGAATAAAACCAGTCCTATCAACTTTTAGCCAGAAGTGAATAGCTGTAAAGTGTTCATTAATAATATAACATGTCAGCTGAAACTCAACAAACTTATTGTTTCATTGTGCATCTCTCTCCTAACGCTGTGACAGACTTTTTCAGCCATTAGATTTGTGAAGATCAATATCCCATGAGACAGATAACTTTACCATTATGTGTATTTCCCAGATGATCAGTGGTGTAGTGCAGTCCATACTGCAGGCATGGGCAATGAATTGTCAGAGCTGAAATCAGAACAGCTGATTCTGCCCTTAGATCACTAAGGTACTGCTCTGAACCTCCTGCTGGGAAAGTGCAAGCCAGTTACCTTGCTCACCAGTCACTTGTAATGTTTTGTTCTCTTCTTCCAGATGCTGGACATCCCACGAGTGCTGGACATGTTGAGGCAGCAGAGAATGATGATGGTGCAGACTCTTTCGCAGTACACTTTCGTCTATGGAGTTCTCATTCAGTTTCTCAAAAGTTCTAGACTTATCTAACCCCTGCCACTTCCTAAGGGACTCTGCAGGAGTTTGCAGAAAGAAAATGAGAGTTGTCCAGAACTGCTCTCATTCTTCATATGATGAATCACAGAGTTACCTTTTAGGGCTGCCACGAGACTGTTAAATGCAAGTCAGTGTAACAGTCCCTGCAAAGGAGGATCTCTGCTGGACTAAATTCTTCCCATGTTCAGCCACAGTCACATTAAGGAATGATTTTGCTTGTACTGGTCTGTAGTACTTGCACACATTCTTTAGAGTGGTGTTACTCTGAGCAAATTGAGTATCTTGTGGAATGGAGGTATATAGCACAATTTTACTAACTTTGTGTTTCGAAACATAACTGTTGACTGTGCAAAAGCTAAAATCTGTAGGTGCACATGGGGTGAGAAACCTGCCCCTTGGGAATGTCAAGGTCTTAGGCAGTTTCATTCTGCTTTCAATTTTATATTTAGAACACTACATCTATATTTTTTCAAATGAACTTTTGGTTTCCTCTGGTTTACTTAGCAAAATTAGCAGCTCCTAGATGTTTTAAGCTGTTGCTTTAAGGACAGTTATTTTTATATTTGGGATGTTTAAATTAAAAAAAATTAACCACCACAACAGAAAACTTTTTAAACAGAACAATATTTTCAGAGGAGAAGACTGACAGTGTTTGAATCAGCTTTTCCAAAAACATGCAGAAAGTCCTAGGGAAGCTCTTGATAGTTAGTTGTAGTGCCATGTAATAGAACAGGTAAGTGAAAGATAATGGTAATTGTTGATAACTTTCATTTGAGAGGAGGCAAGTTTACCTGTAACAGGGAGGGGAAAAATATTTTAAATATCAACAAGGTTATTGGAAACAAATGGATGATGAGAGAAAGTACATATTCAGTATTATTCATATATTTAGAGGACAGTTTGATTTTACTGGCTGAAATCAAAGTGGATGCAAATGTTTTAAGCACTTTTTTTTGCTCTGTTATTTATGTAGCTAAACATAGAGACTATAATCATGCATTGTTTCATTTGGTAATATACCATTACTAACATGTTATTTTAGGAAGAGCTTTTTAAGTTGATGAAGTGAGAGAACCAAAATGGTAGTAGGAAGGTGCAGAGTGGTGAAGTGGAAATGATCATATGAAGCATAATGGAGGAGGTGTGGCAGCTATGATTGCTGGTTTATAGAGTGCAAAGATGACCTTAAAAAATGTTAACTTTCCCAGCCAAGAAAGCCATTAAAGCATGGGAAGTTTCTGTAGAATCCTCCAGATTATTCTGTTAGTGCTAGAGCAGATTTTGCTAATAATGTGCAGCATTGCAATGAAGAATGTTTGAGAACACTTGCAGAAGAAGAGCTTTTAGAGGAAGCACTGGAGATGTGGGTAATTTAGTAGCTGTGTAGGTGGCTGAGTCAATGGCTGTGGCATGGATCTGAAACAGGCAGGTACAGCCTACTGTAGTTTCCATTTTGTCCCGTGGGGCTGGTCAAATGACAATATCCCTAAATAATCCTCTGTGGTTTTCAGATGGGGACAGTGTGGTTTTAGCTGCCTTTCCAAGTGTTTTGAGATGCTGAGTTGAAAATCCCTATTCCAAATTGAGCTATAGTTTTTAGATATCTGGTTTAATTTTAAAAAAACCCCTCTATAGTAGACCAGTCTGCAGGCATGGTTAAGTGTCCATTTCCCTTGATACCTGCTTAGTGAAATGAAATGAAACTAAAATTCAGGTTTATTAGTGCTGAAATTGTTATTTTTCTGAGCCCTGACAAGGGTTTGGAAACTATTAAACCCCCTTCTAATCAGTAATTGTGTTCCAAAACATTAATTAAGAATTATAAATAGTTTGCCTCAATTTCTTCTGTAATAAGCAACTTCCACGAAGTTAAACACATGGTCCAAATGACATTGTGCTAATATGTCATTTTATACAAAATATATTACTTTTAGGTACATGGTATTGATCTGCTGCTTTCAGGTCTGCTTGGAAGCAGTCTGATTTGTTGTACTCTCAGTATAAGTTAGATTGAATATTTCAGACTAGGGGAAAGAAATGTTCTCATATAAAATGCCTAGGAATTATTAATTGCCAAATATAAAACTGGAAGTCCAGAGGAAACCAGCTACTGAAGACTGATTCTTTATATGTAAATCTTGCGAGCAAACCAATCTGACTAATCTGTGTTGACAGAAGTATTGAAAGCAAAAAACATACTTAGCTATTTATATCATGCTGTGTTTTAAAAACATTGTTAATTTTTGCCACAGGTCACTTCTATCTGCAGAAATCTTTTTTGAATGGGAGGGCAGGCTCTAAAATGTAGCTTGTACCTTTTCCATTTCTAAACTTTGCACTGTGATCTTCATAACCTGATAGATGCAGTTTTAATGACGTGATGGACAACCAGAACTTCAAGCAACAGTTTTTAGCTGTTCAGCAGTTTCTGGGACAGAACATCAGCTGCGAGGCATTAAAAGGAGCAGTTATAATGAGCAGTTTAATCCAGTACTTATGGGATTACATGAGGTGGGTGAGGAAATGTGTGTCTTTTGGCTTATTTTTCTGTTTTGCTAAAAGAAGTTGTGTTCACCGTTAGAGGTGGTTGTGCTCAAATCTGGTAGTCACAGTCTTGGTTTTTTTAGCATGACACTGCTACCTCCTCCCCTTCAGCTTTCAGTTCTGTCCCTCAGCAGTCTGTTTTTGCAGTAATAGACTTGACCTTCTTAGACTTGATTTTATGTGAGTTTTTCTACTGAACACTGTAGGATTGCTTTTGTATGTAAGCATATGGCTCCAAGTGAGCATTGAAAATGAGCAGTTTCTCTTCTAAAGATACCAAATGAAATTAAACTTCACAACCTTCTGTAACAAAATTATTTTTTAAACCATTCTTTAGATTTTCAGTTAACTTATAAGAGACAATTCAGTTTTTAGCACTTCTGTTCTGAGCCTTGAAAAGGGATACATTTTTACATGTAGTTGTGCTAGGTGCTTCATGAAGTGTTGGATGTTATAAGAATATTCACTGTCCAAATCCAGTCACAGTGTGAGTCGGAGGTGGATTTGTTTGTCAAAACCTTAAAATTTCTCTAAAAGCCTGTCCAATTTTGCCAAATGTGCTTCTGTTTTTATGGGGATGAAATCAGATGACTATGCAAGATTTGAACAAAGTTTGTTCAGTAAGAAAAGTTGTATGAAGAATTCTTGCAGCAGATGGCAAAGATGATGCTGATCTCTAGGGATGTCAGAGCTCTCAGGGACAAATAAAGGTGCTATACTGTGAAGAGAGATGTGGTGGACTTTAGTGGACTAGGTAGAAGATGCTTTCTAGGATCAAATTATATGAAGAGACAGGAGAAGAACACACAAACTGTAGTATAGAACTGCATATTTGATTTCTTTCTTGGTTGCTCTGATGAGAGATTTTTTTTGGCCAGTGAATCTTTGTAGTCTTGGGATAAAACCTCTTCTCTAAGAAGCTAAGTCAGAGCCTTGTCCATTGCAAAGCTGTCACTGTCTTTAGCTGGGTTAGCTTTAGGCTGCAGGTCCCTCCTGGCCCTGTTCAGTGAGGGAGAAGCTCTGAGGTGCACAGGGGAGTTTTGCATAACCTCTGCAGCCTGCAGAGCAGTGCTCTCCTTTTCTGCTGTCCCTCAGGAAGAGCAGGAAAAGTTTTATGCCTTAGCATTTCTCTCATTGCAATACCTTTCACACAAGTGAACAATAAACTCTACAAGTGCTGGGTGCTACAGTTTATACGTAGAAATACATTTAATTCAAAGCAGGTGACCAAGGCAGTGTTCCTGTATTTCTGCAGATGAAAAGCTGCTCTAAGTTATCATCAACATTTAGAAAAGAAGTAAAATACAGTAATAACAAATAAAAGTAAAATAAATTTTTACTAAAATGGAAAGGATTCTTGGCATTTTACTTTTGGCTCCTCTTGTAATCCTGTGTATCTCTTTTTGAAGCGGGCAACACTTGGAGCAATTTTCTCCAAAATGGCTCCTTTAAATTTAATAAGTAAGACTATCTGAGGCTGCTGCTGCATGTTTTGTGTTGGAGCAGCTGTTAAAGTTGAATGGCTCATAGATTTCAGTGGCTTCTGGACCAAACTTGGGAACTGCAGGGTTGTTTATCATAGCTGTGTAATGAGACCTCAGTTTTAATATCAATAGCATTATTAAATCCCTGGACTTAAAAACAGTGAAACCATTACTATATTTCAGTAGTTCACACTATCAATTTAAAAGAATCAATGCTTCAGTTACTAAGAACTCAGCACTTTAGAGTTTAGGGTTGGGGTTTTTTCCGATACTGCAAAGTCCTGCAAAGCCAGAGTCCAGTCCTGCAAGATGCAAATTTCCTGCAGTGCTTCATGATACTGTAGGAATTAAAATGGGCTTACTGCCAATGAAAGCTTGAGCCCTTGAAGCACAAATACTCACATCTGCTTTAAATTTAAATACAGATTACAAGAATTAACCAAAAGAATGCAGCAGGAATGTGCATACGGGAAGGTACAGCATTCAAAGGAAAAGTAGATGAGAGTTCAAAAGAAATTATCTTGTGCAAGTACAAAATTTTGGACACAGGGTGAGGGTTTGAGGAGTGGCAGAAGGCATTTGGAGGAGGATTTGGAATGTTTTGTATCCACAGTAGAGCTGCTAGTAGGGTTTGAGTCATATGGTATGTTTTTCATGGCATGGTAGGTAAGTGAATATGTAGTCATAGGTATTATTTTTACTGGCTTTTTAAAATGTGATTTTTATAAACTCCAAATATTTTTTCAGAGGCTCTGTTATTTTTACATATCTTCCTTTCCAAATGTATTGAATGCAATCTGTCAGCTCAATTTCTGTTTACTTATTAAAGGTCAGATTTTTCAAACCACAGTCTCTGGTTTTACAGATACAAAATGCAGGGGGAATAGGCATACTTGCAATTTTGCAGTGATAATTTCTAATGGATGCAGGTGAGATGATTCAAAAGTCTAACTATGTTTTGAATGAAGCCAGGTGTTTACATTTGGTGTGAGTTGCACCGGGTTAAGGCTGGGCTAACGATGAGACTCTTGAAAAGTGGAATTTACCATGTACTTAGAAGTTCTGTTGTAGTGCAGTATTTGCAATACAGTGCCATTAAAACAGTGTAATACTGTGCTAAGGTAAGGGAAAATAATCTTAACTGCTGTTGCAAACACGTCTGTAAAAAGAAAAGTTAAAGAAAAAAAATTTCTTAGTATGATGTTGCTGGGGACCAGCTAACTTGGTGCACTCTGTTGGCATCACATGTTATTTTAAGGTCTAACTGGACTGCAAAAAAAAGGATTTGTTAATTTCAATGAGCATTTCAAAAAACTGTTGCTAAATAGCCTTTGGTTCTATTCTTTGCTGTTTTCCACATGATGCTGCATTCAGTGGTGAAGAATAACCTCCAGTGTGTTTGTTTTGTTGAAGTCTGTTCTTCAGCTCTACTTAGGGAATGAAGATAGAAATCAAATGTCAAGAATCTAATGAACAGAGTTTACAACAGACCCAGCCTGTGGCAAGTCAAAGAGCAAGTCTGTAGATATTGTAATATTCTTTTGGTTTAGATATGCAGCAATCAAAACTACCAAATTATTGATGTTATGAGCACAGTTTCAGAAGGTGCCTAACTTTTATAAAGGGAATTAAATGTTGTTTTTCCATTTGGAAATATTTAGGTAAAATTAGGAGACTTTTAATATACTTAAAAGACATTGCAAATGCCATTAAATTTTTAGAATGGTAGGAAATTTGATGGAGAAAACCACTGTAAAATCCTCCAGTCTGTCACCTTGCTAATCCTGGATAATTCTGACAGACAAGGTGCGTATGCTCTTCACAAAGATACTTGCTTAAATTGCTTTGAAATACCCAACTTATCTGTCCTCTTCGTGGCTTTTCTGGGGGGACTTGGATGGAAATTTAAGAGGCTTTACGTGGCAAATCAGCAAGTATGTACACTCCTGCACACTGCTGAAATCTCTTCATTCACTTAAAACAAATGGGCGTTTGAAATCCTATCAGCAGTTTTGCAGGATTGAGTCCTTAGTGTCAGAGGAACACAGGATCTGGCTCCATTTTCTTCAATTTTCACTTGAGCCAGTATGCAAGGATTTAAATGGGACTTTGTTTAAACAGTAGCAAACATGAAGTATTATTTTCTAGTACTAAGCTAATGGTTAATGTCTATTTTTTGCTGTCTTGCCACCAATACTGTAAAAATGTATAATCAAACCAGCTTTAATTCTTGTAAAACTGAAATTGGTTTGTAAAACAATGTATAAATTGTGTTTCATAGACAGAAAAGCTTGTATTACTGAATGTAATATATGTGAAATGAATATATTATAGTCTATTTTTGCCATGGAAATAAATATTTGAAGCAATTATGAGGTTTTTTTGTTCCATTATTAAAGGAAAAATCTGAGAACTTACTGTTCATGTGTAGTCCTAGGCTGGGACTTTGCCTTCAGTACACACAGGTGTGATCCCTCTTCTAACGTGCTGCAAGTACTGAATATAAAACTTGTGCTGTCAAATACGCATCGGGTATCGCCTTTATGGCAGGAAAATCTTGTGCCTGCTGCCCTGTCATAATTTTTCAATGTTTTGCATTCTCTAAAGCTATTTTTGGTACCGAACTTTCAGTTTCCGTCTTATATTTAAGTGTAGGAGGGATTAAAAACTTTTGAAAGTTGGAGAACCTTTTCCAAAAGCATGAGAGGGAGCAGTTGATTGTATGCTTACTATCATTGGAGCTGCTGCCAACAACTAGCACTGAAGCTATTTTCATTTTAGAATTGGCATTGAGTTAAAAAGGGAGCTGATGCAACCACTTGCTCTACACACCTGGTACAGCACAAAGCTTTGTGAAGTGAATACAAGAATTGCACACTGGACATTGTAGTTTCACACTGGACAATTGCATTTCCCTTGTCTTTGCTAAACATCTAGAGCATTGTCCACCTGACTACATCTGAAACAAGCAGGCTTTTAACTAAAATTTTGTCTTCTAGGTGCACTCAGTTTGAAGGCATTAATCAGCTTAAGGTAAGACAGTTACATGCCACAGATACATCTGTACCTGTCTGATCAGTTCCCAAGTCCTGGGGAATGTCCTGTGCATGTTCAGTGTAGGCAAAGCTCTTTTATTAGGTACGGATTCAAAATCAGAAGAGGAGAAAGGGACTGCCTGGGATGCAAGGCTCATGGTAAAGCATTCAGCAGTTTTGATCAGACTTATTATTTATACTGGTTTTAGACCTCAGGCAAAGGTATCTTCAGAAACCTAAATTTCCTCTAAATCCAAATGATTTTAAACTGTAGCTGTTATTTTCCAGCCACTGTAAAATCCCATTAGAGACTTCTGGTGGCCAGAGTTGGCTGACAGGGAAGCAACTTGATGATTGGATTTGGCAGATCTGGCCAGAAGCTTTCTTGGGCAAGAGCTCCAGGACTTGGTACACAACAAACTTACGGGAGCTGATGAGAGAAGTTTCTAGCTTCACCAGCCCCTAAAGTAGGTCTTGCTCAGCTGTTAGGGCTGTTTAAATCTGGAATGGCTGTGGATAGATGAAGGTTACATGAAACTCAGCAATGCTTGGTACCTAGCTGGAAGTTTTACATGTACACAGTTGCTCTGTTTAGGATCAGATGGTGATTTTCTTACACCCCTTCCTGTTCCCTGAGGGATAAATGACAGCATATAAATGTGTGTTCTTCCTCTCCACCATTTTTATGAGCATCCCCCGGATGCTGGACTGTGTATGACGACAAGCTGCTGAGTGCCACAGAAGCACTGCCAGTTTGCCTCCTGCAGCTGAGGACTGCCTGTGAAGGATCAGACAATTTGTGAGTATGGTGGAAATGTCACGCAGGTACTGACAGGAGAATGGTACTGCAGGAGAGGTGGAGGTGAGTGAGGACTGGGGGATAGGTTGGTGCTCCTGAGCTCTAACTAAGGAGGTTATGTTGTATCACTGTGTACCCCACTGTCTCAGTCTGGCTCTTGCAAATTGAAACTTCTGCTCCTGGCCTGTGTTTGAGGGATGGCAGTTCTATGGCTCCAGTGCAACATAATGCTTAGGAAAATGGTGGTTCTGATACTTCAAATCTAGTTCTGATGTTATTACAATTTAAATTAGTCTAATTAATTAAAGCCAAGTGTAAGTAGGATACAGATGAGCCTGGGACTATTTTGTCACAAAACTTCTTTATCTTTCAGAGATGCACAGGGTTGAAGATGTGTTGTAACATTTGACTTCCCAGCATTCTTTGGGAGCTTTCCTAAAGCACGGATTTCAGGGCACATATCTGTTTTTGGCCTCTCCACTTGCATAACGACACAACATAGATGTGGGAGCTGGAAGGGGTAGAGCTTACAAGAATGCTGTCCCTTTTCTGATCAATCACAGCTCCCAAACTGATTTGCATGACAATCTTTCAGATGGACACCTAAGCTGAAACCTAACGTCTGCCATTCTCAACAGTTCACATGTTTTGCTGCCCTGCTTATTCTATGGATTTAAAATATCAGCTTTAATAAACAAAACAACCAGAAAAGACTTGGAGAGCTTGCAGATGAGTTTCAGGTTGTTATTATTAGCTGTTTCTAAAATGACAATCACGTGCCTTAGGTAAGTTTAAAAGGATATGAAATCCTTCCATGAACAGTCCCCAGATTATAATACCTAGAGGCAAATGAAGAATTTTTCACTGGTGTTAAGTACCTATGAAGAAAGACTTTGTCAAGCCTGGCTAATACTGATAATCACTGATTTGAAGGAACTGCATACTTTGTGTGCGCATGTGTGGATCTGATCTCTTCTGTCTGCTTGCTGTGGTATTCACAACTGATTGATGCTGAGAATGCCTTTTCATTGACAAAGTCTTCAGCAAAAGACCTGAGAAAATTAGAAGATTGGTTTTAGTTTCATAATGTGGAAGATAACTATTTTAGCAGATTTATCAGGGTTTATTGAATTTCCTGAATCATAGCAGTAAAGAAATAAATTAATTTGTTCTGAAGTGACTGTCTCTCAACCTCCAGAAATAGCAAGTGCTCACTCTGTATTTGAAAAATTTGTCTCCTGAAGACCAAGAACTGCAGGGCTCCAACAGTTTCAATTCCATTGGTTGCCAAATGTTTACTTCTTCCCTAAATTAGGAGAAGCAATTTAAGTTGAAACTATAATCTTAGGAATCGTTCTGCCTCAGTTTTCCTGTTTAAGTCATGCTTTCACTGATTCACTAAAAATATGACGTTGTTTTTATATTCCTAGTCTTGTGGTCCTGCAAGCTCTCTTGCAAGGTCTCTTGCAGAGGTAGGCCAGCTCTGATGATCAGCAGAACTGGATTAGATTTTCTTCGGCATGACTTTTGGCTTGAAAAAAGAATTTTTCTATAGAGAAGAATCAAGTCTATCAAGAGCTGGGATTCGATTCAGTTCTTGACAGCAGCTCCAGAAGGATTAAGGAGAAAATCACATGCAGTGCAGTGGCTCAGCCAGTCTGAGACAGCTGGCCTGCTGATCCCACTTGATATCCCCCTGGGACACTGGGCCCAAGGACTCATTCCTTCCAGAGTGCCCATTGGTGGTTTTTGCTTCCTCTGTCCTGCTGGATGGCTCTTTCAGGCTTACCTGGAAATGACCTACCACCTTCTGTAGATGGACTGTGACTCTTGCTGGAGCTCACAGTTTCTGTCTGAATTAGGAAATCTGGTGTCTGCTTCATAAGGAGAGGGGAAACATTGCATTATGTTAGTAGTCATGATCAAAATGTGATTAGGAAAGAGGAGGAAAGTGCAATTGTCCATCAAAACCAGAAAAAAATATAGATGGTTGATGAAGGATTTGTCTTCTTCTTACGTTCGTCTTAGGTTTTAAAGGGCAGAAGGAGTTGTTTCATAGCCATCTCAACTAGAACAGCAGTAGGAGTCCAAATGACAGGTATCAGATGTGGTAGCTTTGATGCACTGCAAAAAAACCCAATCTACCCAAAATACAGAGCATTGCTGAGTGTATGCATTGCCTGCAGTCAGAGCAAATTTAGTGTCATGGTGTTAGGAGGGCCGCCATGGTGAGTTTAGCACTTTCAGTGCATTTATGCCATCAAGCTGGATGTAAAATGCTCCATTTGAGCCTGTTTTCAGGACAAAAGGTCAGCCTTATACCTCTGCACAGTGCTGGTATTTAAATAATAACAGATAAGCAGAACTGAGGGTAATGGACATTCTGCAAATGCTGCACAAATACTACAGGTTGAATTTCCTGAGACCTGGGAAGGTAGCTTTGGCCACAGGCTGGCCCCTCCAACCACTCACCTGCCCCTCAGCTTTGTTACTGGAGCGTGCCTGAGGCTGCACCATGGGTGTTTTATGGAAGGGCTGTGCTCTCACCTGCCAGCTGCTTCCTCAGGGAAAGGGATGAACAAGGAGCTGGCTGGGCAGATGTGCCCAAGGATCCCTTGGGGAGATCTGATAGCACCATAAAGAATTGAACAGACTCTAAGATGTTCAAAGAGTGAAGAAGAGCCATGGAGAAAACACATCCTAAGGAAAGCCATAGCAAGGGCCTTTAAAGACTGATGTTTAGGATGGAACTCCCTGTGTAAGGCTAAAAACTCTCAGGGTGGGAGGGGAGTAGCCATTATGCAAGCTTGTGTCTGGGGAGGGGAAAACCAAGATGAAAGCTTCAGGAGCTCCTCTATCTTTCTCTTACAATCCAGTGTTATCTTAGATGGTTGTGCCCAGCTTTTGGGAAGCCTCATAGCCAGCTTTCAAACCTGTGCTGTGTCATCTCTGGTCTCATTTATGTCAAGCATTGGGAAAAAGCAGGGTGCTAAATGCCTCTGAGCTGAATTTCTGATTGGAGAGGCTACACCTCTGAGGGCCTTCAAGGAATTCTCAGGCTGACAGGAGAGCTGATGGCCTTTGACACATTGCTTCACTTCTTTGGCATGTGAGCATGCTTATGAGTGAGAGAAATGGAAGAGCTGGGGTCATCTCATAGTTGTGTTACTCATCTGGAACCAGGCTCTAGCTGCTGTGTGATGTAAGGTATGCTGCAGCCCTTACACAGATACTGTAAGGGGAGTCCTACAGGCTTGCTGAATTCTTGTGATAACTGCAGAGAGCTCTGCACCTCGTGCTACAGATCACGCTGCCTGTCCTCCACGAGCATGGGACAGCACAGCTCTGCTGCCTGCCAGGCTGAGGCTGTGTCCAAGTTTCTCAAGTTTCAGAAGCGTCCCTACTCCATTTATGTAGCCTTTCCTTGCCCCTCCCAAGGTCTGATTTCATTCCCCCAATGTGGTAGGGCTGGAAGGATTGCAGGGGAACCTGTGTGTGCTGAAGCCTGTAATCTACAAGAGCAGCAAAGGCACAGCAGCAGCAGCCTGTGTTGGGGCCCTGTGGGGATGTCTGGCATTCTTCCAGCCCAAAACTTGGTGTTGGGCTGAGAGCCCACACTTTTTGCAGGCCAGTGTCATTGTTTCAAAGATGCAAGAATGCAAGTGAAGTTTTGTGTGGTGTCACCTGGCTGTCAGGCACACCTCCTGCCCTTTGCTGTCTGCTAGAATTAGCTTAGTGGGTGAGCTTAAAGGTACCATTAGAAGCCCAGCTGCTCTGCAGACTTTCTACAGAGAACAGAAAGTCCCATGCAGAGCAGACACTTCATCCTTAATTTTGGTACCCTTCACTTGAATTAACAATTTTTGCTGCTACTCATCAACTGCCTGACACCCTGGGGTCCTCCTAGGCTTTCTTTGAGGTGGCTGAAATGGAGATGAGCTATGGGTGCTCCACAGCTCAGCTGATGATTTGTCATGCCAGTGGTAACTGCTGATTCTTCTTTTCCCTTCCCAGTGGTGCTTTATCCCTGTGACATGCTCAGCTTCCGCTGGCCCAGGACCTGCTACAGGTTTTGAAACTGGATCCCTTGACTGGCTGTGACCCGTGCTGGGGCAATGGCTGGGGCAGATTAATTTACTGCTCACCTGTTTGTGTATCACTTGCTTTACAACTGGAATAGAAACTGAAGGTGGTTGTTTCTGAACGAAGCAGATTTCACTAAAGGAAACAGGAAGATTGGACTGCTCATATGGTGGTTTGGTTTTTTTGGAGAGTGTGAAATGATTTTTGTTAAAACCACTAGTGGCTGTTCTGTTCCTTGTAATCTGTGTCCATACTAGGTGTCAGCTCTTGAGAACAGCAGGTTAAGTACCTGAGAAGTGCCAGAGAAAAAAGGCCGATGGCTTTAGAGACATCTCACAGCTGCAGTGCTCTGCACTTGCTTATCCATGTATGCTCCTGTCTTGGGTGGTCAAAAATTAAAGTGGGATACTGGACTTTCCCATAGCTTTCTGAAGTAGACCTTGAGTTCCAATTTTGTGTTTTTTCTTTCCTTTTGCATAAACTTTTATGTCTCAAATACAGCTGTGATACAAAGCTGGAAAAATTGAGGGAGCTCTAAAATGTTTGAAGTGGCACCTAAATCTCTACTCTGCACCTGTGTTCTACCCAATAATAGGTCTCACCATTTTTAAAAAGATGGAATCAGTAACAATTTCCCTTTTGCCAGTCCTTTCTTCCTATATTCTCTTTAACATTCATTTTCCATTGCTATTTCTCCTGTGGCTGTTACCTCTCCAAGGTGCTCAGACACAGGAACAGTAGCTGTGCACTAAAGGGCATTATTAGAATATCTTGTTGGTTAGGTGCTGTGCTGTCAGCACAATGGAACAGCCTGCTTTAGGAGCTACAAATGAAATTCCTGGACTTAATTTTTATTTATGATGATGTTCTAGATCTCTTGCTCATAATCCTTGCACAAATCAGTGCTGAGGAAAAAAGTAGCCCTTTCTTTCCCACTGTCTGATGAAGCCATTTGTACTTGAATCATGAAATGCAGTCTATTGAGCTGCATCATTCTTACAATACTGTTGCATAGCTATAAAGGATAGAAAAGTGTACAGAAATGTAACAAGAGAGAATGCAACAAGAGAAACAAGATCTTGAAGTCGTTCTGCAGCTAAGCCTAAGTGAAAACTCTGTAGGAGCTTTAGACACTGGGTGGATCAAGGATAAAATGATGGCTTGAAGGTTGTTGTTTTCTGGTCAGCCCTAAGAGATGTAAGCACCTTTTTCTTTCATCCCATTAATCTTTACTTCAAATGACTGAAAGTTCCACTTTGCTTTGTATATAAACAGAATCCTACCTTTGAAAAAAAGAGCAGTGATGACAAAACTGTAGCTTTAAAGATGAGGCCATTTTGTTACAGAACAAAGTAACACTAGCAGGCTTTTGTCCATTTGAAGAAAACATTGATGTTATATGTACTCATTGCCCCCATGAATCTGGGCAGAAAAAAGTCTTTACGTTGCAGATCACAGCTGCTGACTGCTCCTAAGTTTGTTACATCTGAAGGACTCAGAACTGTAATGATGTGTGACTGCATTGTTCTGCTAGTGCTTGTGCCAAGACTCAAGTATAACACAAAGTAAAATGTGATGAGATTAAAAAATCCAAACCCAACCCACTAAAACCCTCAGAAAAAACCCCTGAAGCTTGCAGTGTTGATTAATCTTATCAGTGATGTGGGTCAGGCTTGAGTATCAAGGTCTTTAAACAACTTATGTTTTAAGCACCACCTTAAAGTTAAGTGTCAATAGAAGAGAGAAAGTCTTAAGCCCAAGGCAGTCTACACTTGCTTTTGGCTCTGCAGATAAACTGATTTTATATAGGTAACATTTATCTAGAATGTTTTTTCCCCACTATCTGGTAGGAGTGGCTATACAATGAGAGTATGTGGACTGGACTGACTGCTCCAGCTGCTGTATACTGTGGTGTGTGATTCTCTGGTTCTTTAACAGACATTTCACTGTGGATCCAATAAATGTTCACACTTGTGCTTTAGGAAGACAGGTACTTTCTTTGTGAAAGGTCTGTTTTAATGAATTTATTTCCTCTTTTAAGTTGCATCTACCCAGAAAAAAATGTCATTGATATTGAGACACTTCATCAACAGGAAATATGGTCAAGGAACTATTTTAATTTATTTTTGTGTTACTCATATTACAGGAAATGAGTATGACATTACTAGTGCCTTTCCATGAGGTTCACTGCTGTGGTGTTTTCTTACAGTATTTTTTCATTTACAGAATTTGAACGTGAAATTCTTACTAATCTTTAATCAGACTCATGTTGACAAGAACCCAAAGTTTGCTGAGTGACATTTTTTACGATGTACAAGTCACAAGTATAGAGATAGGTAGGAAACCCCCCCCCCCNNNNCCCCCCCCCCCCCACTAAATTCTCATTATTGACCAAGAATGGATAACTTGGAATGGAGGGCCCCAAGAGTGGGTGAAGTCCTGTCTGAGGTGCAAGAAGGCTTTATCCTTGGATACATCTAACCATGCTCTTTAGTTCTCTAACCAGTCCCTCTATGTCAGAATTCTTCATAAAGTAGAAACAACAGTTTCCTTGGGCATACCTTTCTGTTCAGCTCTCTGAGGTAAGGAATAGAGAGGGAGTTCCCTTGGGAATAGGAGAAGGGCTGTGATCACGGACAAACCCTCAGCACTGTACTGACTCAGCCCTGTGGCCACATCTTTTCAACAAGACAGGCTCTGATGGGGGGATGCAAAAGTCCTCACATTATCTCACCTGCTTTTCAGTGGGCCAGAGCACTCATGCTGCAGGCCAGATTTATAAGGCAGATGTGGCAGATGAAAGGCTGGTGCCCATCTGCCCAGCCACATGTACATGGCTAAAATAAACTCTGGTGCTGTCATTGTCAACAAGTGCAATTTATTATTGTGGACAAGGCACTCAGGAAAGTGCCTTTTTTCTTTCTTTGGGAATTACGTTCTGCACTGCAGTGCTGTGATTGTGCCAGACGTTGTTTTTCTCTGACTGGCTTTCTCCAGTTGTTTTTTGACATTTCTTTTTTTGTCCAAAAGTTTATGCGTCACAGGTGAAGCAGTGGTCTGTGTCTGTAGGAGCTACTTGAAACTGCAATGGATCATCTGGCCGACAGAGTCACAGTCTTTGGTTGATGCTCACAAGGCACAGAGGAGGCGGGTGGTGGCAGCTGTGACGTATGAACTGGTGCAACTTGGGCTTGTCTTCGGAGGAAGAAGGTTAAAAACTGACCCTAGGAGATATTAGGGACCAGGTTTATCCGGTTCCTAAGACTACTCCTAGTTGCTCACCTACAGCAAAGCAATATAACTTGCCAGGATTTCCTCAGAACCTCCTCTTTCTGCAGTAACTGGAATGTCAGGCAATAGCTGTACTCCAATTAAACAATGAAATTTGGGTTGATTTTGTGCAATGCATGTGCTAACTTCAATTTAAACTTTAACCAGAAAATATACCACCTCTTCTCCATTTGCTGTACAAGGTGCCTGATGTGTCTTCTACTAGATAGTCCTAGTCATCAAACAGTAAGCAACTCAATGCTTTTCTAAAACTAAAGCTTGATGCAGAATGCTATACCGTGGTTGTCATCAGTACAAGAAATTGAACTTAGTAGTCTCATTCAGTTAAGAACTGAAAATAAAAAACTACAGTCATTAATCTACATAGATCTGTTAAATGTTGGTTTTGTTCTTGTGAAATAATTTGATTTTTCATTTGTGGGCTTCTGTGAGTGGCAACATAGTGTACTACATGGTGGAACTGTTTGTCCATTCTGGAAGAGGACATTGTTTGATGTTAAATTGATGTTAAGTTGTTGAATTCTTGCAGACTACAAAATCCCAGATCTTTATAGCAGGACCACAACTGCATTATCAATTAATTTATTTAAAATAATAAATATTTCATAATTTATTACTACAGCTTTTAAAAATATAAATCTAATTTCAATATTCTCAAGTTTGTTTCAAATTATACAATAATAGGCAAAATACACAAAATTCTTCCGATAACTGACCCTTTATCCTTTAAGGTCTAATTTACACAGATTAATTAATGCCCAATTAATAGTATCCTGCTAGAGAGATCTTAGCAGTATTTAAACAGAAATAATTGAAAATAAACCAAACAATTTACTACTAGCTGACAAATGGCAGTTCAGCACAGACGGAGCTCTATCCCTGTTTAACGGGTAAGTTTTGGTTACTGTTTTGAATAGTTACGCGAAATTTGAAGGGCATCTGCAAGGTTTTCTTCCAGTTCATCAAGTTCCTTATTGATTTCCAAATCACTGTCAGAAGCAATCAAGTTTAAAGCTGCCTCACATGTGGGTGAAGTGTCTGGGTGTTCTTCAAATTCCCCACCACAGTAATCAGACTCTGTCCCAGCATCCATCGTTTCTGTGGTATCTTCTGAAAAGTCCTCCCTGCTCTGTGTGTCCCTTGACCTTTCGCTGCATGACAGTGATTCACATTTGTTTGGTTCCTGTAATGACAAGCTGATGGTCTCAAGGAATTCTTCACTTTTTGTAGCTTTCCTCAGCCTGTGACCTTTACTGGTAAATTCGAGCTCTTCTATCGTATCAGACTCCTGCAGATCCAGTGACTCTGAGGCTTCCCGGCTTGCCTGGATTAGCTCTGTCTCACTGTCCTGGCCTGCATGGATGAGCTCTGTCTTGCTGTCCAGGCCTCCACGGATCAGCTTTGTCTTGCTGTCCAGGCCTGCACGGATCAGCTTTGTGTTGCTGTCCAGGCCTGCACAGATCAGCTCAGTCTCGCTGTCCTGGCCTTCATGGGTTAGCTCTGTGTCGCTGTCCCGGCATGCATGGATTAGTTCTGTGTCACTGTCCTGGCCTTCATGGGTTAGCTCTGTGTCGCTGTCCCGGCATGCATGGATTAGTTCTGTGTCACTGTCCTGGCCTTCATGGATTAGCTCTGTGTCGCTGTCCTGGCCTTCATGGTTTAGCTCTGTCTCGCTGTCCTGGCCGCAGCCAAGGTCTGATTTCAGCACATCCAACATCTGGCGCATTTTTCCCTAAGGGGTGAAGGAAGAAAGGGATGACCATGGCACCTGAGCACTGCTCAGACTCAGGGCTTGACTCTGACAGAAGGAAAGGGACGCTGCTTGCAATCAAGTGACTAAACTGAACACTGAGTGTCACCAAACTGAATTGACTGTTGTCCATTTTTTGTCACTGTACTGGTGACTCCTCATCTGTCACGATCCGTGAGTCTGCAAATCTCATTTATGGAGAGAGAGGCTCCCCACTGAGTATTCTGGTTACCTTTACCCTCAGCTATACAGTGCATTTGCCCTGCTCTTTGGAAACATCACCTAAATCATATGCAGTGAGAGAGACTATTGTAAGGGCAGCACATACCTCATCCAAGCGGTTCTTATTTTCTTCTATATAGCACTCAAACAGCTGATCCAGAACCCTACAAATAAAAAACCAAATTATTTCACAGAAGGAAACCCAACTTTTACTGGAGGTACATAAATGACTGTAGTTTTTATTTTCATTTCTTAGCTGAATGGCACCTCTAAGACTGTTTCAATTACACTGTCACAAAGAGGGCTACCTGTAGTCAGCAACCCACTGGACACATGCTCAGCAGGCAGACCTGGCTTTGGGCAGCACATGGCAACCGTGGGCTGACTTGTAGCACAACTACGTGTGTGTTTGGTCTGTTGGGCCTATATGCTGGGAGAAATCAACAGTCCACTGGTGATTCTACTGGCATGCTGAAGTATCCAAAATCTCTTGGATGCACCATAGTGGCTGCTGTACACAAGAATAAATTAAGAGAAGGAATAAAATCCAGCTTCAATAAAAAAAATCCAGAGAAAAGTCCTCAGTCCTGAGAGCTCTCTTCCATTGCATAGGCAGAATGAGAAAAAAAATTCTGCAGAGAAAGTGTTCTGTGACAATTAAAGTACACAGTCACTGGAACAGAATTCCAGAAAGTCAAGTGAATTTAACCTTTCTTACATGAAAAATTATTAAAAAACAATTGCAAGAAGGGTTCTAATGGAAGACAACATTACTGTAAAAAAGAGCCAGTGGGAGACTGCTCTCAAAATTTCTTAGTTTTTTTACTTGGTGTACTTAGTATTCTCATAAACAGCCTTGACATAAGAAGAAAAAAATAATAGTGCATAGAATAGGAAAAACAGCTGGGAACATTATCAACACAGAGCAAGATCAGAATATTATGAAATTAGACTGTCTTGAATGGTAAATTACAAAAATGGGTTATGATTCTGTATGTATATTCTGTACATATATAGAAATACTGCAAGTTTTTTCGCATAAATTGAGAGTTCTTTATTAGAACCAGTATGGTATTGGAAAAAAAAAATCTGATTTAACAGCTGGTGAACCTTTATCTGAAAGAGGATGTAACCCTGGCAACCTATGTTGAAGACTGAATTCATACTGGAACAGGAAGAAGGACAGAAGGGAGATGAAGGACCTGTTGTGTGAAAGATTAGTAACTCGGTTTATTTAGCAAAACAGATGTTGCAGAGTAAAATGAGTTCTTCTTAGCATTATTCTATCTAGGGTTCCAGGTCAGTTTCTAACAGAAGCTTTTATCTCATGGTACAGAGCAGCAGATCAAAGTCAATGACCCACAGGTATATCCTAGTTCCCTTTTCTTACATAAAGCAAAAAAGAAGAGGAAACAAAACAAAAGCAAAGACTAACTGTGTATATATGTGTATAAAGAAATTATTACTACTATAAAGAAATAATCACTACTTCCCTTTCTCATGGAGTCCAGGGATTTCTGACATAGCATTATAAAACTGAAAACAACTGTAACCTACCTGTTAGAAAATAACCCAAGTCGAAGAATTTCATTTGTTACATCTTCAATGAAAGTTAAATATAAAAGCTCCTCTTCTCTGCAGGGAGAATAGAAACCCCAATGTTAAATGCTTCACTATAGAAACACATATGACACACTGTAGTAGGTCTAATCACCTTCATGGTGATTTTATAGTTCTTTTATCAGTGGTTATTTTTCATAAAAGGTAAGTCTACCAGGACAAACTAAGTCTTTCATTCAATCAAGATAATAATAAAAAAACTGCAAAATATGAGACTGTTAGAAAGGTGGTCATGGTGCTTTGTCTTTATGCTAACTTTCTGTTGTGGTATAAATTAGAGATCCCAAGTGAGGGAATCAGTGAATCTTGGAGCGTGTTCAGAACCTGCTTTGCACTCAAAGAAGAAAGGGGAGCTAATTGGGAAGAAAGTGTACAATTGCAGTTTGATGCTCTGGGTAAAGGCTTCCAACAGAGCTTCTCTAGAATCTGACTGCAGCTGAAAATTGCTACTCCTAAATGGAAGCTGAGAAGAGTTTAACTGCTTATTTGGCAGCATCCACTCATTTCAACACATCTCCTTGATGTACAAAATCTTGTTACTGTGAGACGTGACTTTCACCTCTTATCTCTACTTTAATACCTCTAAAAGAGTTGTTGATACCAAATACTCTAAATCAGATACTCTCCAAAAGTCTGGAGTTCTGCTTGAAAGACAACAAGTAAGAAACTCCAAAATAAATTATTTCAGTGCTGGTTTTCTTTCATAGCATCTTTTTAAGTCTCCAAAAGCATCCATTCAAATTCTATTGAGTCATTCTCCAGTCTTAACAGGAAATGAAAAATGGAATACAACTTGCATGACTTTCATTACATAAAATTTGTTACTGTGCGTAAAGATTATAATTTTGGTTTCCTCTGTAGGCAAGAAAGTTATCTACAGCTGGTATTTGAGACCTTTATTATAAGCCTTAAGTTGAGCAAAGACAAGCCTGTCCTAAAGCACAAAGAATTAAATTACTTTCCCAAGGCCACTTGATGAAGCATTAGTAGTGTTTCTGACTGTAACTCAAAACTCTTCTAATTCTCACCAAATTTCAGTGCAGAAATGTGGTAAGAATGCCCTTCAATTTGATGTTTCATTTGCCAATATTTGATTCAGAGATTACAGACCTAAAAAGAAATGGAAACAAACTACAGGCACTGTACAATCTTCTGAAGTTATAATGAATTTTCTTCATTTTTAGATTCACATAAAATTTTTTAAGTATTATATGTTTCAAGTTCATCAGTTTTGAGGAAAGCTTTCTAATCTGATGTTGTAAATGAGTAGAAAAATGATTTAAGCATACTTACTCGGCCTCGACAGTCCTCTTTGGCGAAGACTTCTGAGGATGCCGTGACGTCTCTCTAATCAGAAAATCAGAGCGCAAGAAAAAGAACAACATTCTAAACCCTTTTTATACTACCTGGCATGTAATTTGCTTCTGGAGCCATGGTGTGCCATTGTACCATTCCTTTTGCAAAAAAACACACCATAACACCACTAAACCCTGCTCCAGTAGCAAAATCCCCTGCTTGCACTGAAACCTGAAAGACTATGGTTCAAGAGCATTACACCACCTCACTTGATGCAGTGCTCAGGAGACCTCGGTGCTACTTAGATGCTATTCAATCTCTGCTATCCATTAGAGTGCTTTTTCAACTCTGAGTACATTTTTTTCCTCAGATAAAAATGCATTTGTATGAAAAGGTCAGAGAGCAAATCAGCGAGTCATGCATGACACTTAGGTCAGCAATGAGGAGAATCAGCTCGGAGCCCTTGGGTTCTGGCCTCATTTCCAACACTGCTCTTGTAATAATCTCAGCATTAAGTTTTCAGAAAAAGATGTGGGAAATGCCCCTGGTTTACAATTCTCACATATCATAGATCTGAAAAGCTGGATGCCTGGAGACACTAAGGGGAAGTTCCAATTGGAATACCTATGCAGTGTTTAGTTATAGAACTATATAGTCTGTGAGCCCAGATGTATGGAACTAACAACTGTATTAATGTGTCATCACTCTCACTTCTGACAAAAATACCGATATATTTCAGAGCTCTCTTTCTTAATTGGCTTCCCAGTGGAACTCATCACAAGAAAATAATGAATTTTGAAGTTGGGAAAAGCCATTGATGTTAAAAACCCAACCTAACAAAAGTCCTGTGAAAAGAGACTTATAAAGAGAAATGGCGGTGAAGACTTATGGCCTAAGGACCAGCTGAATAGAAAGAAGGAACATTTCAAATATTCCCTCCTGCTGTAAATCAGTCACCTTAGGATGGAGCATTGACAGTCATCTATTCCTCTCTCAGGCTCATCCAGAGTATATCTTTTAGCTTCAGCCTACAATACAGAGATAAAAATCTTTATTATCAGTGCTAATACACAGCAAATTTTACCATTAAAATTAATCTAATAACTCTCCGTGATTAAGCAGCCCTAGAAATTTTATGTCTTTTCTGAGAAACTCTAGGTAAACAGACAAAAGGGACAGACTTCTTTCAGACTTCTTCTGCTGAAAAGTCATGTACCAATTATCTATGACCTTAGAAGATATTTGATAGTGCACTTATAGAAACAAAACAAAAAAAAAATTAAAGAGATATCTTCATGTGCCTCAGTATTTTTTCTTATTGTTTCCACTCAGTGTTCTGAAACTCTCTGTCCTCTATGGAACTAATTCAGTCATGGCAATAGAGAAAAGAAAAGCTAAATCAGCTGTTCACTGCTGCGGCAGTGATTAAGTGTATTACCCCACCGTGATGCTGATGGGTGTGGGAAGAGTACCCAGATGACAGATAGATGTATTATTACCTTTGATGGGATCCTCCCATGTTCACACTTAACTCTTCTCACATACACTTTGTCTCCAGATGGAAAGCTACAAAATTTAGAGAGGTATTAGATTTCCAAGTAGACTACTTTCAAAATATGCAGGATGAGAATACCAGTGCCACTCTGGAAATTTCCCATCAGTCTGAACAGAACATAGTATTGAACAGTTCAGATAATTTCTGCCAGACTTAGGTTCACATAATAAAACTAAGTTATGGTTTGTTTTGAACGATGACAGTATTCATACACAGGTGATCCAAACTAATTATTTAGCTGCATATTAACAGGGGATAACTAAATTATCCAAAATAATTGTTCAACATTAAGAATGGACATGATCCTAAAATTAAAAGTGCACCAGTAAAACAGACGACCCACAGCCAGAAAATCAACAGTTGCAATACAGAGCCAAAGCCATCATAATTCCAGTCTTAGGAAATTCCCAATTTGTTCTATGACAAAACTGGAGTTGGATATGCAGGCATGGAGGACACAAAAGGGAAAAGATTTCTCTTTACAAGGTATTATCAGTAAAAACAAAACTAACTGTTCAATTTGCTAAGAAGTTCAATGCAAGAGAAGGACACTAATTCTGTTTAAAATATTTTATATGGGGTATATCTGAAGGTATTTAAATTCAAGTGATAAAAAAACGATGAAGAGCTGCATTCAAGAGTTAAAAACGGATCTTTGCCTGATGTATTAATTAACAAACTGGAAAGTATCAGACTTCAGGGGCAACAGTGGGGAACTACTTGCATGCTCTTACTAGTTAATTCTTTACAAGACAGAACTATACACCAGAGAGAGCGTAGGGAAGAGAGAGGGAATGATTATCACCAGCAGATGTGAGATCCCACAGTTTGAATTTAGTGCCATTTCATATCCAATCTGTATAGATTAAACCAGTTGTTCCAGAAAGAAGACAGCAAAATACGCCAGTGAAAAAAGGAAAATCATATTCTGTTCTAGGTTTTGCTAAGGCTTATCTAGAATAATTTCAGAATAATTATTCTGGTTTTATACAAATGTAATGAGAGCAAAACATGCTGCTTTTATGAAGATACTGTTATGATAACATCTAAATTCCAGAGTTACAAAATAAATCAATCTCTGTACCTGATTATATCAGTCTGTGTTTGAGCTTCCACACGCTGCTTGCGGCGATTTTTCTTCTTCCTTCGAGCAGGAGTGTAATACCTGTACTCTGTCAGGAGAGATTTAGCATTTGATATTAAGGTGCGTGGAGTAAAAGGTTTTCGGATCTTGGTAAAGTATTCAGAGTGCTTCTCTAGAAGATCCCCGCTGCTCCCTTTGGGGTTGTTTCCTTGACACCTCTGGGAACAACCAACACTCACAATACTATCAATGGAGTGACTGCATGAAAGTCCAGAGTGTTTACTTGGTGGCCTTGACATACAGACACTTGAGTGAGATGCCCTGGATACATTCCGAGAACGCTTTCTGGCATGTTTTACTGGACTGGAGCAAACCAAGCCATGCTCGCCAAAAGGAGATGGTGCTCTTGATAGGCACTGTGCCTGCCCAGCACAGGGGCAGAGATTATCTTCTGCTTCCAAGAAACTCTAGAAAAAAATAAAACAACATTTGATTGCTTTGCAAGTTGTCTGCTTTGCTCATGACGGTACTCCCAGCTATTACTGTCACCAACTGGGAGATATTTTCTATGTAAAAACTTTCAATTTTTGTAAAATCAAACTAGTTTCACAGCAGCCTCAGTGCTAACAGATTTTAAAACCTAGTCACAGGAAATAAGAGAGTAAATAAGCAAATGGTTTGCTTCCGTGGCAAACTACTGGTGCTCTGTTATGGAGTTTTGATGGCTACAGGAAACCAAGAGTTTAATCAATACATTTTTAGAAGTCAAGGAATCAATCACTGCACTGAAGCAAATTATTTCACCTGGATATGCTCTGTTCATACCACCTGGGCAAGCTACGGTAGACATTATCCATAATTATCCCATGCTTAAAAATTCAACATTATTCCTGAATTGTATTATGACACTCTGGCAAAGAAAAATAAGACAAAAACACAACTAAATCTAAGTGACATCTTAAGGTGGGGTTTTTGGTTGGTTTGGTCGGTTGTTTGTTTCTTTTGTTAAATTAGAAAGAACAATTAAACAGAAATTTTATTTTGGTCATAGAGAGAGTTTTGAAAAATTTGCAACTTCAAAGCATAAATACCTGGACAGGGTATGCACACTAGTAAATGTGCTTTACAATGTGTCTGAAACACGTTACGAAAACAGCTGTTTTATGTTCTTTTCCTACCTAGGATACAGCTACCGATCAAATATTCTTTCAGTCAGTGAAAATTATGTATGACATTTCACAATCTCCAAGGGCAGGCATACTGCAGAACTGGAAGATTAAACCAATAGCCAACCAGCAAACAAAATTTTGTATAAACCAACTTATTTCATCCACACATCTAACTATGAAATTCAAGTTTTGTTACACACAATTGTATGACGGAGAAGACACGACTCCCATTGTGTGTACTCAAACTACCTAGGCACCTCAACTCCCAGAGACAGTGCTTACAGTGCAACAGTGAGAGAGACAAGCTGAGGATAGTGTTATTCTGGAAAATCTCACTGCTGTACCACGCAATCAGCAAGGCAAAAAACCAGCTAAAATACAACAACTGAGAAAACCCAATTCAAAACCAACAGCTAACTTTCTAAAATTATTATCATACTTTCCTAACACTAGGGCAGTTCATACAGGTCTACATCATCAGCAACAAAGTGCTGTAAGATTTAAGAAAATGTATACAAGTAGAGGTGTTTCCTAAGAAGAAAATTCAATTTCTAAGGCTATCTGAGGTTTTTAACAAACTCGAAGTTTAGTTCAGATAGCCTAGCACAGAAATTAACTTGTTCTTATACCTCCACCACCCGAACAAAGAGCAGGAAGATAAGGAGACACCAGTACACACCACAAGCTCTGCAGTGACAACAGGAAGAAAAGGAAGGTGATTTCCACATGTGTTTCTTTCATCTTAATTATGCATCTATCACACAAGTGAAAACTTAAGCAGAAGCATTACATTACTGAAGTTACTGAAGGAACATCTGCCCTATGGGAAGCCTGAGAAAGAGTGGATCCAGTATGGTATGACTTAATACATATGTTGTGACATGCATTTATTTATGACATACAACCATAATGCCAGTTGAGAAGATTCACAGATTCACCAAGTAGCCTATCCTGATCTCACAATTAATCTATGTGGAAACTACTTTGAGAGACTAATTCTGAAACACAGATCCAGTGCATTTCCAATGGTGCTTCATTGCCTGAGCACAATATAAACCTGGAGAAAATCCTCAAGAACATCTCACTTTTTGAAAATAATCAGCTGATTAAGATGTGGATTGAAGGCTGGATGTGTGATTTTCCCCACCAGGAAGTGACAATGGACTGAATACCAGCAAAAGTCACAAAAACAACTGTAAAACAAAGTGCCTGTGGGGATTCTGCAAGATAATCAATACTTGTCCTGAGACTTCTGAAGTCTCCTACTGGGGGGTGTACAGAGAGAAAAAAAAACAATCAACAATTACCAAAACTGGAAATCTTTATACATTTATTGAAAATTCATGACATTGTAACCTACTAAAAAGTAGTATAAGATAACAATATATTACTAGTAAATCAGTAAGATATACTGTAGTATATTCATCTATGTAAGTGGTAGTATAGCTTGTAAATATAACAGATTTTCTATTCTACCATTCAACCCTAAAAAAGGTGTTTTTAAAAATTCTGAGCAATAGACCCTTAGCGTATAAATGCTGCATTTTCCATAACACTGCTACTGCTATTGCTTAAAATCTACATTATTTTGGGTTTTTTCCTTTCAAACACAGTATTTTAAATAAAAGCTCAATTATGATGCATATACATTTTGTAAATGTATATGCTATTTAGAGGAATATTAAAAATGCAGGTATTTTACCATGAAAATTAAGTCACAGATCACACTGTTGTCATACCATATATTTCCTCCACAAAAATTTTTCTCTCACATCAGTAAGACCTATCTACACTATTCCAGTACCCCAGCCAGAGTTGCTGGTGCCTAATGCAACGAGGTATTTTTTTAGTTAGCTGAGGCAAAATAAGCTCTTCTTGATGGTTACTCACGTGAGTCGACTTTATTTTACTACTACAGCATAATTAAATGCTGAACTGATAACGTGCAGTCACAAAGCCAAACAAATGCCTGTGTTAGCAAGCAGCATAATGAGGCTTACCAGTGTGATTGTTTGCATATAAAGTAGTTGCAGTGGTAGCTCAGCACTATAGAAAACAGATAAGACTGGAAAGTTTCAGAATCTACCTATATAGATGTTTTGAAAAGCTAATTCCATACCCCTCAGTCTATATTATAAGCAGCTTAATTCTTGTAAATGCTTTACTCTCAGCGACTAAATCAGTTCATTGAACTGCAATACAAATCAGATTGTAGAAGCATTTGTGAGCATATCATGACTGGTTCCCTGCATTATGCAAAATAATTAAGAAACTATATGAAGTTATATTAGACAATTATTTATCTACATCTCATGAAAGTGACATGTTCTATTCCTCAGCAGCAGTTGAACTGATCCTAAAACAAGACAAAGGCACAAAGTTGACATGGCAATATCCTAAGTTTAAGCACTCCTTATATATGAGGAAGCTTAAGGCAGTTCTTTTCTTCTCCTTCTCAAATATTTCATAAGTAGAACAGACCAAGCAGCTCTCTGGTGACTACACAGAACTGCAATCCTAAGCTGCATCTGTGTCAGTTGTGAGATGTACTCATTCAAGTACTGAGAAAAGAATGCCTCTCAAAGCCCTTACTCTGAGGCAAAACTTTACTACTCAAACAGGGAGGAAGTACAGCCACGAAGTAGATGAAGAAACAATATCATGAACAAGGAACTATGTTGATCACTTCAAAAATATTTTAAGGAGTGTCAGAGAATGCAGTTTGTCTGCAATTTGTCACTTCTGAACTTTCAGAAAATTATCTGTACACACCTGTGTTGCAAGGAAACTAAGCAAGTATGCTCACTTTCCTCTCTAGTCTGTTATCTATAAAATCATCAGATGTTTAAGTAGCAAACAAAAAAAAGAAGGCAAAAACATGCCTACAAATATACAATAGCACACATTATATTTAAAATATACTTAGTTATATTCTTCAAATAAAATTTAAAAAATTCCACAGTAGTATCTGAGCTTTAGATATTAGAACTATCAAGTACTTTAATTAATGTAATTTGGAGTAAAAAATCTGAACTTGTATCTTGCTTACCAATATATGTTCCTATTCTGTTGATTCAACCAAGTATAATCTGTTTTGAAAGATACAAATCTACTCAATGGTGCATTTCAGCAACCCCTTTACAAAGTTTCAAAACGTATGTATTTATGCTTCTATTTTATTAGTCACAAAACTGGGGTAAACTGAATAGTACTTTGCAGCAAGCTTGTAGAGAGAGGACCTCTGAATTTTCATGGACTCTGTGGAAGAGAAAATTCAGTAAAAACAGACCAAAGCATACTGCTGTCATCTGACGGGCAAAAGCAGTAACACAGAGAAAGAATACAGATTTCTCTGTAAGTTACTTTTACTTTCTACAAGAAGTTTAGTTTCCCAGCACAAAAGCCACTAAAGTATCAGCTGCCTTATAAAAAACAAACTTTGAAAAGAAAGGTTGCTAAATTCTTTTTCACATAAAAGGTCCAAGGCAGCTCTCACTGTGGTCACTGAAGCTACAGTAAGATTAATTTAATCTTGAAATTAACTTGTTCTTGTATGAAAAGGTCTTCCAATAGAATAGTTCATCTACCACCATAAAATAACATCAAAGACATGCTTTATGAACTGCACAGTCAGGATACAGAAGCTGCCATTTTGCAATAAATGTGTATGATTCTTTTAACTTGAGACAGCTACTTCAATATTGCTCTAAGTCAGCTGAACGCCTGCTCTCTCTGTCTGGACAGAGCAAAGGTCTCCTATAGGAAGTGACAAGCTGCCATTAGAGAAGATTCATACAAATATGTGAACAAGTTGGAATGTCTATGAATATATTAAGTTTCTATACTGGCATCACTATTTTTCAAAACTATGTTCCTGTTGCATTCTTTCATTTTGTGCATGTGTGTGTGTGTGGGTATCAATTCTATAATGTGGTAGGATTCTACTTCCATCAAATACTGTGATATTATTAATAAGAGGTATTACTGAATGTGCATTAATTCAAACAACCAGCACAAGAGGCGATTGTCACTATGAAGCCTGAAAGGAAATCAGAACACGCCTAGTGAAAACAACTTTCTTTGATGCTCAGAAGGTTGTTCTGCTTTGTTTAGTCACTGACATCTCCCATTATGACAGAACTAATTTAAGCACAATACATGTTCAAACTGCTGGTATTGTAAGAATATAATAAGTCTTTAAATATAAAGCATTTGAGTAGGGATTTCACACAGCCACACGAGTGTCGCATACAAAATTAACAAGAGACTAGAACCAGTTAATGGTGTTTCCCAATCTATATTTCATATGCACAAGCAGATGGCCATAACTTTCATTCTTCAGGAAAAAACCCTCAAAAAACAGGCTGAAAGGGATCTTGATATGTCAAGGCAATGGCATACTTCAAACGGTTAAAAGAGAAATTTAACCTCCTATGAAGCAGCCTTCCTTCAACTGACTTTTGGCATGGATTAATTTCTTTTAAAAAATTCATTAGCAGCCAGAAATGCCTATTAATAGGATTACTTGAACATGAGATATGAAATACCAACTGTTGTTCAAATCAGAGATCTTACTCATGGCCAGCTCAATTCATGCAGAATTTCAGAAAATCTTATTTTGAAAACCAAAGGAAAAAAGCCGCAGTCTGTTATAGTGCATCCTTCCATTTTAAGGCTGGGAGTTCATGCAGTAATTAGAGCCATACATTACTTGGTTTTGCAATGAAACAATTTTAGGAACTTTGCCTGCCCTGAGTTTGCAAAAAATAACATGGAAGGACAAAAACAGTATTAGTAAAAAATAAAATGTAGATTTTAAATATCACATTTCATCCCTTTTCTTATTCATGCCTGTGCTTTCATCCATAACTAAGAGCCATGTATTGAATTTCAAAGCATTATTTCTCTGCACTGCAATAAGGTCACACTCAGGCTGCCGGCTGCAAAAATCAGTCACGTGGAAAGAAACTGACGGTGTTTGCTGTACTACTTGGAAATGTCCTCCAGCTTTACACACATTTAAACAATGTATGAACCTTACGCTGTTAGAATCACAGAGTTAAATCATTATTCTGTTTTAAGCTGCATTTGCTCATTTACAACAATGAACAAGAATGTAATTATTGGGCTATTTACATATTTATTTATTAGTTAGAAATACACACCACATATCTTGATGAAATGCCAGCCAAACTAAGTGAGCCTATGCATATAAGCAGAATATATACATAAAGAACAGTGTATTTTGGTCTAAGCACTATTTCTGCTTTCAAGAAATGCAACTGAAGGGTGTAGTACACTGTTAGCTACAAAACGTATTACCAAATTGGACTTTTCATTACGAAAAAATTGGAAGATTCCTGATTCTTCTGCTCAGAAGGGTAGAGGTAACAGAGTTCTGCCTTAGGAAATGGTACAGAGTTCCAGAGAGGACAGGAATTTCAGCTGAATTGAAAGGAAGAGAATGCAAGGGTAATTAGAGCTTGAATTTACAGCAAGCACTCTTCATCCAGATACCTGACATCTTTGTCAGAAGGTCAAGACACGCATTCGGTGTTGGGCACGTGCCAGGAAGACCCTTGTCTACTTTCTGCTGCTTGAAGGATGCACAGCAGTGATCAGTGATCAGCTGTTACTATGGGAGGCAAGTATATGATAGTATCTACTAAACAAAATCAAAATACATACCTTTCTAAAAGAGGATGGCAGCCTTCCGCTGTCTCTTGAACAAGATCGGGAGACAGTTTCACAGAAACTCACTTTCTCTTCACATCTGGGTATCTTCTTTTTCAGTTTCTCTCTTCTTTGCTGGTCAGCAACTTAGGGAAGAGACAAAGTTGGTTAGATCCGAATTGAAATACTCTTTTTTTCCCTAAGTGATTTGAAAACATTGTAGTGGTTTCCAATTTCTCAGTAAAGTCAGACTATTGAGATACATTCCACTTCCAATACACAGCAGTTATAAAATTTTTGTCTACTCTTACATGAGAAATTATTAATAGAGTATGCTGGTAGCTGAAGCTGTGCCTTTACTTTCCTGAAATTTTCTTACCTCACAACAAACACCAGCATACAGGACTTCCAAGATCAGTATTGCTAACAGAGCATTTTGCTCAAAAACTTACAAGCTTTCTATCAATGTTTTACAGGTAGAACTCCTTTGACTGTACTCTCATCCAGTATTTCAGAAAAAAACCTGTGTTTATTGTTAAGAAATTTGACATGTAAAAATACCCATGCTAACAATATAAAGTCTCCCAAATACAGAAATCCAGGGCAAAACAAGCAAGTTTATGTCAAAAGCACAAAAAAATGAAGGCAAGCTCTGAGAGGGCTACTGTCAGATCAGGTGCAGGGGATTTTTATCAGTCCACACTGGTCTGTAGTCCAAGACCTCATCTGCAGTGCAAAAAAGTGAGTCAGGTATTTATGTTATCAGATAAAGAAGCCCAAAAGGTGGGTAAATTTTCTGTGTATGGGTTTGCCTTCAGTCACCTAAATCTTACATAATACAGTCCATTGTTTTTGGATGTTGTGAACAGCCAGGTTTCACAGATGAAACACAGAATCATTTAGGTTGGAAAAAACCACCAAGATTGAGCCCAACCTTCGACCAATCACCACCCTGCCAACTAAACCACAGCACCAAGTGCCACATCGAATTGTTTCTTGAACATTTCCAGAGATGGTGACTCCACTGCCTTCCTGGGCAGGCCTTCCTATGCTTGACACCTTTCCATGAAGAAATTCTTCCTCATGTCCAACCTAAATCTCCCCTGGTACAGCTTAAGACTGTGTCCCCTTGTCCTGTTGCTGGTTGCCTGGCAGAAGAGGCTGACAATCACCTGGCTACAGCCTCCTTTCAGGCAGTTGTAGAGAGTGATAAGGTCCCCTCTGAGCCTCCTTTTCTCCAGGCTAAATAACCCCAGCTCCCTCAGCCACTCCTCACAGGACTTGTGCTCCAGACCTCTCCCCAGCCTTGTTGCCCTTCTCTGGATCCACTCCAGCACCTTAATGTCTTCCTTGAAGTGAGGAGCCCAGAACGGGACACATTACTCAAAGTTCACAAAGTTGAAAAATCCAAAGGCTGATGAAAAACATTAATAATTTCATTTCCAAATAGGGAAAAAATAAGCAAGCACACTTTTGAAGTCTGTATACCAAATGAAAATTTTCTCATTCACAGATTCAAGTGTATGAATCATTTGTTTGACAGAGAAACACAAAGGCCTTTGAGGACTTCTTCTCTGGTTTCATAATATATTTATATAATACTCTGGTAAACCCCAATCTGCAATGCATGGAAATGTAAAAAACTTCAGGGATTGATGTGGTACATTCTTTTACACAGCTGAGACCTACAGCAATCTGAGAACGTTTAATCAACCTTTGAAATGCATTCATCTGTCTACATGTGCTCTACACACATGTTAATCTCCACAAAATACTTAACTAAGTGTATTCATTACACTAAACATTTTAGTCCCCTTTTAAGAAAGAAATTAATCTTTCAGACACAAAATCTTCGCTCTCATTGCTGAGGAAAACCCCTCTTTCTTTCAATTCTTACAACTGATATGTAAAATACAGAGTAATTTCTTTTATGGCTGCTGATTTATTCATCATATGCTATTAGAGTACTTCCAATATGAAACTGCTTATATTACTGGGAAAACTAGGGCTGAAGTTAACAAATGCTACCTTATACAACTCTGAATTAAAAATACACATTGTAAGAGAATGATAAAATATACCGTACCATTAAAGAATTAAAACGGAATGGTTTTCTATACTGAGGTATTGTGTCTGTTCTAAATTACTTTTATTTTTAATTGTGTTTGTCTTAAAAGTTACAGAGAAGCACTCAAAAATTAGCTACTGGTCATATGTTTTATATGTTTGAGATAAATAATTACTTATCCTGGGCCAATACAGTGTGTCTGTGCATGCACATGCATGGAGGCTGTAAAAACTCACATCTTGCCTACTGCTCAGGTAAAATGGTGATGGCTGATGTGTATTGAACAAATATCTAGAGAAACAATGGGTGAATGAGAGCCCTACAAAGCAAAAATGCAATTCATACAGAAGTATGGGTAAGGGCGAGTAGGTGTCTGAAACAGCAAATTCCTTACATTCAAGTGCTCAGGTGAAAAGTGGGTTTGCCTAAGACAAGACAAGCTTTAACACTTCACTGCACGTTCCACCTGCACACCACGACGTAACAGGAGTGTTTGGGCAAAGTGCAAAGCAGGGCGGATATCAATGCAAAATAGAATGCCCATGTTGTCCTTATTCTGCTCTTTACAGGATAAACTCTGAAATCTGACATACATGAATGCCTTTACTACTGGCATTCAAAGCTATTAAAAAAACCTCCTCCAGGAATTTGCGTTGTGACTCTTTTCACCCAGAGCATAGTTTGTGCCCAAGAATAAAGAATGAAAGAACAGTAAGTATTCCAGCTAAGGCTATCTTGGGATATCAGAATGACCCACTGGGA
Organism: Aleadryas rufinucha; assembly: GCA_013397815.1. Classification (NCBI taxonomy): domain Eukaryota; kingdom Metazoa; phylum Chordata; class Aves; order Passeriformes; genus Aleadryas; species Aleadryas rufinucha. The sequence continues at coordinate 228,245 of VZTH01014808.1, read as the reverse complement.
CTACCATCACCTGCAAGGGAAATGTAGTCTTTGCCTTGCACCTGTCATACAGTGAGCTTAGCTCAGCTAATCCATTAAGTGTGCTCCAAAAGCCATAAAGTCACTCATGTGCTGAAAGGCAGCACAAACATGCAAAACACAATGTCAGAAAACTCTAGTAATATACACATCTTATTGCCAAATTAGGAATTTTCAGGCTAGATCTGTAGTAAAAGCTAGGAATTGTGAAACCAGCAAAGTAAGAGATAGAGAAATCCTTCTCGAAAAGAGTTAATGTGGATATAGACAGACAGCTGGAGGTAAGTTAGGATAGCCTTGAGGCAGTCAGCAAGTAACACAGACAAATGCAGAAAAAGGCACGCTGACCTACCTCTCCTTACTTCATATGTCCTTTACCCATGCAAGGACTGGAGAATCCAGTCTTCCCCTTTGACTTCAGCCAGATAGAAAATTTCCCTGGAACTTTGAAGCACTAATTATAATATTACAACTGAGAGGAGCTGAAGATACTTAAGACTGTCATACATAACCACTTGTGTTGCAGTGTGAATATATTGAACACAGAAAGAAGGAGACCAGCATTCAAGAGACATGCAATTTTACAAGGGAGATTTAGCTTTTAATTGAAAATATTGCTCACTGTTTAAGGCATCTCCTGCTTCAAATCCATTACAGATACAGCTTCTTTAGCTTTCAGAGAGGTTCATAAACTGAATTTGAAAAAAGTGCCCTAGGCATACTATCATAGACTAGTGGGAAGTAAACATAAACTGCATTTGTTAACAGACACTTATAATAGTTTCACTGCAAGTAGCTTTTATTTGAACATTGGCTCCAGGAACATGTCACATATGTAGAGCTAAATATGGGCTAAGTACATCATAGTAAGTATCTTGTGACAAATAAATGAAAAAAGAAAACCACTGGGTTACTCTTCATCTCTTTAAAAGGGGAAAATTAAATGTTTAGGAATAAAATAATACAGTCTGTAGATCCAAATAATGAGTCTCTTTAAAAGCCTTATTAGAGACTTTGAGATTAATTGTATCTCATAAACTACTGTGCGCAAAACCACACAGATTTATAGTATAAGAGAAAATGTACTAGAATATAAGCAAATTAGTGATTCTGTAGCTCAGATAAATTCAGTTTGTGAACCTAGATTCCGTAACTTACTGCGTCCACCCCATGAATCCATCCTCTTAATTTTGTTGACAGTGAAAGGAAGCACAAGGAAGACCATGAATTTCAGATGTTAAACTGTAGCACTCATAAACAGATACCTATAAAACACTGATCAATCTGTCACAGAAGGAACACTTTTGCCTAAGTGAATACTCTTTTCAGAGAACACCACACTTCAAAGCAGTGATCACATCCCTTTATTTCCCTTTTACAACACTCCCTCTATAGGTGTAATTCTTTTTTCCTGAAGTCTAGACTGCAGCAGCATTTCAAGACACGCTTAGAGTTATAAAACACATGTAATAAATCAGGAAGAAACAAACTAATCACACATATCACCGTTCTAGTCAGCTTGAAAGCTCTGCACTTAGAAGGACAGCATGATCTGGAATGCCAGTGGTTGTCCTTTGCTCTGAATTTCCGATTGCTAAATTCATCATATGTCACATCACAGAATAATTGGCAGTTAACCTTCAAGTTATTTCATTTTTGATGGAAATAATCAGTGGCAGACAATGAAATACTAGGTTAGATTTAAATTGAGTTCAGCTTGCAGAACAGTATCTCAAAGGAATTATCCAACACTCAGCATTTCTCCACTGTGTTTTTATTTAAGCTATTTTAGCAAAACACTTCCAGTTATTAATTCCCTTTTGAATTCTTTTTAGATAAATCATACAAACATCATCTTGGCTGAGCTCGAAGTGTCTGTAGTGACCATAACTAAAGTGTCCAGCATATCAGTTGGTGATATTACTTCTGCAAGCAAGCTCTTCCTTCTCTACGAATTTTTACTATCAGTTTCCTAGCTCTACACAAATTTCCACTACATCATGATTTAAGCACCTGGGGTGACATTTCATCAAATGCAAACTGAATTTTGCCATTGGCTATAAGTCTAAATCCAAATTCCTTAACACAGAAATTTTTATTTTCATAACTCTAAGAGATGATTCTGCAGTCCTTCTTCACATCTGGTATCAGCAGCACGGTTTCATCAAATAAGGGAGGAATCACCATAAAAAAAGGGTGACAAAGTATTTATTAAGGGCTTGATACTAAAGCCTTTCTTGTCTCAAATAGAAAGTAATGTCTGTATGAGGATATGTACTTCAGAAATGTGATACTACTTGGCAAAGCTACTAATGGCAAAATCTGGTCATTGCTAAGGCTTGGAAATAAAGCCTAATAGTGAGACAAGAATCCTTCAAAAGCATTTCAGAAGAGGCTAGAAGCACTGGATATTCCAAATCCATCCACCTCTGATGCTCATATGGAGTCCCCACCCAGCAGACACCTCCTATATACTTCTGTCAGCCATGTGACGAACACAGCAGCCTGCCAGCAGTTACTGCCCAGAACCTGTGGAACACTGCATCAACCCTGAAGGAAATGTCTAAGCCTGCCCATGTAAACCTCCATTTGTGTACCCTAGGGAGAGGTCCATCAGGCTTCTAGGTGGCCTTGGACAGTGATTTTTGTTTCAAGGTACCACTGGGGCAGCCCTCAAGAACAATTTAGACATACTGTACTGAGATAATGCTGAAAATAAGTGGAATGCATAATTTTATTCTTGCTCTCTGGCATGCTATGGCTATTTTGTAAACTTGAGTAATGGTGGACAATTGTATAAAAACAACAGTCCTCCCCACCAGCAGACAGATGGTAAAGCTGGGTAAATTAGACTAAAAATTAGGGATACATTTTAAATAATAATGATGAATAATTACTGAAACATCTACAAAAGGAAATTAAGTTTTTTCTATTTCTTGACCTTTACAAGTCAAGACTGAAGGTTTTTCTTGTTTATGTGCTTTATTTACCACATTCAATATGGATGTTAAGTTCCATGGATATTAGCACAACTGGATGGAACTTTTGGTCTGCTCAATCCATGATGTCCGACTATATGACCTAAAGTCTTTTCACAACTACAAGCTGTGAAAAATGTATTTTTGATGTGCATACCTAAAATTAATTACCTCTCATAAAAAAACCCCACCTTTCCAAAGACATACTTGAACTCTGAAAACACGGGCATTAGAATTACTTGAGTGTTTGAATTTAAAGAGCTTATATTAGTTGCTTATAACTTTCATTTTCAGAAATACATACTTAAGGACAAGATTTAACAGAATAAAATAGGGAGATTTTGTGACAGCTTTTCATAGATCTCTGCTTTTTCATAGCGTGAAGCATAGACAAATACGTGTTCACAGGAAAAATTAAGATTTAAATACAGAATTATGTAACAATATGTATTTCTTGATATTTTTTCTTGAACTTAACCCCTTTAAAGAGTAGAAAACCAACATTACTATCACTCTGAATTGCTGCCTCTCCCCATCTCTCACTGCCCTCCCTCCAAGAATTCAAGTTCCATCAGGCTAAAATAGATCTGTGGTGGGTAACTTCTCAGAATATTTGTTTTCCTTCTTCTCCCGCTGCCCCAGTATCAAAGAGACCTGCATTCCCAAGCACACTAATCACTCGGTTCAAGCTGTACTATCAATATGCCTTGTGGAAAAACCTCTAAACATATGGGTTGAAAAGTTAGTACTGTTAGAAACCAGGCGTGTGTAGCAGCAGCTGTCTCACTTGGCATAGCCTTTGTCAAGTTTTCTGGCACAAGTTTCACAACCACAGATTTCTAATGGCCACTGGTATCAATCAACATGCTTGGACTAATTCTGAACACAGAAGTTTCACATTTCAAGAAGTTTCACATTTTAACAACTATTTTAAGTCAGTAAGTCTGATCTAATACACAGGAACATGCTCACTCCTAGCCCAGGGGCATGGCACCTTGCCTGCTTTGCTGCCAGCTAAGATACCAGGAAAAGAACAGTGGAAACTAAATCCACTTTAAGGACAGAACACGTTCAGTTGGCCAGGGAGAATGCCAACTACAGTATCATGTTTAATTCTTAAACACTAATGACTGATTCATGGCAACAGCCCCAAAGGGAAATACTCACCTGCTATTCTAGCAGTACATGAAGCACATTTTCAGGGGATGTTTTTAAACACTCTCTGCAGGAATTCTGTTTTGTAACTCTATGCTATTAATAAATCTTGTAATTTTAAACTAAATTTACCCCCCTGCCCAAATCTCGAAATACAGGAGGAACAGAAACCTTATTTGGAATGCAATAAAGATTAAGGCAAAGAACACACAAAGAAAAAAGTAATAATATGCTTCAGTTGAAGCAATGACAGAGAACTACTGTGAGAATAAAGGTGCAAACCCCTCATCCTCAGTGACACTACAGACATACTGCTGATATTCAACTATATTGAAGTTAAAACTGTGCCTGGATAAATCATGTGTCTCATCTTCAGCAAGAAAGATGAAATTGTTTTGAAAATATTCTAAAACCCCTTTTCCACTACTTTTCTTCCTCAGCACATTTTCAACGTTCTTACTGTCTGAGCTATTGGCTGTCATATCCACACAGTCTGTTTCAAAAAAGACAGAGGAAGAAAAATGATTCTCCAGTGGACTACCAGAGACTCTACAAATGGTACCTTGCACTGAGCTTAACACTGAACATGTAACACTTCGTTGCATGATTATTACAGAACAGAAATCTGTATTTCTTGATGAACAATGCATAGAACTGCAGGAAAAAAAATGCAACCACTGTAATTTTAGCTATGAAATATAATTGAAATAATTTTAAATTTCATTCTAAAAATCTAGAATTTATAAGGATAGTGCAGAAACTGAACGAGGTATGCCTGGATAGTCTTAACTCTAAATATCTTGAAGTCAGTGAGACCAATAATGATGAATTTGACAGTAGGTGTTTCCCATGGAATTTACCTCTTTGGTAACTGCAAAAATTTCAGCCTGCATGGCAGAGTTTCTTATCTGTTTGTAAAGGAATCTCAGTCAGATAGAACAGCATATAAAGGAAATCCTGAGGCAGCTTAATTCAGTCTCAAGTCTTTATACTGAAGTACTGAAAAAAGTGCTAATGAAATTAAATCTTTCTATCAAAAGGATGACTGATTTCCTAGTTATTCTGGTAATTTTACAAGGTAGTATGATTTTGTTTTGACTGAATTTGATACTAACCACAAAGTATTCTGTCCTTAAAAGATTTAACTTTCCATCCTAAAAGAAGAGTTCAATTTTCTCCAGTACCTCAGTAGTTGTAACTGAATATAGAATTGGAGAACAAAGAACTTTTTCTAACTGCATTGAAGACAGATAGAAATACATATTTGTTATTTTAACAAACAGCTGCTATTTATCCCCTTCGGCTTACATATTTATTTAGTACTTCATAAATCAATTATTTGAAATTATTGCATTTTGGCTTAACACTATGAAGTGGGGCTACAATGCTCATATCTTTTAGCAGTGTTAAGAAATGAGACAACTTGCAGAAAAAGTAACTGCAGTTTAATCCAGGCTGTGGGGCTGTGTGCTTGTGTCTGGCTGTTTTCTGCAAAATGGAACAAGAAGCTTCAGCCCCGGTCCCCAGGTGCCCACACTCCTAAAATTCCTCTTTACCTGGCCCTACTTTTTCTCTTCTTGTGAGTTCAAGCTTACATCCTATCATACAATAACAGAAAATTCACCCAGCTGCATGGGTGAAAAGGATCCTAAGCAAATGAATTGTCATGCTAAGCACAGCTAATCACTGACAGCCCAGATCCATCTCTCCAGCATTCCATTTGCTGCAGATTCCTGCAAGTAGCTGAAGAAGGATGTGAAAGCTGAATAAACAAGCAGATACATGAATGCTCAATTAAGGGTTATATGCTATTGTTACTCTTCTATGCTGGCTCTTTTGTTTTGCTAAGTTAGTTCTACAGAAGCATTTGCAGAATCAATACATAACAAATATACTTACATTTGATGCTGGTCAATCTACTTTTGGGTACTGAACAGTCTACAGCTGCTGAAAATAAGAAAAACACCAAATGTCAGTGATTCAGTATTTACTTAGTGTATGAGATAGCGAGAAAAATGTAGTAATAAACCAACACAGCACCAAGACTAATTTAATTCTTCTCTATTTTAAAACATGCTAGTTACTGTATACTTAAATTATTAGGTTGACATTAATACAGTCACAGGATTTGCGAGATAAAGCTGTTTGGATAAAATACATACTTAAAGGAAGAATCATCACTTAAATGAAGACTCCTTTCAAAAGGTTTACCTGCATACCTGAGGATACTGAGTATGTTACAGGAGAGATAACAATGTGACTATTGTATTTGTGCTTATGGACTCTGGCAGTAACATGATTTTCCCATTTGCAAACATACAGGGCAATTTTCAAAGTCCTTAGAACTCGCTACTACTATTCATTGCAAGATGAAAAAAAAAAAGAAATTTTTGAAATAAAAAATAAAAAAGATGCAGTGATCTGAGTTTAACTAGAAACGTTCTGTCTTCATTCCTAAAATAATTTCTGTATGTTTGCTGTTATGACTGTCACTATGACTTGCAGTTCAGCATATTATTTCATAACTCATTATTTCATCAAAAGCCGAATGAAGCCAATACAGCGCAAAGTGCTCTAAAATTAAGGTAGGATCTTCGGTAACACTTATGGAAAACGTTTTCATACAAAACTTCCCATCTCAGTAATACAGAAGTATTATTAAGTAGCAGCCACATCTTGTTGACACCAGTTTGGGTAGGAAAAAGGAAGAATAGTAAAACTTCCTACAATCCAGTTTGTTCCTTCTTCGTATGAGCCTATTCTGAGACATTGAGCTAAATCGAGGGGGACATAGTTCATTCATACATGCATGTTTTTACCTTTGGCTGAAAGGATTCTGTTATAATGAAACACCATGTGATCTCTGATCAGATATTGGCTAGTTAGATTTCGAGAGGAGTCAATGCAGAAAGCTGTAAGGTTAAAATACATTGAACATTAGAAAGGCAAACAAAAGAATACTAACATTTTAAACAGTTATTAACTGCAATTCAAAGTCACAAACTTTGAAACAGTGTTTTCTTAACTTCTTTGCTCAGAGGCAGTTTTTTTACCAGTTACTATTACATTAAATCATCCTGTCTCCTTTTTCTTTCCCCAATGAGCCATTAACTCAATAAATAGCTACAAAAGTCGCTGAAATTGGACTACGAAAATGTTAACATGGAAACTTCCTGTTTTTTCACTCTATGTTCTTTTGAAAAAAACCCAAGTTATCTGAGGTGTCAGTATGGCATAGAAATATACACTAGCCCATGTAAACTACTGACTATAAAGGAATATGTTTAACCTCAGGGGTTCTTTAATTTGCTAAACATAAATATGTATATTACAGCTAATACAGATGGGACACCTTTATAATATTTGTTTATCTTGCTACCAATTTGTAGCCACCAGTACAGTCAAGGCAAAACTTACTCCTTCAAAGTATTTTCAGTAATGCATACTAAATGTAGGTACTATTAAACTTCTCCAAATAAGCTTGATGCAAAAGTTTTAATAAGAACATTTTCATCATAAAATCAATTAATTTACATAAAAGGAACGAGGTCAACCTTCTGATCAAAGTACACATTACTTACCATTACTCTTAGTACTTAAGTGTCCTTTAAACGGACTTGCTGCACCACATCTGGGAATGACAACAGTTGAGTATCTACCTGCTTTAACAAAACATCAAACAAAAAACAAAGTTAGAAAAAAATCCCCACATATATTTTTACAGTCAAGATAAAGTCTTTCCCCAAAGAATTCATGAATGGTTCCAGTGAATCTTTTTCAAAATCTTATTCAATAATTTTATTATCACTGAACTACATGTGTAGTTAAATAACAATCTAAACACCAAGATACAAAGAGTGTGCTCTCAGTGGTTCAGGGAGTTAAAGAGCAGAACAGACCATCAGAACACTCACTGCATGTTGCACAAGATGGCTGACCTGGTGTCTTAAATATTAATTACCAGAGATTGCAGCAAAACAAATAATTCATTTAACAATGTTTTAACATTATTTCTCCAAAGACCTTATTAAAAAACCATACTGTACTAAATTTTGAATGACTAGGGCTAGTATAGGAAGCTATAAAAAGTATCTTAAGAAAAAAAGAAAATGAAAATCATTATCCTGTTGTGAAATGACACTAAATCTGGATCAATAGATTCAATCTCTTTTCTTACAAAGCACAAAAAATACCAGGGCAATCTTGAATTACTTTCATACTTTGAAAAGCCAGCCTTTATACAGTACAGGCTTCTGTGGATTTACAGTGTTAGAGGCGGTGTTTGCAAAAACAGTGCTCCCAGTCCTTCTGGTGTGAAGTTGCCAGACCAGCAGTTGAAAGGGACAAGGAAAAAAAAAAGAAGAAAATGCTACTACAGTTTTTTTCAATGCTATCCTGCAACTGTTTCAAGTTTATACTGTTATCTTTAAAGCCAAAGGACAACATTCCCGTTCATCTGTATCAATTTCAAATAGCTCATTTCCCTCATGGTACAATGCTTCCATATCTCTATTTGTGATTTAAACATACACAGGGCCAAAACAATGACAAATTATTTTTAAAATACTAAAATTCCAAACATACAGAAAGAATTTAATAGATTTATTAGATTCAGAATGTTTCCACAATGACTGCAAACCTTTGCCAGTAAAGGCTTTCTTTCCTGTTAAAGCATTATATTTCTCTACCAGACACTATTATATACAAGTCGTATTTACAGTCTAGCTGGATCCACCCTGAAACCCATGACTTCCTGAAGTTACAATAGTCACACGTTGGAAGAATGCAAGTCTTTGGGAGGACTTGAATGTTAGATTAGAAATTTCAGTTGACAGAATTTCTTCCTAATGATAAAACCCCCCATGCATATACCTGCAATCCAGATTACAGCAGACATCTGAGAATCAGAAGTGTTTAATTCGTAGTTGCTCGAATAACCTAAATATTCCACTATTTTCTGTGCTTCAGAGCTAGGCTATAATTCCAGAGGGAAGCACCTGTGGTATTGTTAGGTAAATGTTTACAGTACCACCACTAACTCACCCTTATGTGACAGAATTCTAGAAAGGTAAGCATGATCACCTTGAAAAAACCAGAGACATTGTTCTAAGTACAAGTGAATCTCTTCAAGTAAGCTAAATGAATGTCCCGAGTTAAACACCATCACGGACACTCAGAAAACTGACGCTTTTACTGTCTTCAGCTGGAGACACAACAGTTCAGCACTGCAGGAAGACCAAACTTTGAAATGTTCACTTGCTTGGCATCACCAGCAGATGGCACAGTGGAAATTCTGCCGGAAAAACTGCTGGTTTTGTCCTTTACAATTAATTTGTATCTGGCTTGCAGGAAAGGAGAAGGGAGGAAAAAAAAAGTATTCCATAGGCAAGAAAAGCTGTCAGAAAGTACCAGGAGGGACAACTTAAAAATATTTCTGTGCCCTCTATTTTGACTGTGGACATGTAAACAGCACAGAAATCACTCCAAATCCACACAGAAATCCCCAGTTTACAGAAGTTCCAAAGGCACTGCAAACTCAACGCCATTTGTCAAGATACCATGGCCTTTGTTCAGGCACTTATGTTCCCTGCATTAAGCTCCAAAATCCCAGTTCCTCCTCCACGTTCTAACTTCTGTGCCACCAAGGAAAATTTTCAAGTCCCCAGTCCAGAGGGATTTGCAACCCCGCCCCTGCTAAATGCAGGGTAACACATACAAACGTGTTGCAATAGGATAGACTGCTCAGATTTTAGTATACTCTTGAAATGCCAGGGTTACTGCCCCACTAGCACCTGGACTCGCTGAAAACTTTCATGTCATTAACAAATAACGTTTTCTTGCTGTTTAGAGTATTTCCTTGCTGGGTAAAAGTTTATGCTGAACAGATTTTTTTTAGTATCTTGTTGGATTCTAAGTGTGCTCTATACTGGCAAACTACATTTTCTTACAGCTTCAATTAAACACAAGTCTAGTGATGAAGAGATAAAGCAGAATTTGTGATGAAGGCTTTTCCTATGGTCCTTCTGTGGTATCCTATGGTGCTTGCTCCTACACTCTCAATCTCAGGCTAAAAAATGTGACTGAAATGTTCCTGTAACCTGTTCATCACTGAGCGTATTTGAGGCTCTCTCTGTGAACCAGCTGTTTCCACAAACCATGTAGAAAATTTGTCAAAGAAACTAATTTGGCTAAAGTAATGCCTAGCACTATTGAAACAGATGAGGCAACAAGTAGTAAGCAATTACAGGTTGTTTCACATGTTCCTTCAAATGTACCTCTTCTACACTGAGGTCAACTTACAATACCCTCCCCATATCTTCAGTCTCAAACTGCTTTATAAAATGCCAAATATTTTTAATGAAGAAGCATGTTGCTAATGTCAGAGAAGAAACTGGAGGATATGATATGTGCAGGCTATTTCTACCTTACTGAATTAAGGTAGAAAGTATTAATAGTCTAATGTTTCACAACTATAATTTCAGGTTGTCTTTTGACTTCAATGGGTATTTATTTGGATTCAGGCTGCGTTTTCAAAGTTATTTGCATAACGGCACAAACAAACTGAAGGCCTAGATATGTGAAGAGAATTTTAAAGGAGAAGGTGGGATTTTCAGTACTTTACAGTTAACTGAATATAATCCAAACAATGGGAGGATAACTATGAAAATATCTTTGATATATGATACATGTAACTATCTGATCTAAACATAAATTTCCTTATAGATGTAAGCGGACTGTCCATACTGAATACAAAATCAAGATTCTCACACTGAGTGTTCTCCTAAAGTACAGAGAGCAAAAAAATTAAATACTCCTAAAAATTTATTTGATCTTTTAGTTCCTTCTGTGACATTAAGCAACAATGAAGACAAAAAATAAAAAAAGCTTTCTCTAAATTTTTTTCCAGCTGCTATCTAACGTAAGCAATAACTACATTATTCCAAAGAGAATTTAAAGATATATTGTTTAAACTACATTTTTAATTTAAAACACATCCTATCTTAATTTCAGATTTTACAGTATTAAAAATAATAGAAATTGGTGGCTTACTTTGTTTCCTGGTTGTTAGTGGATATGTAGAATTTATGGAAATGATTTTTCTACAAAGCCATTTCAGATTTGGAATGTGAATATGTACTGGAAAGAATCCCAGTCTTTCATTACCGTGTTCTCCCAGAAAAGATTTTAAACACAAGTATTAGACTTACTGTTTTTATAACAAGCATGTACTTCAGTCACAGCAAATAAAAAATAAATAAATAAATCTATCATGCTACCCTTACTCACCAAAACTTGCTACGTAAAAGTTAATCCATAAAAAATAGAGACCTTAGGTGGGATATTGGATCTAGGCATCTAAATCTAACACTACAAGACATAAAACCTTCTCTTAACTGTATAGAGACATGTGAACACTGTAATTTCCAAAGGACAGCTCCCAGACCTTAGCTTGGGTTCAAACAACCTTCAGCCCCAGGTGGATTCAGACCTTAGGTCTCCCCAGCTGTTCCAGAGGAATATGCTTATCACTCTGTCAAGATATTAACCCTTTTGTGCAGTGGCTTGGTTTTTTTGTGGCTCCAGGACTCCTGCATTCCTAGCTCGATAGTGGCCTCCTCTCAGCTGGCAATGCAGAAAGCAACTCTGTCTCCAACAGAGTAGAATTACATCATTTGCATGGGATTTGATCCCTCTGAGCCTGATAAGGACCCAACCTGACAAATGCTTTGCAAACACTCTAGCCACTACAGTGATTTATAAAGGTTTGGTATTCTTGCTTCTTTCACTGCCAACTCTTCTTCTTCCTTTTTTCCTTCCCTAATATCTCAATGCTCTAAACTAGAAATAGTTAAAGGGACATCTTTGTCCAAGCACATAATTCAGGCAACAACATTCAGGTTTTTGCTGTGAATTTTATACAAGTCAAGGATGTCTATCACTACCACCCTTATTCTACTGATGCCTTTTCTTGGTCTTAAAATCAAGAGCCAAACACAGAGGAGAAAAAAGGGATTTTACCTTGGCATTTATTTTAAGAATCCTTGGTGCACTCCGTCCAGGTGGAGCACGCTGGAATGCACATCCAAATGGCACACCGAAATGCACTCCTGTGAGCACCCCCCCGAAATGCACACCCACAATAGTTTGGGTATAAAATTATAGGCTTTACCAATTAACATATCCATCAAAAATTCCCCAATGAGAGGCTGAGCAAACCCCCCTCCCCAAGGAACTTTCTTCCCCTGGACAGGCCTATCTTAGTTTACAAAAATGTGTTCCAGAGAAGACCGTGGTGTCAGAGGCTTCTAAGATGTTTGGTCTCCTGGCTTAACGGAATATTGGGTCTATGCTATTTATCAAACCTGAAGAATTAGAAGTGTGTGGGCTAAAAGGCCCTTAAGAATACATAAAAGTTATATAAAAGAGTATATAGAGGGGGTATATAGAAAAGGCAAATAAAGCACCATGGCACCACTATCAACTATGTTTATGATTTTTTCAGTGGGCTTCCTGCTATGAATTCACTCTTCTAACTCTACACAACTAACAGGACACTACAGCACTAATGCTGTACACATGCTGAGGAAAGAACAAAAGTGGTTTAAATAACCTCTGTGAAATCACAAATGACTTCGAGCAGTGATGGAAACTCCTTTAAGCATCTAATCTAATATGTCTGACAAGGTCATATTTAAAGGAATTAAATTATGACTTAAAATATATGTTCCTCTCCTTTTGGTACTATGAGAATTTTTAAACCAGAGTATCCATTAATTCTTTATGCTACAGAAATTGCTGTATGTATGAATACAACACAGAAATATAGAGAGTAAAGACTGATATCTCAGAGTACATTAAAAGATTAACCCACTAAAGAAAATCCATATTGGATTTAAACTTAATTTATTTAAATAAGAAACTGTTTTTTCTATTTTTAACTATTTTCCCTTCATATTAGCATGATATACTTAAAAAAAAAAAGAGCATATTCTATTAGTAGTACTACTAATGAGGCCTGCCTTCCTATTCATGTAGCTTACATCTTTGTACCACCCCCCCTAAGCTCCTTTCAATGTCCCCAGTTTGCTGCCTTTTCCTTACCTGTGGTCATTCCTCCCCTCCAACAACCCCTACTTGCTCAGCTGTGGCTGACAAGGTGCTATAGAGCTACAATTGGTCATCTACTTTAAGCTTCTCTGGTTGCTTATCCTTGGCTGCCTAGTTCTTAACCTCTACTTACGTACGTGGGAATGAACACAGAACAGAATGAGTTTCTCTAAAAATGTGTATTAATTTGTTGGACTTTCTCCTACCCAACCACCGGGTAATACTAATACTCCTAGCTCTTACTCAAAGATGGGTGAAGTTGGCAAATAGATGCAGAACTGGATAGGAGAAAAGGCCAGCAGACTCCTTCTTGAGGAGAACAGGTTAAAACACAGCAAGTGTCCACTACTTTTCTCCTGCACCTATGCAATTGTGAGAGACCTTCAATTCTGGCTTTAGATTTAGCCACTTACTGAATGCAGATAGTATTCCTTTTTATTTGAAAGTTACAGTGAGGCAAAATGAGCACATCATGATCACACCTGTATTTTCTTTCCTGTTCCTGCAAATGAAAGAGAAGCCTCTTGGACCCCTTTCTGGTTTCACTGATAACAAAACTCCTATCAATTCTGGGAGTATAAAGTCTTACATGTGAAGCCAGCTTTAAAAGAATCACATTTAAGATTTGTTAATAAACAGCAGAATCCACCAGCAGAAAGAATAGTCATTATTGTCTAAATTTTCTGAAGCAAAACTCAATGAATAGAGCTCCAAGACATCACACTACCCTAATTTTGAAATAAAGTCCCAAATGTTCATTCTGAATTTTGCATGGAATCACTTGTGTCAGAGGCAAAATATGATGAAAAGGATACATCCCTGTGAAATGCACTATACATAACCTTCTAAGCCACTAATTAGATGGGTGCTATTTATACACTTACAATGCTGGATTATACAAAAGCTCTTCTTTACACATACTCTCAATCCCTAAGAGTTAGGTCTCTCAGACCTTTAGAATTAATAATCTTACAATATTCTGTATAAATTAAAACCATGCAACCAAAATTGTATTTTAGTTTCAAGAGTCAAACCTTTCTCTGAAAAATTTAAGAAATCCAACAAAATAGTACAGTAGCCTTGAGTCATATCTGATGAAATAATTCTTGAAAAATATTTATTAAAATTTTTCTAGCTACAGGCTTCAGCAAGGAAAGTTTTGGATGCAAGCTATTGCTCTATTCATACTCCAAAAGTAGAAACAAGCAGCTCTGTGTGTCAGTAGCACATTTTGTGATATGAACTGCAGGCAGAAGCAAATGAATTTATGTCAATTTGCTACAACTACCGGAAAGAAGAATGTAATCAGGTGGGTGTCAGACTCTTCTCTCAGGTGACAAGTGACAGGATGAGAGGAAATAGCCTCAAGTTTTGCCAGGGGAGATTTAGATTACATATTTGGAATTTTTTTCATGGAAAAGGTAGCAAAGCACTGGAACTGATTGTCTGAAGAAGCTGTGGAGTCACCATACCTGGTAGTATACAAATAATGTGTGGATATGGCATCAGAGGAGACGCTTTAATGGTGAACATGGTGGTGGTGCTAGGTTGATGGTTAGACTTGATGAACGTAAAGGTATTTTCCAACTTTAACAATTCTATGAGCACTGGCTTGGGCAGCACCTCTAGAATTAGCAGTGCCACTAGCAGTTTCTGATTTTCTAAAAGGGTGTGTGAGGGATGGTGTTCTAGAAGTGACTGTATGCTGCTACTCAGGGATATATGAACAACAATCAATATTCTTAACACAGTTTAGAAACTTCTGTCCTGAAAGGTGCCATGTGCTGTAACAGCTCCCCTGTGGGAATGAAGCCATTATCCAAGGGTGGTAGAACACTGGCTCAGGAGCAAACACTACACAACAAACACCTGTGCTGGCTTCTACTGCTACACGAAACTCTACATTATGTTATCCCATGAACATGAAGTTTGAAAGTGTTTCAATAACTACTGCCAATCTGGCCAAGAGATAAAACATATATTTATACTTAAATGTATAGACACACCATATGTAGATTCTTCTACATACATGAAAAAAACCCTCTTTTGCTAGTACAATCTGCATCTACGAGGATGCCCCCTCCCTCATCCACCCGCTCCTATTTCTACCTGGAAATACACTATCAAAACTAATGTACAGCCAGCCTCACCTAGAATGGACAGCAGAGAAACCTTGATCCACTGTGCTTCAGAGTTCAGAGAAAGCTGCAGGATATAATCTGCAGCAAAGAAGCTACTAGGGTTAGTGGTTTGAACACTGTTTACTTTAACAGGTATTTCACTTGAAGCACGCAAGAAATCTTAAATAAAATGGAACCAATTAGGCATTTAAGTCATTGTACAAATTTAAGTTATTGCCTGAATGGAAACAGGATTTTAAGTGCATTAAGTGACTAAAACTCACTTAATAGACTATTTGACTAATGGTTAAATGAAGCATAGGTTTTAAGAGATTTACTGAGTGAAGATTTTCATTTGGTAAAAAGTTAAGAACAGTGATTAACATTTCCCAATTTCAGTTAAAATTATTATGTTTCAAATAAAACTTCTAAATACCCTTCCTTCTTTGAAGATATAACTCTATTATTTTTCATCTTTCTTGTTGGTCAAAGAAAACTTCAGCTTCTGAAAACTAACTAATAATTTAGTAAATTTAATAAGCTGTTTGTTCAAGTGGCAAAAGAATGAATACAAAAAAAAAAGTAGTTCACAAGTCTCTGTGTTAACACCTCTTCAGCTCTAGTCAGATTAATGCAAGGACTTCCTACAATGCAGGAAAAATCTAAATAAGTTGGTGTTATCTGTAAACATGTGAGGCATTTTAATTTTGTTTTAAAATCTTGGAAGCCTGTGCAAACTGCCTAAACCTAACAGCAGCCTCCATGCAGCAGTAATGATGAGTTCCCCACTGCTGTAAGATCAAAGTGGCACAAATGTGTGTCACTGATTAACAGTAAGTGCACGATGCTGTTAGGTATTGCTGTTCAGGTACGTGTTCCCACTGGCTGTGGGAATAAACAGCCCAGTGCAGAAGACTGGATTTAAACAACAAAGCTGGTTTAAAATTACAGTATTCAGATTATTTGAGGTCATACTATAAATCTGTGAGTCTATTAACTGACTCCTGAAATTACTATGGTAAATAACTTCAAGATTTATACCTGGAATTAGGAAAAACGTAATGGATTAATTCTTCAATATTTCTAGGGGGGTAAAAAAATCTCAGCCTTATTTGAACTTTGACAAGACCTACGTGCAAATCCTACATACTCCAAAGTATTTTTTAAAAAAAATTATATTTGCTCACTATTCTCACTAGAAAAAACAAGCCCTGATACAATACAAGTATAAAATTTTGGTTCTTTCCCTACAATGATGAGGCTAAGTCTGAACAAGAAACTTTGCATGGCATACAACCAGGACAGGAATAAGGTATCCCACCCCCTCTGTATTAACGTTTTAGATACAACTCTTTTGAGAAACAATAATTATGATGTGCTCTCCCCCCTTCATGAACTGCAAGCAAACCAATGGCTCCTCAGCCAAGTCTGCTCAGGCACACAGATTTCCAGCTCAGCTCAGTGTATTAGTCTCTCTGCCTGTGCTAATCCTTGCTCTCTGTAGGATCCTTCCTGCGTGCCTCAGAACTCACACACTGGGCTATTCAGTCACACACTTCTGCCTCCATTGTAACCCCCTATGCAAACAAGCAACGGCTACCCAATTTAACAGACACACGGTAATTTTTCCCTACTTCTGAACATTCTTTTTTTGTTAAACAGAAGTCAATCAAGCAAAGCTTGATGCAACCTGAATGAAATTTAGCCTGCATACTATTTATTCCCATTTTATGGTCAACAGACAATCAGGACGCTTTCTCATTGTCTATAAAAGTATTTTGACGAACATAAAAATTGTCAGAAAAATGATGTATTTGTCACAGAACTGCCTTCACACTGCATAAGAGTACAAAAATTGAATGCACAAGATACTAGTTTTTGCTCTGAATTTCATATTCCCACATAATATTAGAATTTATGTTCAAACTGTACTTTGATATCACACATCATCTGAAGTGGCATCTGTCAGTGTCTCCAAAGATTGGAACTGACACCAAGATGCAACAACAACAGTGTAACGTTATTTCAAATGGCTCCGACCTTATGCAGCTCTGTATGATCCTGACATTACAGTGCAGCACTGAATAATTCCTGCCACTGTTCAACATTATGCATGTAATCCAGTTCGTATCTAAAAATATTTTAGGTATTTTCCAAGAGCCGCAGTTGGCTCATGCAAGCATTTTTGCACGTTTATGCCTTTTTTATCATGAATGACAAATGCCCTGAGGACTATTCATAGGAACAGGGCACCAGAGCAGCCCACGGATGGTTAAATGTGGGTAAGGAATCACTTTATAAGACCTTTAAAACTTTTGAGTCTTTCATTTTTCAACTACACTGGCATTAAAATCCCACTAAACCGAAACACTAGGATCTACAGCCAAACGCCATGGGATGTTGTACATCCAGGGTACAATTCATAATAATAATAATTCATGAATAACAGCTTTGGGAAGACGACAGCTGACTATGAAAAAAAGCTGGCACAGAAATCGGCCTCGCAAACGCGGCGGCCCACCCCGGGAGCTTGAAGCACTGCCTGCAGCAGCACTCGATGCCGGTACAATAAGGAGGCACCGTGCGATGACGGCTCTAGGACGGACAATTCCAGGCCCCGGCTCTCGGAGGATTACAGCCTGTCACGGGCTGTACGTGTCCCCTTTCACAGCCGCGGCACTTGGCTCTTTCCACTGCCGTCCCACCGCCCTGCCCGCTCCCCACGCGGGGCAGACGGACCGGCTCAGCTCGGGGCGGCCGCGTGCGACAGGAGCGAGGCGCGATCCCCCCGAGCGCCGCTGCAGGAACCAGGGCGGCTCGGGCGGCCCCCTGCCCCGCGGGCTCCGTGCCGGCTCCGTGCCCNGAGCGCGGCGGGAGCGCGGAGGCCTCGCCGCGGGCCGTACCCGCGCCCGCAGCCCCAGCCCGCGCTGGCGGAGGGGAGGGGCCGCAGGGCGTCGGGCCCGAAATGCCCGTTCCAGCGGTGCATTGCAGCACCGGGAAGGTTTTGTCCGCGTCCGTGAACGGGCCCTCATTATCTAAGCCTTTTTCTTGTGAACTTGACAGGCAGTTGAAGACTAATGAATGCCCCGGAGAAGTTTACGGCAAATTGCTCATATTTCAGGGAACGAGTGACAAAGCGAGAGCCTAGAGTGTTCCTAGGGCGTTACACTGAAGAAATTAATTCTCAATGTCTTTGAAAATGAACAGCACCTTAGAAATGAAACACAAAATAAACTTTTGAAAAGCAGCCTTTGATCCCATCACTGATTAATGTATGCATGCCGATGTGCTGGATTGAACTTTCTGAAGAAGCAATGGGGTTGTATTTGCATTTTGTCTGACAGGTTGCTATTTTCCTTAATGTGAAGTCTCTGAGGGCTTTTGTAGTTTCTCTGTGAAGATTTTTCTCACTGACCGGCCAGGCTACTGCAATCCATTCCATAGCCTGACGCGTCACATGTTGTCCCAGATGGAGGAACATTCCCCTTTGCTGTCTAGAAATGAGTATTAATTACAGGCTAAATACAGTATTTTATGCGATTTGCTATACTTCCTTACATGCTAGGAAAATTAATTTGAATGTAGCTCAAAATCATAGCAAAATCAAGGGGATGTTATTTGAAAACAACTTTTCTCCCTTAATTCTGCCTCAATGAATGCTCCCACTTGGTCACACAAACATACATGCTGAATGAAACCAGTAGTTTATCTACCCCAGTACTTTGTGTAGACTGTACAAATACTTCAAAAAGCTTTTCAGTAGTATTCTAACTATTGAATGTTGTGACGTCCCTTTTAATTTTAGATATACCCCTTAGCTATATGAACTACTCCTTGGATGTGGCCTCAGTTCCTGTGCTTCATGTTGTAGTGATCATTTTGGCAGTCTAATTCTGATTTCTGTAAAATCATCCTTAAACGTAGTTGGTGTCAGATTTGTCTGGGAGAGGTCAGGGGAGGGAATATATGCCTTGGAAACTCATTGGTCCTCCATCCTCTGATGATCCTCTGTCTTTCTGCCTGCTTTTTATATAAAAGCATCAGTTGCTGTGGCATTTCAACTACTGTCAACCATAAGGTCACAAACACCTTACCTTCTTGTCAAAGCAGAGTAATTGGATAGCATTTTGTCATTTTCTCTTATGTTTCTTGAATCTGAGGTCAATGTCTTGGAAAGTATCTGCCAGGAAAAATCTACAAAACCAAGAAACCACAATCCCAGAGTTTGGATGTGGTGGGTATTTTTTCTTGTGGTTTGTTGGTTTGTTTGTTTTTTGTTTTTTTATTTGTTTGGTTTGGTTTTGGTTTTTTAATTTTAATTTTTAAATTATTTTAATGATTTTTAAATTTTATTTTGTTTTGTTTTGGTTTATTTTGTTTATTGTTTTTGTTGATTTTGTTGGTTTTTCTTTGAAGCAGATTGTGTGTAAAATTAGAGATTTGGGGAAAGGACTTCAGGAAATTAGTTACCATCGTTCTTGTTTCAGGCTGTCTGGTTTATACTTTGATACAATTCAGATCATTAAATCTGTAGATTTTAGAGGCAGAGATAGTCTTTAAACAGTTTCCATTTCAGATACCTGAAGATACTGGAGAGAGTGAAAATAATTGTACAATATTCTTACCTCTACACGGTTGGCTGTAATACTCTCTCCTATAGAGATCATGTCACAGAAAACACTTGTCTCTGTTTTGGTTTTTCCTTAAAAAACCCCAAAAGCTCTCATAGTTATCTTTCTATACTTTTTAAAGACTTTTTTTTTCTTTATCTGAATTCTGAATATCAGGTTCCCAAATTCTCAGTTTGTAGTACTCAACATACAGCGTTAGGCTGTTCTGTACAAACGCATATGACAGGTTTCTCATAGTCTCTTCTTTATTGTTCCTATACTTTTTTCTACTATGTAGATAATTAAAACACACAAATGTAAGCATTTTTAGAAATATTCCTGTGGTTTCTAGGCAACGCTGAAGGAATGTAGAGATTTCCATTTGTTCCCTCTCAGTCAGCAGTCACATCATCATAGAGATGTCCTATTTCTGAAATTTTTGACCACAAGTGGCAACACATACCAAAGCTTTATATATTTCTAATTGGTCTCACTTATGGGCCTTAGACCTTTGGTGCCCTTTGGCCCACTTTGGTCTGTGAGAGTATATATATTCTGAGTGTAATTAAAAAGTAACCCAGATGTATAATGGTGTGCACATTAAGTCCCATAACATGCATTAAACTAAAAAAAAAAAAGCCTTAACAAAAATTGAATCACTCCTGGACTTTGATCCACTCAAATGCAGAAATAAGTTACAGAGATCACTGCAGAGATCTTACCATTGTTGAAGAAGCAATAACATGTCAAAACCTGTAAGATTTGTCCTTTCCCAATTTGAAAAGATGAAACACGGCAATCACTGTTGCTGTCTGTCCTTTTCAGCAGGCATTTTCCCCTTTTCCTTAGAATGCACTACAACAGAACATGGTTTTAAAACACACCTTTGCTGGGAGGGAAGAAAAGCAGCAGGCATCTGTCCCCACCCTGGCATGGACTTAGGGAACAATTGCCTTCTTGTCCACTGCCTCTGTCCTCTGTATCATCCAATATAGATACCTAACTGCTGTGAAAATGTACCGTTCATAGTATTCAGCAACAAACCAACACAGAGAAAAATACTTCCAAAGTAAAAGGAAATACCCCATAAGATGTCCACTTTATTTTGCATGCTTAGCCCAGACAGGACAAGTTTCCATTCCTCTGAAAAAGACTGTGTGTCTGGCAGAGGACCTCAAATGGTTACTTGCTCACTTGGGACAGAGATCTGTTCATAATACCAGAACTTTGCTTTTGTAAGATTTGGCTTTCTTGGAAAAATAGTTTGTGTGTGCCCTGAAAAATTAAAATCTGCAGTTCTTTGGAGAGTCTTCACCTCTTTCTTCTTTCATGCTTGCTTTTCCTTACAGCAGTCAAGTGAGCATACGTATGCAGGCAGGAAACAGCCCAACAACCAGATCTGCACACCCTATTCACAGAGTATTCTAGAAAAGTGCTAAATTCATCACAATATGTACTTGATCATGGAAATAAATCTCCTGGGTTTACTTGAGTATTTATTTGGCATAAGTGCCCTATCTCAGTGCAGATTGTCACCTGCCAGTGGCACGGTGTGACAGTGTTCCAAATCCCTTGTTGCAGCTTGCAGAGGGCTGTCACTGAGTTGCAGCAATTCCCACCTGGCATGTTCAGACCAGTAACCTTGCAGTCTGTTCCCCTACTACTATCTGGAAATAAAAACATTTACCTGAAAGATTAGAAGACATGGTATCTTCTAAATTCATTTAAACAGATTGGCTGAGCAGTCTTCTTTTGCTACTTACTTAGGAAATTCTTGCGTTGAAAAAATGGAAGTAGGTCTCAGACAGCTGGTGTGAGGGGAAGAAAAAGACTTAATAGCTACTGAAATATGTTGTTTGCTTTGTTTTGTTTGTTTTGGGTTTTTTTAAAGGATTATTTTTCTGGGAGGGATGGTAGGTTCTTTTCTGCCTTGTGTTTGCTGCATGTTCTTTGGTCATATGGTTCTTTGAGTTATTTAAAATCATGTACAGTCTTGAAATATCATTGCAGCTTTCTAAATGATGGAGAGTTATGTGTTTTGGCAGGGTTGCAGACTCCTCTTTCTTCAAGGCAATGCATTTAGTTGTTTTGTTATTGTGTGTATGGCAGCAGTAGTCACAGATTTTTGTAAAGCTAGGGCTTCAATGGGAAAGATGATGCAGAAAAATTTCAGAGGAGATGATCCATACCTTAAAAACTATAGTTTTTAATACCTTGTAATTTAGAATGCAATAAGGGAGCTAACCTAAAATAAGAGGGAATGTGATAAGGAAGATGAGGGCAACCATAGGAATATATAATAATACAAAGTTTCTGTGAACACAGTATTAAACTTCCAGCAATATATAATAATACAAAGTTTCTGTGAACACAGTATTAAACTTCCATAAAATGTATAAGCTTAGAAGAAAAAGTCTCCCCTGCAGCATATATAGAATAACTGCTACAAAAACCCTTTCAGGAAGCTGCTGTGCAGATGCACACTATATAGCTATTCTTTCTCTTTAGATCTATACAGAGTTTTATAATGCATCTATCCTGTGATACAAGACTATTTTTAAATGTGTGAAATAAGAAACCTGTATAAATTGTATGAGATGTTATTCTCAGCTGTAATCTAATACCTAGTAACTGGAGTGACTCAATATTTGCTTATATTTCTCCTTATATGGTGTCATTTTCTGTTTATATACTGTTCCCATGAAAGTTTGCAGACAGAAGGCTCGTAGGTGAAAAACTGTCCTTTAGTAGGGCTGACTGCTGAGGGCTGTTCTTTTCTCATTACTGTAATTGAAATATTAGATATTTAAGAATGCAGACTGGAATAACTAATGAAATAGGAATTTTGAAGGGAAAAAACCCCATGTAAATGTCATAACTCTGTTGTCCAGACCATAAGAAATTCTTTATTTTCTAACTGATTTACCTACTGTAATATATGGAAATACTTACTCATACTAATTAATGAGAAACAGGATGAATTTTTTTTAATATTTCAGTGAAGATCAGAAACTTATGACACAGATTAGACATATATAAATGATACAACTGCAGTAAATTCAGTGAAGCTGTTCCTGCTTAGGCTGGATGGATCATCTATGTCTACCCAGCCCATGTCAGGCAGACAGAAGAATGTCAGTGTGGCATTTTGTGTGGCCCATCTACTTTCTACACAGCTACTACAACATGCTTAGGCTTGCCTGGCACATGTTTGAACAAATGGGATCCTCCATGCTAAAGAGAGTTCTTTCAGCTTTGTCAAGGTCAAGAAGAGAAATTCTCAAGGGTATCTTTAGAATTGCCTACAAAAGTAGACTTAGATATACTATGATTTTCCAAAGCACTTTGATGTATTTTCAATATCTGCATGAATGTGAAATACAGTTTTACTAGAAATGGGCTTAAATTGCCACTAGGAAGAATTTGGGGTGTCCTGGATTTGAGACAAATTCCAAAGAACATCCAAATTTGAATGTCCTCTGATAGAAGGCAGGTTACAGCCACCCCTCCTCCACCAGGTTTGGGACAGAAATCTTCCTTGGAGGAAAGTGAAAGAGAGGAAAAAGCTATTTACTTAACAAACACACAGGAAAAGAATAATAATGCTGCATAAATAAAACATCTTGCTGTGGAGAGAAAGCTGGGAAGATTTTAAAGTCCTTCTGTGGGTGTGGTCTCTCTCCTCTTTGGAGCTGGGTTTTCAATGTAGGCCCCTCCGGGCCTCCCGGATGATGTTTTGACGTTGTTGCACAGTTCCAGAAGAAAAGAAGAAGAAGCCGCAGTCCCAGGGAAAGAAAGGAGTTTAAGTCTGCATCTCTCTCTCTTCCGAGAAAAGGAGCCAGGAGGTGGGAAAAGCCGGAAGGTGCTTTCCTCCACTCTTCTTGCCGCAGAAGCACACAGAGAGACAGAGTGACCTTGAAGCACAAAACTGCATTGAAAAAGTTCGTCTGGCTTTTTTTCCTTTCTCTCGCACCCAGTTCTAAAGGCATAGAAAGACACAAGATTCATATCTGGGCATAGGGCAGGCAATATGGGATACAACATCATAAAGTCATCCTGATAGCATAGGGTTAAAATGTTTTTAAAATTGTATTAACTTAAGTAAGCTTTGAGTAGGTATTGTCTCTGCTAAATCTTGTGACTCTGTACCTGCGTATAGTAAATGGTAGAGAATGTTCCGATTGCTTAATCGTAACACGGATCATGAGGAAAGAACAGCAAACATGGGGGAATATTGTGGGAGAGGGGCTCAAAGCTTATGCTTGAATAATTACAATAGAACAATAGATGGCTAATGATTAACATATGATTCTATAGCAGTTATGTAAGAAAAGAATATAAAATGAATTTTACTTCGAACCCTTGTCGGAATCTGATTTGGGTATATACCCCGATTCCCGAGCGCTCTTCAAATAAAAGGCACCTGCATATAATCATGCTGTGATTATGTGTTTCTATGCTAACAATCCCAAGACATGGGGGTATTATTTATCCTTAAAAAGGTGCCATTATGTTTATACATTAACTTCATAAAAGCCTTTGTTTGTACAAACAGGAAGATGAAGAAAATAGACTGAGAAAATAGCTGGCATGCCAAGTTTCATAAGTAATAGCAATTTTGGTCACATTAACCACTTCTAAGTATGTGTGAAAGAAAGCAATAGGCAAGAAAATGGCCAGAATTAAAATGAAGTGTGTGGAGTTTAACTATTGCAATGAAATCCTTCAAGAGTAGTTTTTCTGTGGAATCATTTCAATAATACATAGAAAAAATCTTAGGAAGAATTACTCTAAGTACTTTCTGTTATATTCTTTAGGACTTGCTTTCATCTAAAAGTTATGTTCCAAGGAAAACATCTACTACACACTAAACTTGCATGTTTTTACAGACATCATAAGATTTCAGGAATATCTGATGTTCCAATTTAGACAGAACCTGAAATTTACTGGTTTAAAATTTGATATAAACTCTTTTTTGCCCCCTCTGTCCATTAATGTGTTACATGTATCAGAAAAGAAAGGAGCTTCAGTTTGATGGATATTTCACAGGCCCAAGGGCCAGGATGCTCAGGGTCTCTTTATAGCTTTGTCAGTGACACTTGTGACCTTGTGTACAGCAATTTGGGTGTCTCAGTAGGTTGCAGTCTGAATCACCTTAATTCATAGCTGGTAGTAAAAATGGAGGCATTTAGATTTAGTGCATTTGCCTGCGTTTTTGAGATGAGTCTTTTCTCACTGTGCTTATCATTAATAGGAGCAGAAATGACATCTATCCTTTGAATAATAAATATCAGAACTGCAGATTACATTATATGGATGAGACCTAAATGTAGAATAATATTTATCCCCAAGGTAATGTCACAGAAGCCAGTAGGGCCTGTGATTTTTAATATTAAACATGAATATTTGTAATGGAGTATAGCAATTCCACACAAGACTAGAAGAAGTTGAATATACTCTGTGTAAGCAAATCAGTTATACAATGTAGAAAGAAAAAAAAAATATGGTTAGGATGGGAAGTCTTATGTGTTATAATGGTTTATCTAATGAAAGACAACATCATCATATAAATCTCTTTCATAAGCTGTTTAATCTCTGTCTTAGAAGTTGCATGTATTTCTTTTTGCAGCTCTCTTTAAAAGTTTGCTCAAAAATTCAATTCTTTAGAGGAATACAAAACCTTTACATTCATGATTAGTGTATACGCAGTTAATGTTGTATATTAGTCTCAGGTGGAATTAATCTCATGCTCTTCTGTTCACTTTTCAGATATTAGGATTCCCATTCTCCCCCAGTTCATGCTTTTCTTCATATGTTCTAGTAAGATCTGTGCTAGAAACTTCTACCTGGTTGATATGAATTTTATTTTCTAAGACTTTCCATGTTCATTTAATATTCCCATGTCTCATTCTTCCTGTGTCATCTGCTTTTCATAATGACAATTCTTCTTTCTCTTCCAAGGCATGCCTCTGCACTTGGTGCAGCTAATAGCAATTTTGTTCTGCTCTGTACCACACAAATCTGCAGCATTAGTAAATACTCTTCAAAATATAATACGTATTGTCAATACCTTTCAGTTTCTGTCATTCCCACATCCCATATATTTGCACAACCAGCTATTTTACAGAATGTACTATAAAAGTATCAAAAGTTTTTCAATATTGGTTTTCCAGGATCATCACTAATAACTTCAATCCTTGTAGTTTACCTATCAAGAAAACATGTTTTGTCTCCCTTTTAGCTAAGAGCATCTCAAAACCCCTCAGGTTCTATTTGATTAACAAACCAATTAGGTTTTGTTGCATTTACTGATTACTTCTGCAAGTCCTTTGTTTTTTGCTTTCTTTAAAACATATCCTTGAAGAGTGCTGAGGGCAAACCAACAGGCCTGTACCTACCTGGATAATTTCCCTCCTTTCTAAACTGTACTGTGTTCACAGTTTTCCAGCTATTTAGTATCACCTTGAGCTTGGTTGCTTGGTTAGGGCAAGTCATGTTCCTCTCCCAAGTTTTTTTGCAGTTTGCTCAGAACTATGGAAGGATTTCTGGAGGATCTTCATTGTGTAATGAAACTTCATGATCTTGCTATGTCTGATAGATAAGGACCTTCGTCTGTGAAGGGCTAAGACACCTGACAGCCATAAGGCAACACACTCTTCAGTTAGTACCCAGTGAACTATACATTAATACCATGGATTAGAAAATATTAGGAGGTGCTTTCCATCTCAATGGAAATGATGGGAAAAGAATTTCTATTCACTTTACTGGAGGTGTAGTAGTTTCACTTTTAGTGGTGTGTTCTAATCACATCTCATAAGTATAGGGATTTAAGAGATAGCAATTTAAGACACAAGTTGCTTGGCTGATTAAAGCTTAATGAAAGTTTTAAGCAGCCTTAGTTGTTCTTGGTCTTAGTGACATTAGCAATTCTTGAGGTGGAATAAAAAATCTGAGAAGGAAGATGACATAAAACAAAGCACTCACGATCAAAATAAAATGGAAGTGAATACAAGGCTCCTTGTAAAACTTTAGAGTCTATAAAAAATGTTTAATTTACTGGAAGTAGAGTAAGACTGCTTTTTTAGGGGGGAAAGGGGGTAGTATTGGTAATTTTCATTTGAAGATTTCACTGGCCATTTCTTTTGAATGCCAGAAGATTTTGAGGAATATATTACTGGTAAGTAACTCATGTTTGCTGTGTTATGACTGCTGCAGTGTTACTGATTTGAAAACTCATTTCTCATATAATAAAATGTATAGCTATATTGGTTTACTGTTGTTAGTTCCCATGGCAGCCTCTCCAGCTCTAAAGATGGTATCAGCTGTCAGACTGATATGTATCCGATGGTTGCAACAGCTGGATTTCCTCCTACCACTATGTGTTTGTTTTAATGACATCATCCCTAAAGCCAAAACTGAAATATTACTCATTTTGGAAAACTTCATGCATAAACAAAGAAAAAACCCACTTGTTTAAATATCCATCCCAAGTCAGTGAAGCAGAACCAGGTTCTATGTGCCATGAATATGCCACAACTATGAAGGAGAAAAAAAAATGCTTAAAAAGACAAATATTAAATATCTTCTCATTTGTTTTAGAGCTGGTCACAGCTTAAGTGATTACTGCTTTCAGTGTTTTTGAGAATTTCCTAGAAGAAATGGGCAAACAATAGGTTCCCAGCATTTCTGTAGTTTACCTTGAGTGAATGCCTTTACCCAGTTATGAGAGAGGGAAAAAGCATTATGACGTTTAAAAACATTGAACATAATGCAAAAAAAAGTTTGCTTTCTAATTAGATAAAGTTGAAATAGGTCTTTAATGAACATACCTGTGTTTAATTCAGTTTTGACCACTGCTTCTCAAGACAGTGGAATGAAAATCAAAAAGACGGAGATCATTATGGGAGTCAGAAAAAGGGCGCTGTGTATGACATTAAACTGACATGTATAAATTTCTGTGATTACACCAAATGAAAAATTAAGAGCCTTTGTGATTTTTTTTTGACTGTTAAAAAATCAAGAATGAGTTATTTATTATAATTAAAAGATGATTACATACTGCCAGAAAGTAATATGAAATTTCCAGCATGTATAATTTATAGAGGTTTGTGGTAATTGAGGGAGAGGGTGGTTTTATGCAAAGATTTGGTATTGAATAAACTGCTAGAATAGTAGGTATGCTATTATCAAGCAAAATGATAATTACAGTTATGTGTATGTCTTGATTCTTGTACTATTTCTCTAACAACAGTATTTTTCAGTATACCAGTCTGGGTTCTTAGATCTGATTAAGTGGTTAAGTTTTGAAAAATCTCATTTCACTTTTCACTGCATTCAGAATTCTCATGAAATTAGATGAGATGCTAGACCATTCTATATAGCAACTAACTCATCTGTAAATGGTTATAACAATGTTTATTCTAAAGACTTTTCATGATTCACTTTGGCTAGTGGACTGTTTTCAGATACTCAGCTGGAAGATGCTAAAGAAAATAGAATTAGCTGCATTATTTTTCTCCTTGAAATATCATGTACAGGCACTGGTAAAGGCAAATTATTGATCTACCTAGCAAGGACCTGTAATAGCAAACTTCCATGCCTCTTTATATATTTAGCAGCATCTAATGTTAATTGAGTCCAATTTATGGAAACAGTTTTATAACCACAGCTGCTCTGAGTTCCAACTCGGCATTCAGAAAACTTGTGCCATAAATGTACACCTGTGCACTACTTCTGAACTCATCGACAATGGAGTCCACTATTACTAGACAGAGAATTATGATGGTGGCAGAGCCTTCATTCATTCCATCACCTTTCTTTACTCAAAATGCTGGCAAATAGAGTTCTCTGCTAAATTCTTCCCTTCTTTAATTCCATTAGCATGGTTACAGTATTGATGGATTAGATGGTGTGTGCTTAAGAGATCTGCAAGATATTTAGGTGCCTACCTATCTGTCATTGACTCAGAGTTGCTTGCCTAAATGCCCTTGGGAACTTGTGAAACTATTTCTTTGAGACAATGAAAAAAGAAGAAGGCAAAAAAATATCCAGAGTTCTTTCAGACTGCTTATCTGAGTTGTACATGCCTTTTGTAATACAAGCAATTTTGATCCAACTGTTCAATAATGTTGAGTCTCTGGGATCTAGATATTGCCTACATCACATTATTTTATATAGTACGAAGGCAGATGTTGGGGTTTTAAGAGTTCTCTTTTTATTTTCTTTTTCTTTTGAAAGAATTTTTTCCCCACACATGTACATTGCTGAGAGGGAGTCATTGCCAAGGTACTTGAGGGAGACAAAGGACTTCACTGGGGAGGAGCCCCGGCCGACTGGCCCCCTTTTACCTAGGAAGAGGGGGTTGGGTGGGGCCCCTAACTTCACTTGTGATCTGGCGTTCAGAGGGGAAGGAGGCTGCATCGCTNCGGGGGAACCATCGCACCCGCCCTGCTCACCGGGAGCCGCCAGCGCCCCCTGCCGGCTGTGAGCGTCACTGCACCGAAGGGGAAAGGGCCTGAGAGCCGAGAGAGGCTGGCACTGGGGTACTGCTTCTGTGTGGTATCACTGCCGTAGTTATTGTTGTTTGTTTGTCTTGTTATACATATATATATATAAGTAAAGAACTGTTATTCCTATTCCTCATACCTTTGCCTAAAAGCCCCTTAATTTCAAAATTATAATAATCTGAAGGGAAGGGGGTTGCATTTTCCATTCCAAGGGAGGTTCCTGCCTTCCTTACAGACACCTGTCTTTTAAAACCAAGACAGCAGATTAGAATTACTAAGTGGGATCTTTATAGACAAATGCAATGTCAAGATGTGAAAATACATAGTGGTTTATACTGTTCCTTTTAAACAGAAGATCTCAAGGCTTTTCTATGCATTACATACAGAAGTAACTGCAGCTGTTTTAGAGCTGTAGGGATGCATTCCTGAATTACTCCATAAGAGGCTTAAAGGAAATGTACATTCAAAATGTAAATGTATAAAGGAGGCTGCCTGCATACAACCTGCAACTGTTAGCTTAGGAAGCTAATGTACATTACATTTTTCCATTCTTCAACATGAAGGTATGTTATCTTTAAAGATATATTATAGTTCCCAAATCACATAAACTATTTTTTGCCTTTATATTACCAGAATACAAATGGTCCAGAACCTTACTATAATTATATACAGTGACATATTTCTTTTGATAGGTAGCTGAATGAAATGCATATCACCTGTCGGTCTGTAGGCTGTGGCAGATCTGCTAACTGTGAGAAGTTACTGCCTATGGGTTGATTCACAGTGAGCTTCTCACTTTGCTGAGAATATGCCATGTGTGAATAACACTACATTCTCTTGCCATGTTGCATCTAAACTGTTGTAATCCCACTACATCATCTCCCACAAAATACTATAAAACAGTTAATGAAATGGAGAATGGTAGTTATTCTAGAAGGTGACGTTATGCATTAGGATGAATCTAATCTTTTCAGTGCTCTCTTTTTACCAAATCTACTAGATTCCCCTCATGGGCTTGTATTGGGGGTTTTTTGTTTGGATGGCTAGTTTTGGGGTTTTTTTGTGACTCTAGATGCACTTGTATGTACAATTTGTGTAGAAACTCAAATTGGGATGCACCTACTGTTAGGCTACACATCTTCAGAAATGTAGCAATAGCTTTTCCCTTGCGAGTATATTAAGATATTCAGTCATGAGCTGTTTTTATGATTGTTATACTGCCTGACACACTGTTCTTATTATTAATATTAATGATTTCTAACTTACACTCAGAACACAGCCCTCACTCTTCCTACAACAGAATAATAATTTATTGATTTTGATTTTGCTTGAAATATCATCCTGTTTCAAAGTAATTTTCCCCTGAGAGTTCCTGCACTGAAGGTGGCAATGGTGTGCAGATACAGGGACACAGGCAATTCCCAGAGTTAACCTTCCAAACAATGGCTAAACTAGTGATTGCAAAAGTTCTACATCTGGCTGAAAAAATGCATGTCCTGGGCTACAAGGTTGAGGGAAAATATGGGACAATGCTGGGAATGAAACTCAATAGAAAGCCTCATCTCATTCCTTATTCCACAGCTCCAATCTCAATTCCATTGCTTTCACATTTTGGGAACTGCTTCTTACTACTCGAGCTGTGTGAGAAATATGTTACTGAATTTAGAAAGTAGTAAAGCTCTTCTGAGTACTGTAAAAGTGATGATGATTAATGCAAGAGTTGTAGTCAGCCCTTCAAATGCTCAGTATAGCTTCTTTCTTCCCTTGCTCTTCAGAGTAGAAAAGAAATAGGCACGACTGAAAGCTATAGGAGGACTGGTCACAGTGAATGGTGTTTGTGCGGACTGTTCCTCCCTACTTTAACTGTTCTAGAGCTGCATTAATCCCCACATTTAATAGGCTGCTGATATGATATATTGCATTGCAAAACACTGACAGGAACAGCTGCTGTTAGTGGAATAATTGATTCTAAGAAATGTGGAAGTTTTCAGTCAAAATGGGTGGTAAGACAATGCTTCTGAGATCAGCATTAATGTCTTTGGTGTGTATGGCCCCTGACCCTGCCCCACTGGCTGATGAGGCTGCTGTCATGTCTGTGGGAGGTAAGGTCAGAGCTCTGGATAAGCATTCTTCCATGTCACTGTATTAGTTCTACTGGTCCTGCTGAGTAACAAGCAAATATGCAGGCTAGGCAGCAATACAGAAAGTAATCTGAACTCCTGCCCAAGATCTCTGTGTTTTCGAAGTGCAAAGCTTTGTAGGTTTATTTCTTGTATCTGGAGGCTTTAAACAAAGGAACATTAGAGCAACAAGCATATCCATAAAACTATGGGAGGTTTGGCTCTATATTCCTTTCCTTTCTACTCAAGCAGTGCAATTTTGCACCTTGCATGTGCAGGAGTGGTTTAATATATTTCTTCCACTCATTTATCCCTTCCACTCACTTATCCCTTCATTCTGTCTTCAAGCTAGGGAGTCTGTCCTACCCATTTATCCTTACCCTTCTCATGTCAAAGCCATCTATTCTTCAATCTTTCATTTGTATTTCAAGTGTCAGGGTTTTCCTGTTCCTTTCTGACCTCATCACTAACATGGTTGTCCATACTTCTGTCACTATGCTCCTGATATTGATCACTCTTCATCTGCTGCCTCTCATTTTCCCTTTCTGGATATTTTGTGTGCTACTCTTCCTCCGTGCCTGCTGCTACGTTCTTTCACAAAGTCTGCATTGCCACTGCACTGGCACTGCATTGCCTTGGCAGGCCGGACTCTCACACGGGCCACGGACGCTCATGCCCAGCGGGGCGCACAGCCCTGTTTCCCCTCCCCAGCCAGCGCCGGGCGCTCCCAGCCCCAGAGCCGTGGCACCGGTGGGTAACAGACGGCCGGGGTGGCAGAGGGTGTCACTGTCCAGGGTCCTGAAAGCTGTCAGCAGGCTGGGCTGGCTCCTGCCTCCACCCTTCCTTTCGTGGCTCTGCTACTGGTGTGAATGGCAAAGAAACGTAGGTATCTCCGAAAGCTAATTCCCAAATTTCCTGTTTAATATGGAGGGAAGTTATCAACTGGCTAAGGTAGAGTTTCATGTATCTATCAAGTAAGAAATCTTAGAAAAATGACATGAGGGAAGAGAATAGACCTGCTATAAAATGAATTTGGTGGCTCTTTTTTATTAATCAGGCTCACTATTTTTGTCAGATATCAGCCTTTGATCTTATGAAGATTCTTCAGGGACATAATGGCAAAACTGAGAGCCAGATTGTAATTCTCTCATGAGTATGATTCAGGAGTAATTGAACTGATGTCAAATTAAACTAATGTGAAACAGATGTAAGTGGGTTCAGACAGACTCAGTACTCTGCAGCTTTAGTTAATATTTTCTTATATGGCAAAAAAAAAAAAAGTCTACAATATACTAATACACTAATGATGTGCATGTACTTTTTCAGATAGAACAGAAAAGTGAGGGAACTACTACACTATTGTCCCTGATGGCCATACAAAGAGACTGATATAAAAGGTGTCTGAAAGCTGGAGTCTGGCTAATGAGGAATAGGTACCAGAAAAGAGCCAAGGATGCTGAAGATGATTACAGACTGTGAACCAGGTACCCTCTCTCCTCCTCTGGCACTTAGATGACTGATGTGTTAGGATGTGAGAGGCAGGATCATAGTGTATTCTGTTTTGTGTCACTGGCCAAAGGAACTGCAGACAGGCTGTGGTGCCATCCCAGCAAAGGTTATCACTGATGTGTAGTTGCCTCAGGCAGATTCACTGTTTTCACTGAAACCATTTCTGCCAGTCAGTAAATTTTCTGTTCTGTGGATTAATCCATGAAATAATGAAAACATGGCACTGCATGCTGTAACTGAAAAAGTGATAAGAAACTCCATGCATAGAAGACAATAAAAATAACAGGCTGCTAGTCCTTGCACAATCCTGATTACTAGTTAACACTCTGATTCTTAACAACACTAAATCTTCTGAAAACTATTTGAACAAGAAGTTTTCAGGTTATCCTGAAGAGAAGGCTTTAAATGTTCTCCTAGACAGAAAGCTTCCTAGATACTAAAGACATTATAAAAGGATTCTACACTGTCACTTAATATTGAATTAATTAATACTACTGCAGAATTAGTATTGCTTAATTAATACTACTGCAGAATGGGTCAATAGAATATAAAGAACAGGATGCAATTCACTTGGGTTGCTCTCTTGGTCTCAGTGTAAATAACAGCACTCCTGTGATAATAAACTGAATGAAGAATAAACTTCACAATTAGAAATACCAGATTTCAAACAACTATATAGCTAACCATAAACTGAATACTTGTATACACTAATGAGTACATTGTTAAGTGATAACAAAGACTGTCTAGACTTCCATCTAGCCCTGTCTCATTTCTTCAGAGCATCTAAGAAATGGAACATACAAGTTACAGATGATTTCTATCTACTATCAAGGATCAAGTCATTTTTCCATTCCCTCTCACTAGATTTAAGTAGGTATAAGAGGTATTTATTAATCTGTTTTTCTATGGATTTCTTTGAATTACATCAAATTCACTTCTAAATCACTCATGCTATATTATTAATGAACAGTAAAAGGGCACTTAGCATTTTATTCTTTCTTCATTGAGATGGTTTGTAATAGAAAGCCTCATTTCTACCGTGTTGTGACTGTGACAGGCCCTGTCCTGTAAGGCACTGATTCTCAACTAACTCCAGTTCTGAGGACATTGAGTCTGAACAATAAACCCTAAATAAGAAGGAAGAATTTAGGAAGACCAGTCAAATCCTGAAAATTCTTATCCAGGTACTAAAATACAGTGATTATGCTACATTTAGGAATTTTTTTTCGTGGTGATCTTTCATTTAAACATTAAACATTACTGAATCCACTTAGCTTATAAAAGTTGACAGAGTAACAGCTTGAAACACTGTAGTTTCAAGGCACCAGTTCTCCCTGTCATAAGAATATGACATCACTGAGGGGTGAAAGGCCTTTTATTTGCATCAGATAATAGTTACGTTTCTATGCAGCAGCTATGCTGTCAGTGAAAGATGCCAAATCTATCTCTGGAGTAACCCCATTGATTTTAAATTAGTTACTTTGGGAATAAATTGGCCCACTCGATAAAACTGCAGGTTTGAAGCATTGAAATAATTGAGCAAGTTTTCCATGATCATAACATGGTAAAAAAAGATTGCAAAACATTTACATGATGTCACGCATTTATGTACCTGATAGACCACAATTGATTTGCGACAAGGTTTTTCAGTCATATAGCTAGAGCAAGTATGTAGAGCTTACAGACACTTTTCGGGAATATGGGAACATTAAGGGGATACAAGAAACATGAATATGGCATTGTGTCATTATTATCTATTTAGTGTTACAGTAAGTCAAACAAATATGAGATGTTTCCGTAATGTCATTTTCATGAAAATTCCTCTTCTTTAGACCATAACAATCAGGATGTGTTTCTGGTAATGAACTACCTGAAGAATTCACCTCCAGACTATAGACTTCTTGCATGTGTTAGCAGGAATTTAATGCTGTTGGCTTATCAGTGGACTACTTCAGTTTGATTATCTTAGGTGAGTTCTCAGTGGACAGGTGTCTGTGGCAGAATACACACTTTAACTGCTGATAGTTGTGGCAGAGGAACAGGGTGACAAAATTGAATAATATTTGTCTATATGTTAGGTTTTCCCTGGTAATGTACAAGGAAGATGGCATTAAGCTGGAAACTTTTGAATGCTAAGGAAAAGTTATTTACATGTATACATATATTATACGCGTGTGTGTACAAACACATGAATAGTTCTTTATTAATATATATTTGATAACTGATCTTGTTGGGGGTTCAGAAAGCTTCTTTGAAGCCTTTTAGGTTACTGTAACCATGATTCAAGTGATTACACTGTACAGTTCGCAAAGCCTACCCTCACTTTTGTTCCCACTCAGTTTGCATAAGTAATGTCAACAGAAATCCCGAAGCGTGTTCAGAATGCATCATGGTTTGCTTGCAAAGGAAATACCTTGTGCTTCTGATGTCATCATTGCAATCATCTCAAATTAAAGTCTGACTGAGCAGGCTCATTATCATTCTCACCATGTCCTCCCTTAGAGGAGCCTCTCCCGCCTCCTCCTGTACAGCACAAAACAAGAGCCACAGGGGTGCTTGGATTAGGGGAAGGAGAGACTCCCAGCACCTCCTCCGAGAAAACTTGCTACATTACTTCTATCTAGTTTCTTCAAACTACATGCTGCTTTACAGGACCTTGCACACCACCACTAAATTAAAGTGTGAATTCTCCAGTACTGATTTCCTCTTCCTGTTTAGGGCTGAACAAAGACGGCGAAAAAGCACGGATTTAGTTTCAGAATGTGGATGTGAATAGAGTGTGCCAACCTCCACAGCGAGAGTTTCTTGAGGAGAGCCACACATTTTAGACTGCTTTGGTTTTTTTTTCTTCACCAGGGCAGATTTCTCCTTTTGGTCTTACAAGGTTAGCTAACATTCAAGCAACAGATAGGAAAGAAAGACAGAAAAAGGGCAGTTGAGAAAAAAGTACAGGGCAAAAAGCAGGGCACAAATTATCACAGGCACCGGGTTTAGATCACAACCATGATTCCTGAAAATCTAGAAGGTCTATGGACCTCTGGACTGATTCTGGTATGGGTCTCTGACCATGACATATGAGAATTTGTGGATGTCTCCACTAAACCATCCCCTGTGGATGATCTCCTTCTTACAAAGAGTTGATTTCTAACGTGGAAGAGAATAGGCAGGACAGGGTTAACCTCACACAGTTTTCCTTCAGGCCCCCAGAGGGGCTGGGGTTTTGTTTTCCTGGCTAAGGGAGGCGAGCTGGGGCATGTATTGTAACTGGAACTGGAGACCTTTCTGGTGTTACTAGCCTGGTTTGGGTTTGAGGGAAAGCCTGGAGAACAAGGAAGGGGAGGGAGAGTGCAGATTTGGAAAGAAGCAAGTGCCTGGTAATTGCACAAGTGTCCTCCGTTTCCCCGAAGGCCCCTGAGATCTTAGGGGGGCTTCGAGGGGCCTCCAGCCTCCTGCCCCCTCCCCGCAGCTTGGCCACATCTTACAGCCCCGCTGTGCCAGGCATTACCTTGACGCGAAGTGTCTGTCCCTGTCCACAGTGCGGATCGGGGACAGAAAGGGGAGCAGGGGTCCCCTGGCTTTTGGGGTACCCGGTCCTGATCCCCAGAGCCTGCGGGGGCTCGGACGATCCCCTGCCCTTCCCCTCCCCCTGCGCTGCAGAGCCTCTGGATGCTGCCGTACTCCTGCCATGTGCTGCCGCCGCCGCCGCTGCTGCTCGTAGCTTACTCGAGCGTGTCTCCGGCTGCAAACTCCGCCAAACAAGCCTGCATCCTCTTCTCGGGAAGGATACCTAGTGAGTACCAGCCGGAGCCTGCCCCCTCCCTAGGCACCCCGCCACTGCCGCTTACAAAGGGACTCACACGCTCTCCCCACCCCCTTTTTATGCCCGTGCAGAGAGGGGCTCCGTGAATTCCCTCTAAAGCTATAGGGTGGCTCCCTCCTCCTCCTTCTCTTCTTCCTGCTCTGGCTCTCCTGGGCGAGCCAGGCTGCTGCTGCATTGAGCCGGGGTGGTCCCCAGCCTCGCCCTGCCTCGCCCCAGCCATGCTGCTGCGGCTCACGCCCCATGGCTGACTTTTGCTACCTCTCTAGTGCCCGGGGCTGAACTGAGGTGGGCTCATTTTTGGGGGGTGGCTGAGGCTAGGGAGCGTGTGCACGTGTGGGAGGTGTCTCTGGGGGCGTGGGGGGCTGGACGACTCCCCGATCCGTGCAAGCCTGCGTTGTCGCCAGCCCGAGTCCCCCTCGGGTGGGCGCAGCAGAGGGGCCGCGCTGCAGCGGGGACCCCACCACCCTGACATCTGCAGGTGGATGGGTCGAGACAGCTGCGGGAGCCTCACCAGGAGCCAGCAGCACCCTGGAGCCGCTGCCTATCTCAGTCTGCTCCGTTCCTGCTCCTCCAGATTCTCTCCAGTCCTCAGTCCATCCCTTATACCCCTCTCTGTGCTGGGGTTCCTGCAACCCCTCCACTCCACTCCCCTGCCCGCCCCTCCCCACCTTCTTCGATTTATTTGTGTGTTTCTTTCCTTGGCAACCACCAGTTCCCCTCTGTCAACCAGCGCAGGCTCCCTATAATTTGAAATTAATTTGTTTGACTGCAGCATCGAAACAGGAAGGTTGCGAATTTATTTAATTCTTTTTACTCCCTTTGCAAAAAGGAAGCGATGAAATTTCCAATTGAGACTCCAAGAAAACAGGTGAACTGGGATCCTCAAGGTTGGTGGTTCTCTATTACTATCATTACTATCGTAATTACAATTATTATTATTCCTTGTGTCTATTGACTCGTGGGAGACTATGTGACTCCAAATGGGAGGAGGCGTTGGATGTTTGTCTGCTTCCCATGTGCACTGCTTGGTCTTTCTTGCTCAATCCTATAGCAGTGCATTAGAAAATGCTCCTAGATATGGGGTTGGGTGGCTGCATGCCTAAAATCTCTTCTAGGTCTAAGTTTTACAGTTTTATATTTGATATCTCTCTTGCCTCCACCCCTCCCTTTTTCTTGAGTGTTTTCATGGCAAACTTGGCTGGGATGGCAGTGATCTCTGGCTCACAGCATTGTTTGTTTTATCAGTGGCTCCTTTGTTGTTTCTAGTGATCATTGTCTCTGCTAAATGGGTGGTACAGGAGTGGACGCAGATGTGACTGCTTGCTCAGGGCTCCTCGATGGCACATGTTTGTTGGCAGCAGCAGAATGCCACTGCAATATAACCTTTAGTGTGGACAGACCTTTAGTGTGGATGGTATAAAACAACACAATAAATAAGGGAGCCCAAAGGGACTCTTTACTCTGTCTTGTTAACAACTGATCAGCCCAAGTGGATAGTTTGATTAACTATATAGGTACATTTGGAGTCAATCTTACGGAATGTGTTTGTGTGATGGTGGAAGGAGATTTACGCCAGTGCAGTGGTTTTCAGTAAGATGATTGAAGTCCTATTTAAAAAGAAACCATAGTCAAATATTCTCCTTGCCTGACATGGGGATGGGGTTCATCTGCATCCTACAGAAGTGACTGAAAAAACCCCATTGGTAATTTCTATACTGGTGTGTCATAAGAAATATGTGCATTGGTACAGGAGCAGAACAACTTGAAGCCATTGCTGAGGTTTGCAGCAGAACTGCTGGCAGCCAGTTGCTGTGCAGCAGTGCTTGCAGGAAGTATGAAGTGATAGCATGGGCTTTGATTATTCCTCTTTATTCCACAGGTTTGGTTTTAGTGGTCAATTTGCCTGTCATCATCCATGCCCTCACATTTACAAAATGAAACATTAGAAACAATTTCTCGTGGTATAGAAGGAATACAGCAGAACAATCTGCTGTATACACAATTCAGCTTTAGTGTAAGCCTTAGTACATTTTTAATTAGGTGAAGGCTGAAATCGACACATCAGCCTCCTCCACCCTCATCTTCCCAACGAACACATGGATTGTAGTGCTAACAGAGATTTGGTTATTTAAATAACAGTATATTCCTTATCCTAGGGTCAAAATTCTTTGTGGTGAAAACTTGCTCTACCCAGCTGCTTTTCTAAAGGTGTGTTTGCTGCAGCTTAATTTAAATCCCTTTTATGAATTGCAAAATGTCTTTTAATGCAGAAAGCTCTTTCCTTCTTTCCTCTGACAAGGCACACAGGAGGATGTACAGATGACATTCTGTGTGCAGCTCCTTTGCTTGGCAATCAGCTTTAAAGCATATGGATCCAACAGGTGGTTGGCCACAATTTACTGATGTGACAAAACCGTAGAGTACTGAAGCAGTTAGAAGACTCCAAACCCAGCAGGTTTCCTCTCCACCAAGCTGAATGCC
The DNA here is from genome assembly GCA_013397815.1 of Aleadryas rufinucha. Lineage (NCBI taxonomy): Eukaryota > Metazoa > Chordata > Aves > Passeriformes > Aleadryas > Aleadryas rufinucha. The sequence goes on along the minus strand of VZTH01014808.1, from coordinate 188,820 downwards.
TGCTAAAAACTTCAGAATCCTACCAGTTATTTCTCCTCTGTGTATTGACTTTGTTAGGCAGGGAGGATACTGATGTATAGCCAAGGAGGAAGCAAAAAATATTATTTTATAATTCTCCAAGAGACTCAGAAAATAGACAAAATTTGGTGGAATAGAAAAGAAGGCAATTTGGCAAGGAAAAGCTGTCTAAGCCCCAATCCTTTAACCAATAGAGAAACAGTGCAGTGACATTGTACTCACATAGTCCCACTGAAGAATTGTGTGTATAGAAGACAAGGTAGATCAAAGTTCTATTATTTTTGAGACAAAAATATATTTATGTAGATATAAATGTTAGCAATGATCTACGTGAAATAACTAGAAGCTCTAAAATTAATTTGATTTACAATCATTTGTTCTCTGCACATACATGTGAAGAATGATATGTTTTGCATCCTATGTGGTATCTCTGGACTTAAGAGCTGAAGTAACTTTTCTCAGATACAAAGATCAACATGTAGAAAGTTGGTGGTGGAGGGATGCAAAGAGGCCCAAGGCACAGCTCATGTCCAGTTAGTATTCGCACTCTAATCCCAGGCTCATTTCAGAGTGTATTTTATGATTATGCCCTGTTCTGGTTGTCAGCCAGAGAACATGCCGTTTCCATAGTTTTGTCTGGTAGGGATTGTGATAACTTGTGCTAACAGTACTTGGAACAGATCAACTGATGCTCCTGGCAAGCAAGCTAGCAGCCCAAGGACATAAGTGAGAGCTATGGTATCTCAAAGACTGTTTAGACGTGATTATTCCAGGCAATATTTTCTAGAAATTATACACATTTCTAAAGGCTGGGACCCTTTTTGTGGAGATATGTCTGGCTTGTAATTGATGATGTTGCTGGTTTGAACCCAGGTCAGAATGATAGTAATTGAAATGAATTAATGCTCAACTCCATAATGCTGACTAAACTATAAATATTTACATAGCTAAATGTAGAGGCTGGTGGTAACTTTCATCTGGCACAGAACTGGTATTCTCAGGTCACATCAGCAAAGATCAATATACCATAGAAAGACTTTGTGGAGAGAAGAGGTTTAAAAGAATGGAATTGACATGAAGGATGGTCTGACAGACAGCTAATGGGAGACTGATTTCTTAGCCATTAAACTGGTACAAGCAGGGCTTGGAGACTGAACTGTGATTTTATCATGTTGTGTGTTATCTCCATGTGTCTTGGGCATAAAGCATATCTCTGTGTTACATGTAAATGCTGAGTGTGTTTTCTAGATAAACCAAATATTTCATAAATCTGGAAGTGTGTAGGGTCCAGATTCCTACGGCAAAGTCCCCATACTATCCTAGGCAATCAAATGATATAAACCCCTAAACAAACAGATTAAACTTGATCACAAAAGTCATTGGGGCGTGGCCCTAACAATCCAATGTGAAATATGCCCTAGAATTTGATATATATTGATAAAAACCCATACAATTTATATACAGTAAATGAATAGGGTAAGAAATGACTAAAAAAAACCCAAGCAAGTATTTCAAGAATGTTTTAGGGAGCACTGGACACATTGAGTAGGGGTACAGGATATCATAGTTCCTGGCCTTACATTTTAAAAAGCAAGCTTGCTATTTTGTGTTACTGGTGGAATCAGTATCTACGTACTCCATCAGAAAACATTTGAACTGCTTATCTCTGATTGTCGCTTCTCACACTTGGTGCAATTCAGGTAAAGCAGTAATAACTGATACCAGTGAAAAACCAGATTTTTAGTTTCATACCTCGTACAATGTCTCATCTGTACTTTCCAGAATATCAGATTGGATTTTTAGCAGCATAGGAAGACATTAATTCTCATAATTTTTGTTCATATCTCTCCTTTCTTGCAGCCCTCCTGGCTGTTACACCCACCTGTTGTCTGTGCTTGAATTAGCTCATAATGTCTTTGCACATATATTTTTACATAGTACCTAAAACAGAGTGTGTCCCTCATCCTGTCTGAGACATCTGGATATTACAGCAATATCAACTTTTTTTCCTGAAAATTATCTGCTAAAATTGATGTTTCTTTGTAGAAGAAAAAGATAGATGAGACGGTTTCAAATATGCTTAGAAATTATCCCCAGGTGTGACTGTCTTAGGGTGAGGGTGAGATGTCTTTTTCAAGGGAAGAATGTATGTCTTAGTGATGCTCTTAGCAGGGAGCAAATGGAATTCAGTCTGATTTATTCCTTTGTGCCTGCAGTTTCTGCTGTCATTGCAGTGATATGGATTATGAGAGCATTTTGGATATCCAGGTCAATGTTTACCTCAATACTGATATTTTGGAACTCTGAAGTTTTCATTCAAGTTCCTGCATCCTTTCACAAATGCACTGTTTTCAGTTTGAAACTCTAAAATCATGTATTTGTTACTATCCCTACATTTAATGTGGGAGTTAATGCTCTGTGGGGAATTCAAACTGTGGTTGAGAGTCTAGAGTTCCTCTTCAAATTTTGCTACTGACTTCCTGTTTAACCTTCAGGAAGACACTTACCCTTTTTTGTCCTCCCTTTTTCCTGGACTGCAAAACAGGAATATTAATACTTCCGTAATGCACAAGGGTGTTGTGAAATATAATTAACTTGTTTAGAGCAATCTAAAATCTGCTATTGAAAGAAGAGCATATGCACTGCAATTAAATGCTAAAACAATTAGGAGGGAGCAAAACAGCCTATCATCATACACAGATCACATAAATTAAGAAATAAGGTTGTCTCTGCACTTTACAACTGGAGGAAACTAGTATCACTTATGCTTCTTTACAGACACTGAACATTCAATTGAGTTTCCCATTAGAAGGATCTAAACACCTTTAATATTCCCCAGCTGCTGCTTCAGAGAGGCTCAAGTCTTCCCTAGGTCTTTTGTCAGCTGCCTTGGACTTCTCACTTCACCAGAGACACCTCAAGCAGCACTGGATGCCTGTGTGTGGGACAATGAGCTGAGTCTCAAATGCCTTCATGCAGGTATCAGGATTGGACCATCCCTTGATGACTGAAAAAATCTTCAGCATCAGTATTCAGTACAAATTAAACTGATGCTGCTGGTGAAGTGTTACAAATTGCTGCAGTACCTGCTTTTTCTGTTCTTTTGTTTGAAGAGACCAATGCAGAAGGTGAACTTGATTAGGCAGGCAAAGATGAGTAGAATAAAGGTGTTAATTTCTGTCCTCTGTTTTCAAGAAGATGTATGAAAATGAGTAGAATGCAACTGTGAATTAGACAGTATCTTTCTGCACTAGTAAGTCAGTAGCTCAGTAGAGGAAGACTGTTCTGGGAAGCTGTAATGTGTGAAAAAGTAGCTCTGAAACCTGCAAATGACCCATGGTCAGAGGCTACTGACGCTGGGCTATTTGTGTCACAAAGTCATATTGGCTACTTACCCACCCATCTGATAGACTGGGACTCTGCTGTGTCTAGTAAGCATGGGTTGTAGAATACTGCCGGGAATTTATTTCAAAGAGATATTTGAAGGAGGATATAAATTGGACAAACAGGAGGACACTCCTGTGTGCATAATGTAGGCACAATAGTGCCAAATACAGTAAGGTGGAAAATTTGAAGAGTTTGGAAAACAAATAAAAGAGAATGAAAAAATCAGAACTTTACTAAAGGCTATGTGGAGCCTGCAGAGAAAACAGATGAGTACTGTGGATGCCAGTGTGGTAAGAGATAGAAAGATACAACTGAATTAGGAGGAGAGAAAGAAAGACTCCAAAGAGCTATTAGTTTTATCATTGTTGTCTTTAGGATGCCTGGAAATGGTAAAACTAAGGATTCAGAAAAGTAAAATTATTAGTAAGAAAGTGGCAGAGCAAAAGACTTGACAGCAGCTTTCTTAGAGTAGTGAAGAAAGACTGAACTCTAGTCAAGGTAAGAATGATGTAGGGTAGGGTATCATTAAGATGTCATCTGTACTGTGAGGAAAAGGGAATGAAAAAGTCACAGGCAATAGGAAGCTGTAAGTCTAAGATAGGAAGAGCAATAGAATTGTCAGCAGTGGGAGAGGTTAGGACAGGATTATGATTTCTGTGCAGAATACCAATGCTCTTTTTTGCCATGTATGTACAAGAGTAATCCGTTAATGGCTTTTGGACAGAAAAGTCCCCTGGGCAACTCTTGAAAAAACTGATGCTACCTGAAGTGATGGAGTTTGCTCTTGGGATAAAGATATATGATAGCAGTTGTAATTGGGCAGGTTTTGGTTCAGCTTTGGCATTTATGTGGATTTATGTAGCTAGTGTGTTGACTATATCAGCTTGAGACAGAAGAGTGCATATAGATGGTGGTACAGTTTAATTCTTTCCCTCTTGATTTAATCCAGAGCTAGGACTTTTACCACTCACTTCAGTGTAAGCAACATGCAATTCTTTATTTTAAAATAACTGTGTTGTCGCTGCAGGCTTTACTGAGTTAAGAGCAAGGGAGTACCTGAAATTGCTGGGAAAACAGAGGCCCTAGATTTTTTACTCTAAATAGGGTAAGCACCTGGATTGAAATGGGGAGGGAAAAATTAGGAGGTCGATATAAGAAAGCGGTAAGCAACATACTAGTATTCAACAGGTAGAGTGTTACAGAACTCAGTGTGATGCAAGTGCCTAACCTTTATTTTATGATAATCTCAGTGTGATAGCAAAGGCCAAAGCAGAAAATACGAATGCTGAACAGTTGTCTGTTTTTTATATAGAAGTTTTATGTAAAAGAAGTGACATTCAGCAAAAGGCTAAATAATACCTTTTTAAATACCTTTTTCATAGGAATATCTCTGGTCTTTGTTTTCTGTAAGGAATTAAAAACATCCTTTGTCAAAGAGAGGCTGCTTATATCCCGGTTCCTGAGACACTGGTTATACTTCTGTTGTTTGTCTATAATGTAATGGGGAATGTGCTCTAAGATGAACCTGTTGACTTTCAGAAATGATGTGCTGGGCAGTCCTCACTGGTTATCCAATGAGATAGAACAATAGGTGAGAACAGCATATGTCCTATACCCTTGCACTTCAGGGTAGTAGTATCAATCCTTTTTAGTCAATGGACCACTATTTTTCTCCAAACATACTTTCTTGTCTGCTTTTCTCACAATCAAATATCAACTCAGATTATTTAAACAAAATTTTACTCTAAAATTGAGCTATGAATCTCTTAGCATGTTAATGAGTCACAGAATTTAGCGTCTATTTCCTTGGTTTGGGAATGCTGAAATCAAGAATTGACATTTCATCTTTTTCTTTATGTCCTAATACAATTCTTATGCTATTACAAATCTTACTATTGGCAAAGTGTCTAAAGTACATGTGTTATTATGTGTTATCCCGTTGTCCTAAAGTATGAGCATAGGAGAACTTTGGTGCCACTTTGAAGTTAGGGTAGAAATTTCAATGTGGGTGTATCATGGTGTTGGAATTTAAAATAAAAGCTAGTAGGGCGATAGAATCTGTCATCAAAACCTGTATGAGGGAATAAAAAGGTGGAAGCGAATACACAAGCCTGGCTTAATTTTATTTTTCTGTTTTTAAATGGAAAGGGAACATCCTGCTGGAAGCTGGAGTTGTGACAAGAGGCATGAGATATATATGAAAGGGCTTGAAACACGTTGCACTTAGGATCTGGAGTCCTGAATAGGAGTAGTAATCAGTTGCAAAGCCTGGGTGTGGTTCAGTTTTTTCTTTTAAATCCAGACATATTTAGGTCTAGCATTTTCTGTGAGTTTCCTATTTGAAATTTTAGAAAGCATTTGAAAAGAAATAAAGACCTAACATAGAGAGACAAAATAAGTTGCTTCAGGAAATCTGGATTACAAAAGAGTGGGTCCAAAGTGTGACGGGGCCAGATCTGCTGACAGATGTGCAGAAAATGCTAAATGAACAGAGTGTACCTGTGGTAAGGCTGAAAATGCTGTGAAAAGAAAATAAATGTGTGGACATAAAGATGAGTTTGGCTGCCTTCAACTAGAATTCACTGTTTCCAAGCATATTATGTTCTTTCTGCCTTTTAGAAGTAGGCATGTATCATAGTTAATATTTTAAAAATCCCTGAAATATCTTTGTGTTCTCTATTGGTTCCTCAGGCATGTTATCAAGGTCTTCCTCTGTGAGCAAAACTAAATCATATTATAAATAATCTCATGGACATATTACAAAATATTTTTATCTCATGAATTAAGTATCTGTCATAGATGATGATCTGTTTATTTGACTAGTCTTTCATTGGAGAAACATGCTTAATGTTTCTTCCATTTGTTCCTCTATTCTGTCCCCAGATAGATGCATTTAATAGATCTTTAAATTGCTTCAGTTCTTTTTCTGGTAATCTGTGCATTATGCATGACTGTGTGACACTTATTTTGCTGAAGACAATAGACTGTTTTGCTAGCAGGGGATAACAAAAGACAACACCCTAAAAAAATCTCCTTAGAAAGCAGTACAAGTTATTATGGTATCACTGTCCTACAGGATCATCACAGTGCTTTAAGCACCAGGCTTTGAGTACCTAGGTTTGTTAGAGCCATATGTTCATATCTCAGCAAGACTGACTCATCTTTTCTTCCCTAGGAAGAAAAAACAACATGCCACTGACTTTACTGGATGAGGATTTTGGACTTTGGATTTCGGCACCTTAAACTTGTGCCACTGAGTTTTTGAAGATTCAGTGATATGTTGTTGAATGGTGTTTGGATTATTTCTTACTTGATATTGTAATATAATAATATTAGCATGATTTGAAAACAGAAAATACATGCTGACAGCTTGTCCAGGGCTTTTAACCTCTCAAATTTCAGCTCTTCATCTCAGAGAAACAAAAGACAGTCACTAGCTACTGTGTGTGAAAAACCTCATTGGTGAAAGAATTATGAAAGAAATGGTAATGCAGAAGCTCCCAGCTGAAATGCAGGAAGCAGCTCTCACATCTCAAAGAGGTTCTTCTAGGTTAACCCAGATCTATCGCTGATTACTTAAATGTTAACACTGCTAAGTTTGGATTACACTAGAAAGCACTGGACAGAGAGGCCTTGAGTAGCAGCAATCATGACAGCTACAGAAACAACACTGGAGTCAGCTCTTCATGATGCTGCAGCCTGATTTGTCTTCACAGGAAAGAGAGTCTATTGGGTTACAATGATACCTGACATGTGGATTTGTGACCTGAATTTCTCATTGCTACCAGACATTTTTTGTTGATTCAGTTTTCTAAAAATAGACATCTGCTGACATTTAAGGGGCTTTAAGGTAGCTGAAATATTTGTATAGGCCTGGTATATATGATAATGGATCTAAGGGAGACTTCTGCCCTTCTGGAGCAACAGCTTAAGGCCAATTAGGATATCCTATAACCTCTCACTTGGTAGCGTACGATATGGATGGGCAACTGAATTACACCATTTGAGTGTGACTTAGTTGGAGAATAAAACAACTAAAGAAAAGTAGGTATCTGAAATTCTAAGGTGTTCTAAGGACCTGGTATGGTTAAGGGAGATATACTCAAATATGGTTTATGGAGCCAGGAGAATTGTCAGTAAACGTCTGGTTTAGGGTCAGCAGAATCATTCTCTAGGCTGCACTGACCAAATTGACCACATCTGTATTGACAGATTAATGGGATGTATTCCAAGTTACAGCGAAGGAAAGAAATGATACAAGGGTTGTTTCTGCTGACTTACACACTGAAAGTGTAAAAGAAAAATGTTCATAATATAAAGAATTTAGAATAAGAGAATATAAAATGCCTATGCTGAATAAATGCATTTCAAACAGCAACTTTCTCTTCCTTGTGAAAGATCTTTTCTGCACAGGTTAATTTTGTCCTATCTATCTTGTATGTATTCTTCATCCTGTTCCAGAATAGGTTTTTAAAGTATTGGAAAGCTTTCATTCACTTTAACTAAGACTATTAATATGTATAAGAACTTAAGACCATGAAATAGATTGGATCCTCAGGTTATGCAAATAGTACAGCTTCAGTGAAATAAAAACAGCCCAAGCAATGTGCTTTTTATGATTTCTGACCATTACCACAAGAAAGATCCACTTTTATTGCTATTGCACAGAAAATTTGAGAAATTATCACTTAATTGAAGTGGTAGATCATTAATGATATTTGCTTGAATTCCAAGTATTTTTCTATAGATCCTAATCAGTAGATTGGGGGAGACACCACTAGCCTGATGTTCAGTCTATAGTCAGTGGTGCTGCTAAAGTCCCCTTCTCATGACTGAGATGATGAAGAAATTCCTTCACTCCCTTCACATTGTAAAGCTATACCTCTGTCAGACAGCCAGCATCAATTACATTTCAAATGTACATTAGATAGCTTCCTTCTAGGAAGGCCAGCATGAATCTCCACTTTGTTGTCTCTTCCACTTGGTTTTTTTACCACTAGGTTTCTTTCAATGAGAATGCCCTTCCCTTTGTACACAGGCCTTCTTGTGCTAAATTCCAAGACTTAGGTTTCCTCGACTATTTGGTCTGGCCATGAGAGCATTAGCTGAATTTCCTTCCTGAATCTGTGAGATAGGATATTTGGGAGATCCCAGCAAAACCCCTGACCCTACATCACCCTGTGAGTACTTTGAAGGGCAACACACTGAATACCTGTGGTGGGAGATTCAGACTCTTCCTAAATGTTGCTGGAATCCTGTGACACTTCCTGTTGAGGAAAACTAAATGACTTGTTTCATCCAAAGCATATGATGATATAATGAAAAATTTTGGTTTAATCTGTAAAAAGAAGATTATGGATAAATAGCAGCATCACTGTTCAACCTGTCTGTTGTTCACTGAAGGGTGAAATCTGCAGAGAACCAGAGAGCAGCTGTTTATTCCTTGGTGCTTGTACCATACTGAAAAAAATCAGTTTTTCTATATGTTACCAAATGAGGAAAAACAATGGTATGGTCATTTCTTCTGACAGGAACTCTTTTTCATAAAGTCGTCTCTGCACCTCAAGATCCTGAGCCAAAATCACTTGCTTCCTATTTGGCAGAGCAAAGACCTGTATGGACTAGAACTCTCAATTTTAGCAGGAGCAAGAATTACCAATCTATTGCTAGGGAAATGGGTTTTAGCATGATCTATTGGTTTTAGTCTAAATCAGGAAGAGAAAGGTGAGAATTTTTCATGGGTTTCTCTGTATTCAGTTTCTCTATAAATAGCCTCATAAAGCTGATGATAGCACTGCTGCCAGTGAGTGTGTTGGAACAAACACAGTCACTAGTCTTGAAGCAGGAGGGTTCCATATTTGGGACGTGCCCCTGTCAATCACTTCTAATCTCTCCTCAGTACTTCCTGCTCCTCATTGTAATGCTCTTCTGCTCTATTTTTCATTCTCGCAATACCTGAAGTTCATTGATGAGCCCTGTAACACATGAACATGGGCTCAGGTATCGGAGGCAATGGAAAGGGTAGTGCCGAGAAGAGGAACTGAACAGTGAGTTATGGGTGTGCTACCTCCCACGCTGCCAGCACGGTTGGAGAGAAGTGAGGGACAAGAGCAGATGGATGGATTTGGAGGAGGGCAGGGTGGAAGAGAGGTCAGGAGAGACAGAAGGCAAAGCAAGGGAAACAAAATTCAAACTGCCCTCCAGCAGTGAGTGTACAATCTCACTCCAGCACAAGACAAACCTCTATCAAGTATTCGTCTGGACTTGGCAGCTCTGTAAGTAGTGCTACAAATGGTGTCAGCAGCAGTGCATCTTCATGCTAATGCCAGTGTTAGCTAGGAACCCTCCTGAGGACTGCTGTCCTGAAGCCAAACTAGAAAAAAACCCTGATGCTTTCAGCTATTCCTGGAGTTCATGTCCTGCCTTAGCACATCCATTCTTTTGACCAGTGAGCTGTCACATATGCATTAGAATAGTGCAGTGCCTGGGAGAGGGAGGAGGGAGGGGAAAGTATCCCAGCATCCCATGATCGTGACTTTTGCAGAGATTTTTTTTTAATGTCAGTGGGCAAGTCCTGGCAGATACCTGCTCAAGCCAGCCTCGGGCTTCCTGTTTTTTCCCTGACATTTGCATAGCCTCAGTAGCAGGATCTCTAAGGCTGTATTTGCAAGAGAGTAACTCTTGGGCAGTCCATTTTAAGTTCATGGGCACGCTCAGAGTGCAGTTCTGACAGAGGAGAGGCTGGGTCGGAATCTGGAAGTTCTTGTAAATAATCATCCAGAGCAGCTTACATGTGGTTATCATATTTTTTCCTTTATAACCAGAAAAAGAAAGGAGTCTGATTTATGGCTGTCTATTAACCTTGTAACAGATAGACCAGTATTCTGGTAATGTATAGTGGAAAAGAGTATGTCCCCTAAAAGAACTTGAAAATTTGCTAATACATTGATGACAAATCATTGTACCTTCTTGATGCACATATGACAAAGAGCTTGTTTAATCAACTTTTGAAATTACTCTTGTATTTAATTAATTTGCTAAGTTGTCTATGGCAATATTTACATGAGAGAAACTGTGAACACATACAGTATTGTTTCTCCTCAGTGTCACAGGTTCACATCTATTATTTGTGAAATGCTATGAGATTTGGCACAACTGATGCAAAAAGGAGCGCTGAGGTGTGATTGCCTATCTTACACTGAAGGGGATGAAAAGGATTTCAAGAGCATTTTCCTGCTGGGGCTTGAGACTAGAATATCAAGATGAATGATTTTTTTTTTTTTTAATATACCTTAACTTTTCATTAGTTTTTTTACAGATTATGGATGTCAAATACAACAACATTAGGCTGTTTTTCTCTGTTACCCTTCACTGGTAGCTTTTCTTCTTGGATTCACAGGGGTATGCAGGACATGGATAACACTGACAATTTCTGGCAGATGATTTTATGCCCTGTTCTTAGATACTTCCAATAAAGGACATTTTAATATATTGATGGCTGTTCCCATGCTTAGTTCTTGTAGGTACACTTTTCCCTAATATATATTCCCCTACTTCCTTAGTACAGATTAATCAGATATTTCTTACGCTGTTCTTAAGAGAGCTAGGAAAGAATTCATCACTCTGTTTAGTTACTCAGTGTCTTATTTTCATTTGTGAGATTACACTTCACCTTTTTACATATAATCTAACCAGCATTTTCATTTATATTAAGTAAATACTTCGGAAAGCTGCAATGGAAATTGATGTGGGACGTTGAAAAGATGACTTCATTGACTATTAATAAGGACATATGCAAAAACTAATTTAGGAACAAACTTACTGGCATAGTGAGATTTTCTGGGGTTTTTATGGTTAAGGGCACTTAGATTTAGCCCTTCAGACTTTTTATTTTCCTAGGCTGCCATTGTCAGTTTTCCCTTTCCCTGCTTTGAAAGCTTCTGTGAGATGCTTGAACTGCCATTCTTCTGTGCTTTGAAACATTTACAATCAGAAATGGTGCTGTCTTTCAGAAATAAAATAAGTATGAAAATGGTATTCAGACCCTCCTCTCACTACACTTTCTTGACTAAAATTAAATTAGCTGATACATACATTTTTCTATCTCTTTAGGGACACTAGGTTCAGAATTGCTAAATTATAGAATAGCTGAGAGTTTTACAGCAGCCTCACAAAGCAGAGGGACATGGCATAGCTCAGGGGAATGGTAATTGCATAGACTTTTAAATCTTTTACATACTTGTTAGACTGATTACAACTAGATTAATAAGCAATCCAATCTGTCAGATTTACCCAACACCCAATTGCAAGTCATTTAGCATCTACAAGAAGATTGGGATTTTCTTATACTTTTTTAGAGTTGTCAGAGACATCACATTGTATTGCTACTTCATTGGTTACGTATGCTTGCACTTCCTGCCAGCATGAACTATTTAATCAATTTGACATTTAGCTTTATGTGAAAATGTATGCTGCTGGCATCCATTTTTCTTAAATGTGTGTAGAAAGTGAGTGAAATAAAATGCTTATGTTTGAGAAAGGAAAATTAGAATGAAAGATGATAAAAAGTGAAAAAATCAAATCCACTCAGCAAGACAAATGTTTTTGTTCCAAATTGACCCAGCTCAAGTAGGGAGTCACAAAAATGCATTATTGTTGGAAGGATGTTTGCTGCCTCTGTAGCTAACTCTTGTTCATCATTGTAGTTTAAGTCCTTATCTATACATTGATATACTTAGTGCATGGACTGATGACTTTTTCACCAAATCCATATGCAAGTAACTGGTGAGACTCAGAGGAAAAACAGTGCTGAGCAATACAGTCTGAGTTGTGTCCTCATCTTTATTGCAAAACCCTTATTGTGCTGGGCAAACTGTCTGTGGTGGGTTGACCTTGGCTGGCTATCAGATGCCCACCCAGCCATACTCACTCCTCCTCCTCAACAGGAAAGGGGGAGAAAATAAGATTGGAAAAGTTTGTAGGCTGAGATAAAGCCAGGGAGAGCAGCTAGAGATTGCCATCACAGGCAAACAAGACTTGACTTGGGGAAAATTTATTTGATTTATAGCTAATTAAAATAGATTTGGGTGGCAAGAAATAAAAGTGAAGGTTAAAATACCTTCCCCTGCTTTACTTTTTCCTAGCCCTACTTTGTTGCTTCATTCCTGACTTTTCTTCTTCCTCCCCACCTCACATGGTGCAAGGGGGATGGGGAGTGGGGGTTTTTGGTGGATCTAGCTCCTGTAGACTGCACCTTTCTCATTATACTTTTTCCTTGCTCTTGCATGAGTCCCTACCATGGGCTGCGGTCCTTTGGGATAAACCTCCTCCAGCAATGTCTCTCCACAAGTAGCAGTACATCAGGAAATATCCACCTGCCCTGGACTGGGATCCTCCACATACTACAGTGTGAATATCTGCTCTGGTGTGATCCTCTCTGTGAGCTCCAAGGAAATACCTACTCCATCAGGATCTCTTCCAAAACTCACAGGCTGGAGAATATCTCCTACAGCTCCTGGAGCACCTCTTTCTCCTTCACTGACCTTGGTGTTTTTAGGATTGTTTCTCACACTTTTTTCCTCATTCTTCAAAGTCTGCACAATCTTTTCCCTTTCTAAAGCATGCTTTCACAGAGGTGCTGCCAGCTTCACTGATGGGCTCAGCCGTGTCCTGTAGTGGGTCCATTGGAATCAGCAGGAACTGGCTGTGTCCAGAAAGGGGCAGCCCCAGGCCTTGCACGGAGGCCACCACTGTAGCCACCCTGATCCCATTGCCTTGCCACCTGAACGAAATACACTGTCATGCAGAGGAGATAGCCAGGTACTTGTTTCTGTCAGGCACTTGCTGCACAGGTAAATGGGAGCAGCAATACTCTGGTAGTACAGACAGTAGAAACTGGAGAAGATTCCCATAAGATTTGTTCGTTGGAAAAAACTGGTTTCAGATAGGAGTGATATTGTCCTTCAGTCCAAGCTAAAATTCATTCTAATTACTTACTGCATAACTAAGTTCTTGTCTGACTCTAAAGAAGCTCTTTGGGAAGAGAGAAGAGGCTTAGGTTCTCCTTAGTTCTGATGATTTACAGTGCCACCAGTATCACCACTATATGAAGACTCCCATCATTGGGAAGCTCTTTCTAAAAGAGACACCTTGACTCAGACCATACTGATTTCTTAATTTCTACCTTGTTCCAATTTAGGCTGTTTAAGATTTTTTATTTTTGCTTAAACTATAGTTTTCTAATTAAAAAGAATGAAAGACATTATAAAATAGTGCCTTTTTGTTTTCTCATCACAACTGTGTTCCAGATTAATTAATTAGCTGGGGTTTTCCAAGAGCTATTAAATAGTATGTTTCAATTATAACTGATGCAGCAGAATTATGTAGATTTTTGGGGAAGATTACTGAGAATGATTATTTTGAGCACTAGATGGGAATATATGACAGATGGTACAGAAATTGCAGAACCCTTTTGGTACGACATACTTCCCAAAGCTGCTGCTGGGGATGGCAAAACAATGGTCAGATATAATTCCCTCTGATACATATTGCTGACATTTCTGTCCCCACCAACAGAGACAACTCAATATTATGAACTTTTACTCTATTTCACTAACATTACACTATAATAGGAAGTAAACATGCCTTTATTCTTTCTGCAGTTTTGTAACCTAACATACTCCTCACTTCTCGCCACCCCACTCAGGGAAAGGGGCTGTTGGGAGAAATCAGCGCTACTTTTGTTCTAACAGCACATCCAGTATATTTGTTTAATGTGTATTGTCCTTTCTGCCTTTACTTGTCTCTCATACTAGATGGAATGTCTTGCTGCTGATGACTGCATTTGCAGCAGACAGCTGAGATGTTGCTGAAGTCAGCAGCACTAATGCTGCATTAGAGAATCCTCTTCAGGGAAAACAGAGTTAGATTTAACCCAGGGGGTGCTGCTTCAGTGAAAAGCTCTATGCTCAGAGGCACTCCGTGTTTTCCTAACAAACGATATGTCAAGCTTTGCTTTCATGAACAGTAAATGCCATAGTAATGCTTCTCACTTCAGTGGCAGTTTGCAGCAAAACGCCGTACAAACAGTAGGGTGAAATTCCCCTTGTGTGGCAGGCTTGCGATGACTTACACTGCTCAATTTGTGTGCCTTGGGGATAGGCAGAGGGACCAGGGCCAAACTGGTGTAAAACATGTCAGCACGGATAGCAGTTTTCTTGATCCATGACTGTATGAATCCTGTGGTCCCTAGACAGCAATTCTTATTATTCTTATTCCTCAACCCAGAACAACCGCCACAGGGATACTAGTGTTCTGCACCATATGTAATCGTAGCCCGCAGGCAGGATTGTTCTCCCATTTCTTGATCACAGCTGTAATGTCACCTGTTAATTAGCCCACATCATGCAAAGATGCTGCACAAACACAAAGGCAAATACAATCGTTATCTACTGGGATTTGTGTTCTGAAAGCCAGACTTTCTAAACCAGCATCAGATTTTTAAATGCCCATTTATAAAAATTCAGCATTAATTGTGCTGGTTAAATGGATGTGCTCTGCAAAACCTGTTAAAAACCACAACAGAAAGAGATGAAGAATAGGGAATGAGGGGGCATGGAATAACAAGCAAATCAGGTAGTGGAAATGATTTGCCATATCCTCAAAACACAAAATTTTGATGGTTTAATGATTTTTTGGCTACAGAAAAACAGAAACTTGAATGTTTCATTACTTCCACCTGCTTCCTGTTAGACTATCTAATTCCCTTCATTCATAGATCTGCGTGCATTTTCTTTGTGACGTATTCGTGAGAAGTTCAGATAGTGATAGCTTAATACACTGATTGCCTCCACTATTTCTCTAACATACCTCTTATACTTTCTGTGACTTCCAGGAACAGCCCTGCTATCCTAAGTCAAGCAGCCCTTATCTGAAAGAACTTGGGGAGTCTGTAGGAAAGATTTGAGATTGGAAGCAAATGCTAGATACCTGCATCCCCCAGGAACTTCTGTTTGGAGATGAGCCAGAGCCTTGGAGTGAAAGTTTATATGTTATCCATTAGTGGGCTGCTCAGCCTCTCATCCACGAACACCCCCAAGTCCTTCTTGTCAGGGCTGCTCTGAACTGTTCATTCCCAGCCTGTGTTGATACCAGGGATTGCCCCAACCCAGCTGTAACACTTTGTAATTGGCCTTGTTAAACCTCATGAGATTCCCATGAACTCACGTCTTGAGTTTGTCTGGGTGCCTCTGGATGATACCTCGTCCTTAAGTGTGTCAACCACACACTCAATTTGGTGTCATCTGCAAATCTGCTGAGGCTGCACTCAATTCCTTTATCTGTGTCATTAATGAAGATATTAAATAACACAGGTCCCAGTATGAATCCCTGAGGGACACCACTTGTCACTGGCGTCAGCTGGGACTGAGCTGTTGACCACTACCCTCTGGATGTGACCCAACCAATTTCTTATCCATTTAACACTCCACCAATGGTATCCAGCTTTCTCCAGCCTAGATGAGAAGGAGCTTGTGTGTCAAAGGCTTTACAGAAGTCCAGATAAATAATATCTGTAGCCCTTCCCTTGTCCACTGGTGGAGTCACTCCATCAGAGAAGGCCACTGGGTTGGTCAGGCAGGACTTGCCTTTGTGAAACTGTGCTGGCTGTCCCAGATGACTTCCCTGTCCTTTACCTGCCTTAGCAGAGCTTCTAAGAGGATCAGTTCCATGATCTCCCCCAAACAGAGGTGATGCTAACAGGTCAGTAGTACCCAGTACCTTCCTTTCTACCCTTTTTAAAGATGGGTGTAATGTTTCCTTTTTCCAGTTACCTGGGACTTCTTTTGACTGCCATGACTTTTCAAGTATCCTGGAGAGTAACTTGGCAAATACATTGGCCAATTCCCTCAGGACTCTGGGATGGATCTCATCAGGTCCTGTAGACTTAGGTACATTCAAGTTTCTCAGGTGGTCATGAACCTGATCCTTAGCACCTACAAAAAAACCCCAAACTTTGCTCCCCCAGTTTCCATCTTGCTGTCCATCCACTTGAGAGTTGTGAAAAGAGAGGCTGTCACTGAAGACTGAGGTAAAAAAAATTGTTGAGTACCTCAGCCTTCTCCTCATCTGTTGTTACCAGTTTACCAATGTTGTTTATCAGGGGTATACACCTTGTCTGACCTTCCTTTTCCGGTTAACTTACCAGTAGAAGCCCTTCTTGTAATTATTGGCGTCCCTTGTGAGGTTCAGTTCCAGCTTTGCCTTGGCCTTCCTTACCCCATCCCTTTATTTCTATCCTCTTCCCAAATTACCTGTCCTTGTCTTCACTGTTTGTGCATTTGTCTCTTTACCTTTAGTTCGACCAGCAGTTCCCTACTCAGCCTCAGCTATACCAGTCACTTACCTTCCTTGTCCAATATATTGCTCCTGGGGATTGCCAGGCTGCCTTCCTAGAGGAACACCCCATTATTCTTTTCAGATATTTCCCTGGTATTTCCCTGTGGCTTCTCTTAGGACTTCCTGGCTCATCTCCCTAAGACTGCAGGTGTGGTCCAGGTTGGCTAGCACAGTTCAGAGTCACTGCAAAGAACCCTCGCTAGCACCCTGTTCCTCTATCTGTCTATTTTCATATCTTCTCACATTTGCCAGGGACAAGCCTGATATTGCCCCTCTACCCCCTCACACCTAGTTCAAAGCCCTGCCAGTGAGCCCCAGTAGTTCCTGAGCAAAGACTCTCTTCCACCCTGAAAAAGGTGAATCCTATCTGATGCCAGCATGCCCGGTGCTGTGCAGAACCATTCCATTGTCAAAACCCCCAAAATTTTGACAATGACACCAGCTGTGGAGCCATAGACTCAGTTTGTCCATTTCTTCCCATGTTGCCACCTCCAACTGTAACTATAGAGGAGAACATAACCCATACCTCAGGTTCCCTTACCAAACATCTGAAGGCCCTGAAGTCCTTTTTGATCGCCCTTGGACTGTGCTGCCATTTCCTTGGCCCCTTACGTGGCAGATCAGGAGCAGGCAGCAGTGTGAGGGCCGTGCCAGCCTGGGAAGTGTTTTGGTGATGTCCGTGACCCAGGCCCCAAGATGCAGCAGCCCCTGCCATGGGTTGGGCCTGATCAGCACATTGGGCCCTCTGCTTCTTCTAAGAGAGAATTGCCTACAAGTTTAACCAGTTCGGCTTTACCCCATCATCTCGATGGTGAGTGAGCATTTTGCTTCCTTAATTCTCATCAATATTAGCAGAAATCTGAGGTATTTAAGCTCCTCACACATCTGTGGGAGCCCTGGCTGGGCTATTCACCAGTACAAGCCCAAGTAATGTGGTGATCTCAGAAGTGAACAACTGTACAGATCCTAACATTGCAATTTCACTTGTAACATTAATATCTTCAGATACTTCGTTTTGAAGCAAACAATCCAAGCAATCCAAACAATCAGGAACTTACCTTTCTTTGCTCTCTGGCATCCTTGTACTGGGATAAGGCCTGTTTTGAAACACTGGAGTGTTCCTTTGAGGGTTCCTGTACCTATGAGATTAGCTGTCACCTAGTATAGTGCATGCATGTGAATGGATATCTATCATTGCTTTCACTGAGGCAGATTAAGTCTTCTTTGATATGATTTAACAAACACATATGGATGAGACTGTGAGGAGAAAAGCCTGTTCTGACAGCAGCTTGTTGTGAAAAAATATGAACAAATGTAGTAGGGATTGTTCTGCATTTGTTGTAAACGTCCTCTTCTCCTTTGCTCTATGTTTGTCCTAAACTATGGTCTAAACCATCTCTACAAATGCAAGAATTTATGTAGTCCTTTGTTTTTTAAAACTGTATACCCCTGCACATTGTTGAATTGCCAATGTAGTCCATCCTTTGATTTTAGTAAAACTACTTGTTAAACTTCTGGAAGTTTATGTAGCTCCTGTTTTGAGACATGGACTCTTCCAGGGCACTTATGCTAGAAAAGCAAGCACTATTTTCTCTTCTTGCAGTTGATAAAACCATGGTTTAAAGGCAAATGGCACCACTTTTGTGAGAGTACAGCTTCACAGAGACAGTGTTCCAATCAGAAATCAGGATTTCTGACTTCTTACCATGTGCTTAAGTCACTAACCCCAACTGTCTTGTTCTAAAGAGTGGGATAGCTCCTAGATGGGGTATTTACACTGTTCTTCTAATACCTAACTCCTGCTTAAAATCTCTGCAGTATTGACTGCAGTTGTGCCTTGTGCATCAGCTTTGTAAGAAGACCATTTCTGTCATACATCAGTGCTTAACTAGCTGCTTTAGTACAGTCTTCCTGTGAATTTATTTATACAATATAAAATACTTTAGGATCAAGTTTCACTTAGGGTAGCTATTACTAATAGCAGAAAATGAAAAACTAACACAGTTCTTCTCTTCTTTTTACACATAAGCAAGCGGAGCACAGTAATCCACTAAGTTGTTTAAGTGACAAAATATTTATAAGAATGTTTTATGTTCTCTACCGTGAATTTCCAATCTTATTCTTAAATCAGTACAACACATTTTCCTTAGAAGACAGAGTCAAATAGACCATGATTTTACTGTAAGGCGGTTACTAACACTTTGCCAGAAACATTATTTGAATAAGAAACAACATTTATACAAGCAGAGGAAAAAAAACCTCACAAATGTGTTTTAATGATACCAGTTCTTGACTTCCATCTTCTTGACTTACCATTTGTGGGATATCAAAGGCAGGCATTGCTTTCCACTGAGAGGCTCACCCAGTCTACACTGGACTATGCCAGTTGTGCTAAGGTGGATACCTGTTTCAAAAAATCGTAGCATTCTCCCACATGAATTCTGCTCTCTTCTTACCATGTGAGCCTTAGATCCTGATGCTGAGTAATCTCAAGTGTGAAAACTCAGCCCTCAGGCTTGCAGATTTTGTGTTGGTTCACAATATACACAGTAGTTACGGGCTCTAACTAATGCAAATTGTATGAATTCCATGGAAGCTATGTTACACTGAGTTACATCAGCTGGGCCACATGGGTGAGTACTCAAATCTAGTTCAGTAAGGAGATGTGAATCAGGTTTCAGATACTTGCGTATAGAGAAAGGGAAGTTCTAACTGCTTCATACAACCTCAATATTTTATGTTTCTTCTGCATACTTTTCTGGTGTTTCCTGCTGAAACTCACTGCATTTATTACAATAATATTTTCAGGAGACTTAGTGAATAAATATACTGATATCTTAAAAAAAAGTGACTTCTTTCTAATACGGTTACTCTTCTTCCTATTGTCACTTAAAGTTCTTAATATTCACATGAAATATATCTGGAGGTAATAGAAAATATGCTTTTAAGTTTGGTGTCACTCCATCCTGGCTAATGAGTGTTGGGAACCATAATGACCTTTTGATGGTCAAACTGAGCAGGTGTATCACAGGGTGTTGCAGAACTGAAGATATGCAGAAAAGGAATCAACCACAAAGGCTTTTGCTCTGATCCTAGATCCTTTATAATCTATTTGGTATCTGGAACCTCTAAATCATATATGAAACAAAGTATTAACTGTAAGTGTAAAGTAACTATAGATTTCTGCAGTTTATTGATTATGAGGTAAGCTGGAAGCTCTAACCTCCATGCAATACTTCAGAGATGTATTGCTTGTAGGAAAACGTGACTGTAGTAAATGCCTGAGTTCTGAAATTCGGTATCATAAAACGGCTTCTGTTGCGAAGGAGTTGTAGCCTACCTCAGACTCAAGGTATAATCATGTTGTATGTTTAAATTGTAGAGAATGGGGTTACAATGCCACTCTGATGGGATGTTGTAAACCTTTCTGCTTTAATTTCTAAGCAAAACAGCAAAGACACATTGTGAGTAAGTTCAGAGAATGCACCTAAAGTCGCTGCATTTTAACTGTAATCTGATTTAGGTCTGATATACAATAAATTAATCTGGTTTCAAAGAAATTACAGGCTAGTGGCAGCTGCACCATGGCAAGATTACACAGGAATTTGGTTTAAAACAAATCCAGCATCTTCAAATCCTACGTGTGGTACCATTATACCAGAGGATGCTGAGGAACTCAGTCTCATCCTGCCACTGGTAACTCTAGCAACAGAGAGTGAGGAAGTGTGATGATGAGACACCTGAATTATTTGGAGGTGACCCAGCTTTGATTTAGATGCCTTGGTAGCTTGACACAGTGGTCAGGCTATTGAGTCCAACTGGAGATCAGGACTTGTTAGCTCTGATGGATTGCTAAGGTCATCTGGGCTATACAGCGTCTCAGTCCCAAGGTGAGAGATCCGCAGTTGTGCTTGGCATGTAACTTTGACCTCATACGTCTTGAATACTCTGGCTGACGCATGATTTATGCTAAAATTTGTGAAGCATCTGGGCTTTAAGAATGTTTTCATGTTCATCATCAAAGTGATGGTTTTGTGAATCCAGGTAAATAGTATGAGCCAGTTTATGTTAGTGAGCCAAACAGCACTGTGGTTTGCAAAGCATTTCCTGTTTTTGTCTATACCAGGTCAGGTAGTGATCAGTGTTCATTAACAGTTCAATTTCTTAGCACTATTAATACTATTAGTATTATGATTTAAGGATGTAAATCACTACCAGGGTCTTTCACCAAACACCACCATGTGTAATTTATATCCTAGTGAGTCACTGTTTTCATGTTCATTATGCATAAATGGTTTTCTGCATATTTGTGAAATTTTTGCACATGTAACTGTCCAGTTCTAGAGGTAATGGGTGAAGTTCTAGAGGTAATGGGCAAAGCAAACCCTTGAGGTGTCCATTGTGTATGAATGGACAAAGCAGACATGGAACCTTCCAGATGAGAAGAATCACGTCTCTGTGAAGAACATGATTTATGTAAAAGTCTTGAAAATGTTATTTAGGAAAATTTTTATGAAAATCAAGGTCATATCCTAAGTGATATGATTTTGAATAAGGTTTTTTACTTTTTGTTTCAGTGGCTGTTCCCTCACCAGTGCCAGCTTGTGAGCCTGAGCCCAAAACTAACGGGCATTACCCATCTCCACAACTCTCTGCTTCCCCCCGAGCCACTGTTGTTGCTGCCATGGAAGCCCCTTCTCAAAGCCGGCAGAAAGTCATGAATTGGAGAACAGTGGTGGCCATCTTTATCGTGGTGGTAGTTTACCTGGTGGCAGGAGGACTCGTCTTCCGAGCCCTGGAGCAGCCCTTCGAAAGCAGGCAGAAGAACACGATCGCGTCAGAGAAGGCTGACTTTCTTCGGGAGCATGTCTGTGTAACTGAGCTAGAGCTGGAGACACTGATTCAGGTAGGCCATGCGAAGAAGACAGAACTTCTTGGAAGTTAGGAGAAATAGCTCAGTTGTTTATTGAGCAATTGAGTTTGTGGGGAACAAAATTGTTCACAGAGGCCTTAGAATGGGCAACGTGAAGAGCAGGCTCTTTCCCAGTCATTTTAAGGTCTGAGAAGCAGAAACTATGTCTCCAAAATATTGTAAATATAGAACCATAGAACCATAGAATAAGCTTGAGTTGGAAGGGACCCATCAGGATCATCGAGTCCAACTCCTGACCCTATGCAGGACATCCTAAGAGTCACACTATGTGCCTGAGAGCATTATCCAAATGCTTCTTGGACTCTTATCAAGCTTGGTGGTGTGGCCAATTCTCTGGGGAGCCTGTTGCAGTGTCCAACCACCCTCTGGGTGAAAAGCTTTCTCCTGATATCCAACCTAGACCTCTCCCTACTCAGATTCAGGCCATTTCCTTGAGTCCTGTCACTGCTCATGAGAATGGAGAGATTGGTATTTGTATTCAGTAGAATAATGAAGATGTGTGCAAAGAATAGCAGAACTTAATATCCGGAAGAAATTTTTGAGAGAGGTGACAGATTTGCAAGACATTTGCTGTCATCTCTACAAATTTTCAAGAGGTGTTCTTAATTCTTTCTTCAAAATTAAACACAGCAACCAGGAGGGCACACAGAATGTGATAGGTGGGATTTTTGAAATAAATATTCAGCCAAGAATTCTGAACTTACTGGTATATTAACTTACAGGTTTACTGTTGTAATTTTTAAATAAATGAAGGAGGATGAGGTACACAAACCAAGACAGAAAGTAATTGTCATTTAAAAGCTCTGGAATTTTTAGTCTGATCTAGTATGCAAAGTTTTAGAATCAATTTTGAAGGAAATGATTATCAAGCATGCAAATATGAATGGAAAATGTAGTAACATGCAAGAAAGGTCTATAAAGGATAAATGTATCATCGATTAAAACTCTAGGCAAGGAAAGTATTATGGATCTTACAAGACTTTAGTAGAGTATCTTCCGGGATTCCATGTAGAAGCCTATCAGTTCGCCTAGGGAAAACAAAGATTAGATAAGAAATGTGACATACCAAAGGGATATATTCAAACTTCAGCCTCGTATTTCAGATCTGAATTTGTGTCAGCCTTCCAATAGCACAGTGTTTCCCTTTGGGGTGTTGCACCAGAGCTCTGTTGTTGGTTTCAGGCTGTTTGAAAGAACACAGAGCTATCCCCTGAATTCTTGTGTCCATCTACTCAGCTGTGTTAAAAAAACCCTTTCTGTAAGTGAAACAAATTTATAAGCTTATTTCTTTCAATAAGTTGTTCCAATATCTCATTGATGTTATAGAAAAGGCCTTCTCCTACTTTTCAGCTTAAACTTCTTTGCAAATAGATGTGGTCTCTCCCTGCTTGTGCTCGGTGTTTGCAGAAGGCAGGTCGGTTCTGTGTCAAAAACTGTGTAGCTGTACCTGTACCTTTGGGCAAGCTGGTGCTATAGCTAAGAAGCCAAATCTGCTTTAGCAGGAAGTAGTATTGCACTGGTGTGACTACACAAGTTTTGGATCAGCTATGGCTTCAATCACATCCTTGATCTGTCTGCAAAAGACAGGTGAACATGTTGGGTTGACAGGATCCAGGGATATTGGTTCACATGTGTTTCTCTTGGCAGTGTTGCAGAGATCTGTATTTCCCTCTACTCCTTGGAAATAATGATTAAAGGATATTTTGAAAACACTAAAAGCAAGAAGCTTTTATTCCTTTGATGGGATTTTCACCAGTAAAAGAGATGCAAAATGTATTCTTTCCTAGCAGAAACCAGAATTCATGTCAGGTACAACAAGCAAAGCACCTCAGCAGATTGTGGAGTTCTGCATACCAACTGCAATAGTAAGATTTCTTATTCTCTAGCCTAAGCTATGTACCAACACTGATTCTTTATTTTACACAATATTTTTCCTTCTTTCACCTCAAAAATGGTGACATTAAAATAAAGAACAGACATAATGTGTCATTAGCAGACAGATCTTCTGGACAAATTTTATCATCTTCTGAGGTTTCAGTATGTCCTCAGGCATTACACTGGGATGTAATGGCTGGAAGTCATTGTGCAAAAGTAAATTAAAATGGGTTTAGCAGCTTAGGATGTCAATGTCTTAAGGCCAAGTGATGTGAAATATTGAAACAGATTTGTCAATACACGTTTCTTTGGATTCTTCTGTATGTCTGGGGGTGAAAGTGGCTCCAGGAATGTAGTTGGGTGTGCTGACACAGAAAACTCTGATTGTAACAGACTTGCACAGAACAGTGGAGGAACTTGCTTGAAGACAATGTCAGGGAGTTAATGTTGTTCTTTCACGACTTCATGTTGACTATCTCAGAAGTGACATCCCCCTGGCTGGCATAATGCATTTCTGCATTGCACCAAATGCTGCATCTGCCTTTACAGCTATGAGTTTAGACTGATGTGGCAGTCTCCACGGGTCCTGGCTGCTGTGCTGTGTGCAGTCTACCGCTAAGGGAACTATTCATAATTAATGTTATTTGACTTCCTGAAAGCCCTTAGATGAACACAGATCATGCACAATGACTGTGTTGATTCACCTCGGTGCTTTGGAGAATATGGAAAAATAGAAAAAGGGAGACCTTAGAACTAACTTGTATTATTTTACTGTGGGGATGGCTCTGGAACAATCTTTTAAGAAGGCCAAAGAAATATCATGATCCGTACAAGACCGATGATGGACAAATGTATACCTTTTCCTAAAATTTAGTCTTTCAAAGGATTCTGCTTTGGAAAGCCTGTAAAGAAGATGTACAGCACTGTATCAGGAAGCTGTTAAAATTTAGCGGGGATGAGATATCATTTCCATCTTTATCTCCAAAAACCCATTGCAAATATTAGCACTGGTAGCACAAATGTGGATTCCTGAGTCCAGACTTGGAAGGTCAGTCATAGACTTCAGAAGAAATACAGAGATGAAAGCAGTGCAAATTCTTAGGAAGATTCAAAGTATTTTAAATTTGTATTTGACTGTTGGATTTTGGTTCAGGTCTGTCTAGTGCTAACACAATGACAGGTAATTTTTTCATAACAATGTCAAGTGTTCCACAGTGCAGTCAAAATTTTCTAAAGCCACCTGAAGTGGAAGTTCTTAATTTCAAATTTTTAAAACCCATTTCTGCACCTGAAGATATTTGTTGCAGTGAAACTGGTACACTGTTAAAGGCTGTAGATGATCTGGAGCTTGGCAAGATAGTGAATACCAGATTAAGAAAACGACAACATTGTGTGTTCTATCTCAACACTTCTGAATTTTCAGAGTAAAAGAAAAATGAAAGCCAGAACATGCTAAAAGACAATGAAACTTCAGGTGCTTCAAGTACGTTTAGCTGCATTGTACCTATTAGATCAAATAGAAGCTAGCAGGACTCAGGTGACTGGACATAGACTTGAAAAGAAAAATAACATTGGTAGATATATCTACTAGCATACTACAACCTTTTCTTTTTGTTTTTATGTGTTATAAAATAATCTTATTAGTAGCTGGGGTCAAAACCAAGTAATCCTGCCTTTGTAACAACACACACACAGAGTGTATAATGGTCTCAGAAAGATCAGATTTTATCTACCATTAGGAGAGACAGGAAGACCATCTTTGTGTTTTGGCAAAGTAATTCCTGTGGACTGATAAAGGCATTCATACTCTCCTGTGCACTGTATATGAGTAAAAACTTCCCTAATGAGCCCTGCTTTCTTAATGAACCCTGCAAAATTATGCAAGATAGAGTAGCTTGCTACTTAAGAAGTTACTTATGCTGTTGTCAGGCTGCTTCCTTCTTCCTTGTCCATCAGGGTTTTATTTAGAAATGTGAGTGATTATAGTATATATAAAAAAAATCACCCACCTGGTAACTAAGTCATATTATCAATGTCCACTAATGACTACAGCAACTCATTAGAGCTAGACCGCAAGCTGAAAAGGAAGCAGAGCTGGAAATAAGCTAGTCAGGCTTTACTGGCTAATTATGTTAGTAAGAATTCATATTTTGGATAGGCACTTTGGATTAGTGCTCTGAACTAGTTTTACCTTGAAGGTAAGTAAGAAAGGGAACAGCCCGCAGAGATGTTCCATTTTGCTGCTGCTTGCTTGGTTCATTAGTGTCATAAGCCAGCTTCTCTTTCCAGGCTGTTTCCATGTAAAATGAAAAGAACTTTCATGTGCTAGAAGAAAACTCTAGATAGAGCAGGAAAAAAATAGTACTTTGAATTAACTATGGAGAAGACTTGCATTTTGCAGAAGACAAGAAAAGACTGTGTGAATTGTGAAGAAAATCAGTGGTGAGTATCTGGTTATTGAACCTTCTGCCTGTGCCTCTGGAGGTTGTCTTGTCCCACCTTCCCTTCTGCCCTTCTCTTTATTTTACCCTATTCCTCCTAAAGGGATATGAAAAAAGGATTCAGATGTCTTGGGTCGTGTCCTGGTTGGTGCAGGCACCCTGGTTTCTAACTTCAGTCCAGAGCTGCTCCACCTGTGTAGGAGACAGACTGAGTCTAGGATGCTGCACAAGTCTGCAGCTGTCCTGTAGCTATGCTGCTTCCAGAACTTAGCTGACGTATTTGTAGGGAGCTAAGCCTTTTGCACTTAGTTCTCTGTACCTATCCCTTGTTGAATGCTGTATGTCGACCCTCAGACACAGTGCATGCATGACAATCAAATCACTCTAAGTCTAGGTAGATCACTCTCTGGCTGATTGTCACCTAAAGTCCTTTATGGGATAGGCAGAAATATGTAAGGAATGGGCCTTGAAAGTTTGTGACTTTTGATTAAACCTAAAAAAACCCTGCTGGCCTTGGTCCTTAGAAAATGCTTGTGGAAAAGTCAATAAATGGGAATTTATAATGAGGATCCCTAATCACTAGGGGTATAAGGGGTGGTGAGAATAAGTAGAGAGGTAGGGAATATAGAAAAAAGTTATTAAAGAATTAGTTATTAAAAGCTGCTTGCTAATGACAAACATCCTAATAATCCTAATAGGGAAACACTAGAGTGTGAAAGGCAATTGAAACAACTTTTTGTACGCTTGATAGGAATCTGCTTGGAAAAAGAATTGTAGAGGGAGATAATAATTGTTGGATTAGTATGATCTGTGGAGAGGAATTAATCGAACTAGGCAAAAAATGACAAGAATTTTCTTTTCCTATCAAATTCGTATCCTTGATGACACATAGGGTAGGTACATCTTTGACTGTCTCAGCACTCGAGAAGGATATATTTTTCACTTGTCCTTGAAAAAGATTTGTCTTCTTCATGCTTGGGATCTCGCCGGAGAAATTACAGAAACATGAAAAAATGAACCAGATAAAAACCTTTCTTCACAGAGAAACCAGAAACAGTCTGTTTTGTTCCTCTCTCATCAACTGCACTGGCTTCCAGCTGTCCTGTTGCTTATGGATTTTAACTCTAGACTTTTTCTTGATATAATCATATTATTTAGTGATCTAAAGTATGTAAGAATGTACCTCATACACTAGGGAAGACTGGCATATACTCACGCGTATGCCAAGGAGGATCAGATGTGTGACTGTCAAGGCACAGAGAGGACCACCTACACCCCAGGGGACAGGCCCCCACCACTGCCAGCCAGGGAGGATGGCAGGCTGCAGGCAGCCAGGGGCATTGCCTAGCCCAGACTACCAAGTGTTTCCAGTTGACAAGGCTAGGTTGGGACTTCAGTCCACAGGTCAAGCCCCAGCTTGAGAGAGCATGTGGCTGGGCAGGGCAGAGCTGGGGCAAGCTGGAGCCCAACACTTTTTTGGTGTTGCTGGGGCAGAGACAGTGAAACCCCAGTCGTTTCTGTTTGTCATGCAAGAAGAGTATCGTCTTTATCCACAGAGAAGAGATACTGTTGTGTTCTTGTGTTATGGGGGAGAATCCTTGACACCTGGTGAGATAAGTTAGTGCACCTTTCTCTGGACTTTGAGTCCTATAGGCAGCCCAGGGTGGGGCCATCCTTCATAGTTTTTAAATATTGCTGCCTGAATATCAGCAAGTGGACTTGATGAAGTCTATTCCAGACTGAGATGGAGTTTGATTGCACTCTCTTTGGGAATACAGGATTCAGTCGTCCCAGTATCACTACAAATGCTGGGCTTCTGCTGAGGAATTTGCTTTTAGTCCCATGCAGACCATGTCACCAGACCTGTCTTTTTTGTTACACACGGAATGTAGTGTGCTGATACCAAAGGGGCTGAGAGTAAAATCACATCTATGCAATGATAGGGAACAAAACAGAAAGTTGTGATCAGAAATACAGGTTTTTAAGAACAAATAATATTGAGTACTTGTATTTATTTTGGTAGTTTTGTCGTTCCCTTGACTCCTAAAAGCCTATTGGCTTTAGCATACATCCATTACTTGAACATCAAGAAAGGCAATTTCAGCCCTTTGAGGTGTTTTGAGATACTGCTTTCCCTGAATGGGTGGTATTTTAAAAAAAATGCCCTAGGTTGGTAGTTATTTTTTAAAGAAGATTGCTCTTTCAATTAATAAAGTATACTGAAAAAATATTATGTACTTGTATACTGTGCTTGTAGCTCCTCTTGAGAAGGAAAAAGGGATCAGGAAAGGAGTAAGTGTGGAACAGGTTTGGGTACTTTCATGATCTATTGTTACTTTCAACAACACTTCAACTATAGAAGTAGCTGAAACTACTAGTTTAAAATACCTTAAATATGTGAGGTTTGTTAACATAGTGTTTAGCACTCTGGAAATTAGTTTTTTCCCTACTCTGAGATAACCTGAGGATGCAGCCCTTCAGGTCATTGCTGCAAAGCCTATCTGAAGTTTCAGATTGGAAACTCGTAAAATTTTGTGTTCTTTGTGAACTGGGAGAGTCTTGTCAGTAATAGTGTCGTTGTTTGTGTTTTGTGCCAGTTTTCATCTAGCAGGATAGTTCTGTGTAGGTGGAGTTGTGGTGATAGTAGTAAGGCATCCTTTTCTCATACATGAGCTGAAACTGGTTATTTAAGTTTTGTTAGCTGCAGGCTGCTTTTGTCTTGCTGCTCTCTTTTTGTCCTCCATCGCTGCCTGCAAAATACTACGTATTAAAAGATAGCATTGAAATAGTTGGATATTTATAAATGAATGATGTCAGTCACGCTTTAAAAAAAAAAAGAATTTATTCTGCATGAGAAGGGAGCCTGAGAATCTCAAAGCTACCTAAGGCAACAGGACGCTCCTTCACTTCAGGGGTTAGTACTTGGCCCTAAAAGACTTGCTAAACTGTGTAAACTCAAGTGTGATTTAAGTGTAATTAGCTTGCTGACATTCACACACTGATGGGGAGGGCAGACAGCATTCCTTGGCAGAAGTAAGGTGCCAGGGTAGCTGACAGTGTGTCATGGCCTATTTAAACAGGCAACCTGTCTGTTATGCTGATTTATGCTGTTCTGCATAAACCAACAAAGATCTCTGCTTTCACACTACCTGCAATATGCCAGCAACTGGTACAGAAGCCCTTTTGAAGGGTTTGGTCCGAAACACATCCTTTCTCTATATCCCTGTTTCTTGAGGTATAGACATGTGCTGAGGAACCCTGGCTTTCTGCCCACATGAAATGAAACCAGTCCAGCCAGGAGCTTGCTCATGCTGTAGTTTCACAATCAGCTTAGCCTGGCATGCAGCAGCTCTACTTTTAAAAAAGGCTGTCCCATACTGATCTCTTTAGATGTAGCTATCTCTGTTCTTGCCCATATGCCTCTCTTCCCACTCCTTTCTCTTTTTGTGAGACAATGTGATGAATAACTAAAAGCTGGGAAGCAGATTAGCTGAAACTAGCCCAGGCTAAAAAAGCAGTAGAGGAACATTTATGACCATGAAGTCAGTTGGAAGTATAGGCAAAAAATGAGTCATAAAAATGGAAGTGGAAAAAAAGAAAAAATGGAGTAAATAAGCCATTGGTGGAAAGAGATTAACGAGGAGAAAAGTGTATCATGAAGGCTAGGGAGAGAAGTGGTGTTAAATGGATGTGTTTAAAAGTCAGTGCTAAACCCACAAGAGAATGTGAGGTTATAGAGAAGATCAAGAGAGAACTCGTAGACATGAACAGGTAAGAAGTGGGGCAATGGTAAAATAGAATGGCTAACCTTGCTTTGCACATGGACTGTATAGGAAAAGGTGAAATAAAAAAACACAGTGACAATTCATAGATCATATATCAGAGGGAAAAGAGAACTAGTTAAAGAAATGGAATAAGAAAAGTCAAAACAAACCTGTGTTGATAGGTGGGAATTCCATGTTGAACAAAGCCAAAGAAAAAGAGGATGCAAGAGGCAGCACTTTGCTTCACTTGTTGAGCCCAGCAATAAGTTCACTGAAACTACCAAGGCTAACTATTGGTGGCAGTATTTAGGAGGAGGAGCAAATACTAGAAAGAGAAGGAGAAAGACTGGCAGTAGTGTGAGCAGCTGATAACAGCAACATGGAGTAAGGTTGGAGCAGAATGGGAGAAAAGCAAAGAGCTGGAAATGTTAGGAGGCAGAAAGAGAGAAGCTTGGCTCCTATGCAGCGGTTTTATGGAAATTAAACTCAGTTGGGAACATTTGGAAAGGAGAAAGGCAGTCATTTCAGCTGCTGTTCTAGAGTGAGGTCTGAATTTCTCTATGACAAAGAATAGTTTGCAGGAGATCTAAAAGCAACTTGAAAATACGTGCTGAAGGGCATCTCAAAAGTCAACTTAGAGCAATTCAAGTGAATATGCCAGTGAATATGCTGATGAGATATTTATTTCTGTGCTTTGTAGGCTGATGTATTTAGCACTATCTTCCTTTGGACTGAGGCTGCAATGAAAAGTGAATGTGTATGTCCCTATGATACAATAAGGTGCATTTTTAGAAATTCCCAACAAACATTCAGGAGGCTGATATGTCTGCCTGGTTGGATTCAGTACTATGTGGGACACAGGACAGTGACCAGGAAGCAGTATCGATACCTCAGCTTCTGTTCAGGGTATAGTTAATTCAAACACTGTCTGCGAGTTTCTGTATCATGCTGTATTTGTGGACATGAGATCATGTGCAGTGTGGCAACTGGGAAGATTGAGCTGATCACAAAGCTTTTTCATGATGTTTCCATAGCTATCTTATTTGTTCATTTCATATGGGGTATATATGCCTAATTTTTTTCATTAGTTAGCATAAAATATAAATTACTCAATCAATTACT
This sequence comes from Aleadryas rufinucha, assembly GCA_013397815.1. Classification (NCBI taxonomy): domain Eukaryota; kingdom Metazoa; phylum Chordata; class Aves; order Passeriformes; genus Aleadryas; species Aleadryas rufinucha. The sequence goes on along the minus strand of VZTH01014808.1, from coordinate 157,885 downwards.
AATTGTCTGGGAATATAAATCCTTGGCTGACTAGCTTCAATTGACTTCATAAACGTTATTTGTATTTGCCACCTTTCTAGCTGCTTCTAACATGAACTGTTCCTGTTGAGGAATTTTTCCTTTGGTAGTAGTTGCTATTTATGGATGAATTTGTGGTGTGGGTCCTCTACTTCTCAAGTGCTTTGTATCTTTTGTCATTTGTTTATGCATTGCATCTTTCTTCCACCTTAATGAATATTCAGTTCAGTTGTGTAGAAGAATGGCTTGTCTCTCGAGGGCATTCGGAATCCTTAGAGGGTCTGCAGGGCCTTCACAACCAAGACTGATGTTCAGAACTAACAAAGAACAATACTGGTATTTAGAATTAACAATAGNGATAGAAATCGTATGATGTAAAGGGTATAAATATATGTGCTTTTTGGAAATAAATTGAAGCTTGCATTACCAATCACATTGATTGCCTTGCAATTCTTCCCACTCACCGTACAGTTGTATATTCAACTTCCGTGTACGGAAGATGCTACTATACTTTGAGCACATATTAAAAAACTTAGATCAAAGCTGTTTCCATGGTCCTAGAAATTTCCCTTTGGAGCCTATACCAACTTGCATAGGATACAGTAAGGCATGCATAAGGCTGATTCTTTGTATTTTCTTCGCAGCATGCTGTTGATGCTGATAACGCAGGAGTCAGTCCCATTGGAAATTCCTCTAACAACAGCAGCCATTGGGACCTTGGAGGTGCCTTTTTCTTTGCTGGAACTGTCATCACAACTATAGGTATGTTTATTGTTTATGTTTTAAAATACATAGTCACACTGAGACATGGATAATGAAATAAATTTGAGGAAGGTGGACAACAAAGAAATAAAGTAGCTGAAGTATGTTTCTCTGTTAGCAGAAGACATGACTCCAGCAGGTATCAAGGGCACTGAGTCTCTGGGTAAGTGTCAGAAGCTGTTTACACAGGGTAGAATAGCAATGCTGAGCTGAAAACAGGTAAGACTGATGCAGGCTTTATGACCCTGTTCTTGATGTAGATGCAGATAGTCTCAATTTTCAATAAAAGGATCATGAAGCCGTACCCCATGAAATATTTTATGGTTGTTGGGAATTTGGATTTTAATATTATAGATGAATTTGCCCAGAAGTGTAACTTTCTTCCTAAGTACATCAATTAATTTTGGCTTATGCTCTGAAGTTTGATAGAACCAATTCTTCTCATACCCTACTCCTTTTAACTGGAAATGTATTCTCATACCTATTACATCCTTTTTAAAATTCTTACTTGCTTTCATACTAAAAATTTGAAGGAATTCCACAAATGATACATTGTGTAAAAAACCCCAGTTTTATTTTTCCTTTCTAGAATTCATAGCCTTGAATTATTGACACATTTCTCTGTATTAAATGAAGGGTATATTGAACTGCTCCATTCACTTTTCTTGAACCACTGATTTTAATAAGATCATTATTCAGGCCCTTATCATCTCTCTCCCCATGCATTGTGTCCAGTGTATTTAGTCTCTTGATCTCTGAATGTTGGCCTTGGATATACTAAGGTTTTTAATCTCTCCTCTCTGAGCGAGCCAGTTCCTCTCTTGAAGAGGGTTCAACAAGCTCGCATTTCAGAAGACAGTCTGAAGGAAAAAAAAATAAACCAATAACATTGTTGATAAAGTTAATCTGCTGACAGATTATTTTAAGCTTGATTTCAGTGCTGTCATAGTAATCAGATCAAGAGCTCTAATTATTTGGAAATCACTGGCAAATTGTTGATTTTTATTTGCATTGTCTTCAGTACTATTCTGCTTTAAATATTGTATAAAGTGCTTCTCCACATTACAGCTGTGATGTACAAACTGGTGACTGTGCAGACAATTTGACAATCACATAACCCTTCAATAAAGTGTGAGAATCTGACTAAATTCTGTAGGCTTTTTATGCAGGTAATACAACAACAAAAAAAAATCCTATGGCAGTCAAAAGACTTGCTGTGGTGATCATCTCTAACAGTGGAGTCTGTGCCTTCGGCTCTGCCTTTTCTTTATTGTCAGAGTAAGGGGGAAAGAGTGATTGTATAGAGTATACAATCTGTGTTCCTCTATATTAAGCTACATTACCATGTATTTTTAATGGTAGCATAAAACCAGCGGGTGGCAAGAAAGAAAACATTTCTGATTCCAAAGTAAGGAAACCCTCCCTTAATATTTGTTTACTCAATAGACCCAAGTGACGGGCTTTCAAATTACTCATTGAAGTAAATGCCACTTTATAGGCACAGTTTATGCAGGCGTATTCATTGACATGTTATTTAAATAACTTATTGAAAAGACCTTGGATTTTTGCCCATATTTGTTTTAAATTCTCCATGAATGAAATTTTTATAGGCTGCATAAAGTCTGTGTATTGTGTCAGGGCATGAAAATGGTTTTAGCTTATCCACCAGAGGGTTGTTAGGGCTCCTCTTAGGCGGAAACTCAACAGATTAGCTGGTCAGCCTCAGTCCAGTGGCCATTGGAGCCTGGACTTTCTTGGAATTTTAGGAGAAATCTGGAATGATGGATGCAGCTGTGAAGAGGACAGTAGGTTATGGGACATGAATTATTGTATGTCAGCATAGTTCTTTCACCATCCCATCCCATGACAGAGGGATATAGCCAGTGCCAGTGTTGCCAACCCAACAGGAATAGGACCTGACACTTTCATAGATTTCCTCCTCTCTGGATGCTTTATTGCATCAGTGATTTGTGATTATGTGATAATATTTAAGTAATTATGTATAGTTAACATAAAAATCTCTATGACATTTCAATTAAGATACCCGATCTTAAATAAAACAGTGCAAATATTACTGACACAATTCTTGGTTTTTTTCTCTTTAACATTTTAACAGAAATACCATGGCTACTGGAGTTATATGCTTTACTGGAAAAGGAGTTCAAGGGCAGATTTGCATAGTGTGGGTACAGTTTGGAGGCTGCAGTGTGACTAGTCAGTATGATGAGGGGCTGAGGAAAGTATGAGCTAACCACTGAAAAGGAGCCTTGTCAGGTGAATCACACTCCTGTCAGGAAACCATTGGCACAGGCCAAGAAGAGCAGCAGCATGCAGGCACCAGGCTGGCATGGATGGATTTTTGTGCTGTGATATCAGCTTTAATTAAGCAAACAGCAATTTTAGATAGGCTGAATCTACAGAAAATATGGGTAATTGAGGCTTCAAGAAAAATGGAATAAAAGAGGGTGGCTTGCCCAGGAAATGACATCATGCCATTGAAAGTCTATAAATAGGAATTATAGGTGGAACAAAGGTATGCCTGCAGAAGAGCAGTTTTGTTAAACCTATTAGTTTGTTTTCTGAAAAGTTGTGTGTAAGTTCTGAGAGTCTGACAATTGTTTTTCTCCTCAGGGTATGGGAAGATGGCCCCAAGCACTGTTGGTGGCAAGGTTTTCTGCATTTTGTATGCCCTATTTGGGATTCCACTGTTTGGCTTCTTGCTGGCTGGGATTGGAGACCAACTTGGAACCATCTTTGGGAAGGGTATTGCAAGAGTGGAAAAAGTTTTCAGAGTAAGTTCACTGACAGTTTTTTGTTTGTGTTATATAGCCTGCTCTTAATTTGGTTGCTATTACCTGCAGCATTTTGTACATATTGGACACCATGAAACATTTACATGTTTAGTTGAGATGACAGTTAATGTCTATAAGGGTCTCTGTAGTCAGTGGAGAGAAACAGACTTCTCTAGATGATGATGATGCAGGGGTTATAGATCCAACTCTGAATTTCCTTGTTGAGGGGATTGCTGGGGAATGTATATCCTAAGTTAGTTTCCTTACAAGGAATGGTTGTAAAACAGTCTTCAAAACACCACAAGTTGCTTTAGATACGTCCATCTATTCACTGAAAATAGAGAGAAAGTAGTGGTTTCCTGAAGGAACAGGGATGTGGAATAGGTCCTGACTGTATTACTGATAAAGCCTAAAAGACTTGGAAAGCAGGGTTGCTGTTGTGAATGTGAACCTGGGAAGAGAGATGGTTGAGTGATATGCCTTCACTGCAAGGGGACAGATGTATTGGAGTAGATCTGCAGCTCTATGAAAAAAACTGCTGTAATGCCACTGGCTGAAGTCATGATCATTACCTGGCCTGCCTACCATGAAGACATCCTATCCTAAATTTTTGTGTAAACTTTCTCATATGTAATTTCCCTTTATGTTGTCAGTACCCTCTGGTTTTGAGTCTGAATTGCTGTAAGCAGTTCTTTCGCAAGCAGTGCCACAGACCTGGCAAATGCTGTTTTGCTAACTTGCTAATGGTTCACTTCAGGGATTCTCTCTTTGAGGCAGAACTTCTAGAGGTGACCTGTGTGATGCTTCCCTTGGAGGTGGCATAACTGAAAGTAAGTCTTTCCAGGGACAGAGTGGATGAGAAGCTGCCCAAGCTGGTTAGTTTAATAGATATCTATTTCTGAAACATTCCCACAGGTGAGAGCAAATTAGTTGTAACTGTTTTTGAAAAGAAGTCATTAAGTATTAGACTGAAGTATGAGCACTTTCCATTTTGATTAAATGACTTTGAGGTGTCCCAGACCAGACATAAATAGTATCTCAGAAGAAATGTGGAAAAAGGTGACTAGTGATTATGGGTGAGTAAACATGTATATGCCTGTCTGGAGAGCACTTCAAAAGGCTTATATTTTCATTTAATGAAAATAATGTTATTGAAAAGTGTCTCAGTTTAGTTTGGCAAAAACACAACTAAGATCCCTAATTTCTTTTTTGCCTACCTTTTTATTGTTGTATCTGCTTCACTTCAGTGGAATCTCTGAACATTCCAGCCTGCTTCTGCCCAAGAAAAATGACAATCTTGAAGTCATGATATGAAGTGAGAATCAGAAAATCTTTGATTTATTGTCAGCTGAGTAAGGTATTTCTGACTGACATGGACAAGACCATTAAACTGTTGGTATGATAGTTTATGATTAAAATAATCAGAGAATCACAGAATAACTGGGCTGGAAGGGACCTCTTGAGATCATCTAGTCCAGCCTCCCTGCTAAAGCATAATACATACTCTGCCTGAAGTATTTTAACGTTCACAGATGAATGCTGATACTAATGTTTCATAGAGAATATGGCCCTTTGGCATGTAATGTGAGTTCTTTTGGTATTGAAAGTAGTCCTTCATTTTCTTGAGTTAATACAGTTGCTTGTTGCTTATGGCCATCTAAAGTATTTGTTTTCCTCCTTGGTATTTTGTCAGCTTCCAAAGGAATTTAGAGATTGTGGTCTTCTTGTTTAGCCAAGATGTGTGTTTATTCCTTTTATTTTGATTGTCATAAATCCATTACATTTCATTACAGCTATTATTTTGTGATTTGGTGAACAGGGTTATACATAATTTCCTTAGTTATTCTTAGTAATGAATTTCAGCTATTTAAAATATTTCTGATATTGTTTAGAACTTACATGCTCTTAGTAACTAGTCTTAATACCAGTGGTTTCAGTTTAATTGATTATTTACATAACATTTGGCATATGCAGAATATAATAATTATTACAATTTTAGTAATTTCGTAATTTATTATCACATTATATTTACACTGTTAGGCTTCATTAACGTTTGGACCTAATCAGATAAAGCCTCAAGTAGAGTAACTGTTCTTGATTTAATCCTGAGCGCTGGACAAAATTTAATTCAATGTGTAACTCTTGTTTCTTGTTTAGTAACCGTCTCCTTAATGAACTGAAATTCAGCATGTTTGTGGGTGTAAAACAACCTGTTACCACCTTAAAAGAGAGGACATAAAAAATAGGAGAATAGTTAGCAAGAAACTATAAGAAACATAGGCTAAAAAGACACTGAAAAATATGATAAAATGTTGGATGCTGTGCCTGCCAAATCTTCTGGAGGTAGCTGAGAAGTCACTGAGTGTGCGTCAGAGCTCTAGTGAGAGTACAAATCAGCTACCTGTATTATTTGTCCTCACGGGCAATTTGGGACAGTCCAGTTCCTTGTGGAGAGAATGGGAAGAAATTTAGCATTTGTGTAATGCATCGAGTTTCCATGTTCATATGCCTCAGCACTCTGCTTGTGTATGTATCCAGTTGCCTCTGTTTATCCCGTTCACTCCTGTGAATGTTGCGCAGCTGGTGCCAGGGCAGCCAAGAGTTGCTGAAATCCTTGCAACTTTGTCACTGTGTGTACAGGTGGAAGGGACTTGAAGGCAACTTGATCTTGCATTGTGGTTAGGATAATTTTTGAAGCTAGGTAGGAGGCAGTATGCGCACAGTGGCAGGTGGGAAGGAGAGGAAGGATTTTCTGTTGTCACTGCAGTCCTTTCATCCAAAGCATTTTCTTAACAGGTCTTTTGCTGCATCCAGCAGTGTATCTGTGAGCATGGAGCCCATGCCACACTAGGGACAACTTGCCTCTGGCATTCCTCAACATAGCTGCAAAGATGAAAGGCAGATTCCTCCCAGAGGAGTTGTGCTGGTGCATTTCTGCTGCCTCTGACAGGACCTGTGCAGAGCCCCACCAAACCTACCTTAATTAACACCACAAATTAGAGCAAGGAATCCCATATTTAGCTAGTAATCAGCCCACGCATTCTGTGGGAATTTTAAGAACAATTTGAACTACATAAAGTGAGAAAGAGATCTGCTCTTATCAAGTACACACTACCCCAACAGTATTGACAGAATATTTCAGCAGAGTAGCTGGGCACATGCCACCACTCATCTTCTAATCCAAAATGTTACCATTATTTCAGTGTACAACTAGCCAGGAAAACAACTACTCATTTATGAGTAGGTAGGGCTGGAGGTATTTAATTGCAAAATAATGCTTTGTAAAAAATAGAACTTTTCATGTACCATTTTAGGAAACACAGGCACTGGCAGGATGATGCTATCCCAAACACCATGTATTGACTAGTTTATGCCATCTGTCCTACTGGAATGATTATATTTAGTACAAGTAAATAAGCATCAACCAGGTCAGAGACATAAACCAAAGCCTCCCCCACAAAAGCCCTGTCTTCTCAGCTCCTGTTTATTCCTGTATGTTTCATCTTCAAGAATCTAGGGCAGAACCTGGCTCTGAGTCTGTTTTTACAGGCATGCGAGTGTAATTCTCCAGAAAATTAATATGTATGAGGCCACCAGATTCAATATATACACTGGTCACAAGCACCCAATTTCTGGGTCCAGTGATGAATCAGCCCTCCCAGACCACCTCGGAAAAGCACACATACACTCAAAATTTAATTTAAAAGTTGATAATTCTTTTGAATAGCTTTTCACCCAGTGAAACTTTCCAGACACAACAGAAATGAAATATGCATTTCAAGGTGACATAAAGCCGTAAAAGTAATATTTTTATCTTACATACATGAGGGATCTTATGAACAACCTGTGAACGTTTCTATAATAAACAGTAGAAGATAGCCCCATTCTTTTGGCTTGCTCTGTACACACAGTGTCTGCAAGCATCTAAAGATAGAAAGCACTCCATAGGCAGAGTACACTGTCACAGAACACAGCAGCTGCCATTATCGTGAGTTAAATATAGGCTAATTCGGATAGTCTGTATTCAAATCTTGAATGAGTGTTTAGATTCTTACCAGAAGTAGATGGGTTTAGCATAACCTGAGTGATCTTCTCTTATCTTGCAGTTCAGTACAGATGCAGGCATTCAGCCTGGGCACAATGTGCTTCTGAGAACACTCCAGGATTTTCTGGCTTCTGAGGTGAAGCCGATGTGAGCAGTTCCTGGCCTGGGCTGCTGCTTTCACTCCTCTGGTTTTGCAGGAGGACGCTGAGGACAGGTCTGGCAACACAGCTGGTAGACTGTGAACTGCAGTACTGGGATGTGAGAGAGCAGCCAGAGACATGAGTGGTGGCAAGGCCACACCACTGAAAATACACTACTTTGTGCAGAAAGGCAATGCCTCTGTAAGCAACTTGTGCTTCACCGAACCACGGACCTGTCAGAACAGACACATCTGCTGCCTGTCTTTCAGATTTTCAGCTTGGAGAACATGTTTTGCTCTAGTTTTCAGAGACATGCTATGAAAGTGATCTACATTTAATATTTTTCTGAAAGATAGCAGCACACATCACCTAACCTTGGAACTGTCCTAGGAAAAGTAGTTCTTAGCTGGCAGATAGGGATGGGGCTGGGGTAGGAGTAAGCGTAGTCCTATTGAGCTGGTGGAAAATTATCTTTTAGCAACTGTCAAAGCTCTACCTTTCCTAAACTTTATTGTTTGACTTTCTGAATGTATCTGGTCAACTCTAGCTACTCTTTCACTTAAGGATTTAACTGCTTTTTAGAGATTTTTGGCTCCTCTGATCTCTTACTGTAAAAGTGACAGGAATTGATTTTACAAATTCCTTCCCTGAAAATGAATGGAAAACACAGTCTGGGAAAGAAACTTTGTGTAAGAAAGTAACTGTGTAGAGGAGGAACACTTAAAAATACAGTCTTTTTTCATAGTCTCTCCTCTGTCCACGGATTTGCTCTGTTCTCTCTTCCCTTGATCTCTCTCCTCCTCTTCATTTCATTGGATTACATCAAAACTGTAGCATTTTACCTGACACTAGTGCAGGACTGGTGAGTGAGATGTCAACGGTTTGCTGTTCAAAGAATTTAGTTGAGGTTTCCTTGAAGTTCCACATTTACCTCTTCCCTAAGGCTTCCCATAGCCCAGGGCCCCTGTCTGCTTCCCCCCAGAGAGCCCCCACCCTGTGCTTTGTTTCCAGCTTCATATCAGCATCAATTCTCATTTTTATCAGCTGCACCAAACTTTCAGATGAGATCATTCCCAAAGCCACAAATTCAAATCCAGATCACTACTTAGGCAAACCAGCGAAATCATTCTGGACTTGCACTTCTGTTCAAAATTCAAAATTTGGGACATGGTTAATATGTAAATGTATTGTAAGCAAAGTGATACCCTCGCTAGTACAATCCTCTTTGTAGTTCTGAATATATGGCTGGACACCTGCATTTCTGAGTAGATTAAGTTAACGGAAAACTGATGGAAGAGTTTCCTCTCTGCTTTCTGATGTGTAATCAAAATTTTAAAAAATCAAGACAATCTCTTTTATTTTGTTTCATTACATTGCATTACTAGCCAACATCAGTGTGTTACTACATCAGCTGCTAAAAATACACTGAGGATATTAACACGTTGCCTTTTCTTTTTTAATATAGTGTTATTCACTGTGATTTTCTCAAAGGAAAAATGTGCAATTTAAAAAAAAACCATTATATTCACTCAACAACTTCCACAGAGTAACTGTCCGATGCAGTGATCCATCTGCCATCTGCTGGCATCCTGTCTCTGGACAGAGCTGTCAGGACAGAGTGTGAAATTTAACCTACTGTTGCACATTCACAGTATTATTCCAAAATTATACAGGGTTTATGAGCTGAAAGTTCAGAGCTTAGCCTAACAATTTCCTGAGTCATTTCCACCAAAACAAAATGGCAAAGAAATATAAAAAATCAGTGATGAGAAAGGTGATTTACAAACCCAGAACAAATGCATGTAAACAATCTCAGCTCACGATCTCTTCTTTTGCCTGTCACACCTTAAAGGTCCTTCTAAGAGTCACATTTCCCTGAGCAGGTTTAAAATAGAGGTGCCTGTAGACAACAAAGGATTGGTTTATGTATGTAGGTAGTTATGTGGGGTTTATTGCACCTGAATGTACATTTCAAATCAGACTGTCCTGAAGTTTAGGAGTGATTTAAAATAAAAGGTACTCCCAGTTAACACTAAGTTTATGGATATACACATAGCCAAATGCTAACAGAAGGGATTTGCAACCAGTGTGCTTTTCTTCATAATCCTAATAAATCATATTTAGCTAAAAAATAACTTTACAATGTAAGACTAATAAAAAAATCTAGATACACTCTAGTGCTCGCTACCAGTACATCCGTAGTGCCTCACTAATACGGTGAGCATTTTAATTTCACTTTTGGTTCCTCTGTTTTAAATCTGAATACATGCTTTTTGTAAATTATGATAAAAGTGAAATTAAGGAATGCAGATACTGTAAGAATCCACAGATTGCAGCAACTCTGTGGGCTCTGTACAAAGAGCATAGCACAAAGAGCAGCTTGTAAGAGCAATATACAGTAGCTGGTATGCTAGGCATGGATGCACTAGAGTCAGCAAATGCTCTTCCTCTCTTTACTTCAGCTTGTCTTGAAACATAGAATTTTAAAAGTTAGGATTTTAACTAGAGGTTAGCTTTGTTAAAATTAGTTAAAGTAAGTCTAGCAAGCAAACCCAGCTGAAGTTAATTAAAAAGTTAACAATTAGTTAGAAAAGTAGGCTGTCGCACTGACCCAGGCCGCCCGGTAAGCCTGGCAGGTGACATAGCCTCTGTCCTCCCACATGGACACTCCGCTCCGAGAGCGGGCGCTGGGCGCGACAGTCCTATTGGAGGGGTGAAGCTAGAAAGCCCAGATGGTATGTTGCCACTAGCCCTGATGTGGGCTGGCGGAGCCAGGTTGTTATGCTGCAGCGGCGGGGGCAAAGAACGAAGGAGGCGCTCTCTTATGTTGCTTTAGTCCACGTCTTTATTCTCCTGCCCCATAGGCTAGGGGAAACAGGGAGACACGAAGGGAAGCAACCTGGAGCCGGATCTAATAGAATGGCCTCAGCCCCTGGGCTAAGTCCAGGGAATTGGGAACCCACTGGGCCTCCCGGGCAGAGCCCGGGGAACTCAGGGAGCCATTTGGCCCCTGGGCAAAGCGCGGGGAACCTAGCCAAGTTACTTGGCATAAAATGGCGATGGAATGGCGATGGAATGGCAGTTGCAGGGGGAAGTTATACAGGGGGAGGAGAATGGGAGGTACAAGGATACAACCAATAAGGAGAAGACATACAATGACCGGTAACCAATCATAACAAACAAGAGGAGGAACTTATTTGAATCAACCAATGAGAAACATAACAGAACTTTCTAGAACTTAATTGCTTAAGCAATGAACCTGTTATTAAACAAAAGCTAACTTAACCAATAGACAACTTAGGAATCAGGAGGGTTCTAGAAACAAGGGAGGAGATGAGCCTTGGAGTGACACCCAGTGGGTGGAGAGGGAAAACCCTTGTCTCCTCCTCCTATCTGCCCTTGAAGGCAGAACCCAAGGCTGGGAGATCCACCCACTAGATGTCCTCCCTGATGTACAGCCCAAGAGTGGGCTGCGTCACCGTAGCAGTAGGCCTGAAATAAGCTTTGAAGATGTAGGTAACTGATTACTTGTCATGGTATATTTACTCAGCTGTGCCTAGAATGAAAAACAGAAAATGTTGATTAACAGATCTAAAGAAATGTAGACAATCACTAATTTTTCTATTTAAAAACCCATTCAGCAATAATGAAAGAAAGAACTAAAGGTCTTAAAGGTCCTTTTAAGAGTAATGAAGACTGTCAAGAAATTAAGGGCGGGAAAGGTCAAAGTGAGGAAGAAAAATTTTACTTCATCATCTACAAATAATAAGACCACCGCCTCAATTGAAAGAATAAACCATGCATGCTTAATGACTTTTCAGCTAATTACCATACGAAGCAGAGAATGGGATATATCAATGATACTAATATGTATTTGTATTTTGAATATTTAAAATTTCTTGTAGATAAATAAGCTTGTTATGCTCTGTGATTTTGCGCTGCGTACTTTGGGAAGGATCCCACACAGCTGCCCGGCCGAATAAACATACACTTTCTAACTCTAAGTTGTTAGAGAGTCTTTGTCCATTTCAGTTGGGTATTGATGTTAGATCATGCCCATATTTTAATAAATCAGTCTTCCCCATCAAACTTTATTCAGATGAAAAGTAACTTCTTTAAAAACACAGTCAGTGCTGAAATGTTAGACTGGGATCATTTGTCTCTAGCAGTTTAAGGCTGATGTACCCTCCTCAGGAAAACGACTTTGGTACAACGACTTATTAAGCATATGGAGATTCAAACAGTTCATCTCCCACCACACTGGAGTGGGTTGTAAACCAGTTCTGATGGCTGCACTTCTCCCTCCATCCTCTTAAAAAGGAGTTTCACTGTGCAGAAACAGCCGGGCATGGTGTGGAAGAATGTTTTGATCCTTTCAAAAAATATTGTCTGACAACTGTTCTACTCAAAATGCATGTGCACTTCTGAAATCCTGGACTTCATTGTCCAGATGTGTGCTCCAGCCTGGAAAACTCTGGTAGCATTCTCCTGTAGTTCATCAGTAACGTATCTGTTGCAAAGAGAACTGTTAGTCTCTGTGGTCTACAAATGTTTTCCTTTGTTCCTTCCTGCCTGGGCTCCTTCAATGCCCTCCTTTACAAGCCTGGTTCTAATTGCTTTCCCTGGATGCAAAGCAGTCCAGATGCAGGGCCATCTGGACACTTCGCTGGAGTATGTCTAGCAATGGCAGAAGTGTGACTGTAGACTCTTATGAAGCTGGAGAATGAAAGGCTCCTGCTTCATAAAATGGTAGTTTTCCAGTGGCAGTCTCTGAAATACTTTTCTCCTTGACATACTGCAAGCCACATCTTTTATTAGGTTTCTAATTGGTGTTTTAATCATGGCAGTGGAAAGATAGCAGGAAGTTTTATTTTAGCTTTTGATCACCTGCTTTAGTAGTTCTCATGCTCCAGTGCCAGTCGCGATACAGGCAAACAGTAATCCTCTGGGTGAACACAACAACTGATTGTGACTTCATTACAGGCAGTGACTCCTCATCATCCAGAGCCGAACTTGTCTCTGAATTCTGTTTTAGGCTAAACCATTGTCTTGAATATGTTGGGTTTATTCTTTGGATCACTTACCCCTTCCATTATATCTGAGCTGCAGAGAAGTATCTTTTTTTGCACAGACCTAAGATGGTAAGCTAGGACTAAAAAGTTAATTAAAACACCTATGGATCCCAGCTTTCAAAATTTTAGGCCCTCTGGGTATTTAATGTAGTTAGTGATGCTTACAGCTATTCTACTTCAAGGAAAGAAACTCAAGTGTAGCAGATATTTTGCTAATTTTGTTCTTTTTGTCTGGTCTTTGATGGTGAGTGTTATGCCAGGAATGGCAAGGTAAAATCCATTCAGGTACAGGGAAGCTATGTGGAGCAATCATTATTAACCCATTCTTGCACTCCCTGGATGGGGGAATACAGGTGTAACTCAGAAGGGATTGAAGGAGGGAGGGAAGGAGCAATACATTACAAGTTCGGCCTCTGTAAAATTGCTTAAGTCTATGCCACCAACCTCTGTTGTCCTTAGTTTGCTCCAGCATTTGAGAAAAGCATACGTATACATGGATTCCTCTTACTCAATTTGTTTTGGTTTTTTGTTTTTTTTTTTTTCTTGGGCTGAAAACAGGTCAGCCATAACAGAGGTTTGGGATCATAATTGTTGTTTTTTAATAAGCAACATGCAGAAATTAGATGGTGCGTATCAGAAAGCCCTATGTGTGTTTTCTAGAGAGAGGAAGAAGATTGGAAAGGGGTATATCAAACCTAGAAAATGTCTGAGCCAGTGTTTCTGTATTTTCATGACACATTTGTCACATTATGACTCTAGCAAGATCCATGAATAGAGATTTACAAAAATAACAATAGAGAAAGCTGCTGCTCTGTCAGAAGCTTGTTGCATATTCCATCTGGGTCTAGACAAACACCCCACAGACATGCAGTTTTATGAGGGAAAACAATGATGTAAAAAAATAAAGAAGAAATCCTTCTTTACTCTGAGCTGTGTCTTGTATGAGTTCAGGATTGTCTCTCCCAAGCTTAGTAATAAATGTGAGTGATTACAGCTTTTACTATCTGTCTCCCCTCTGGTACTGACTACAATTAAAAAGCAGAGGATGGATTCTGCAGCTTCTTGTGCAGCCATAGCAGCATTCTTTATAAGGCATGAGAACTAAAATAACATTGAGGCACCAAGAGATTAGAGCGTAGGGGAAGCCCATATTTAGTAGAATGGTTCAAACCCCTTTTCATAACCCTTGGAGGTGTCTCAAATGTCATCTATATTTTAAAATATATTATAGTTCTGCTGCTTGTTTTCAAGGGGTGTTGTCTTCTTCACTGATGTGGTGAGTAGGCCCTGGCTGGCAGTAAGCACCCACACAGCTGTTTGCTCCCTTGCCTACAATGGTAGGGACAACATGGGAAGAAAAATAGAATGTTCTCTGAGAAACCTCATGGGTCAAAATAAAGACAGCAAAATCACTTATCACGTACTCTCACAGGCAAAAGAAACTTGACTTGTGGAATTTAAATTAATTTATTGACAAATAGCATAGAAATTTAATTACTGAGTTGAGTGCTTGGAAACAAAACCTCCACAAACATTCAAAATGCCTTTCCTCTCCATTTTTCAAGCTCAGCTTCACTCCCAGGCTCATTTCACTCCCGACACTTCTCCTCCACCCATGTTGTTACTGTGGGTCATGCTCAGTCCCTCCAGTGCAGCAGCAAGTGGCACAGGGGTTGGAGTCACAACACAGTGGTTTCTCTGCTTTCTTAACCCTTTTCCTCTGGTTGTTTTCTGGTCCTCCATGGGCTGCAGACCCTCCAGTACCTGTGCTACCATGGAGCAGCTCCCACTCACCTGACCTTGTTATTCCCTTGTTCTCTCCTCTATTCCCTTGTCTTCTGCCTGTCCAGCATTCCTGCCCTTTCTTAAACACACTTTCCCAGAGTTGCCACCATGTCAACTCAGTGGCTCAGTAGTGCCCTGAGGTGGATCCATTGGAGCCAGCAGTGTCAGAGAACAAAAAAGAACAAAAGATTGTTGTATTGTTCTTAGGTGATATGTCCAGGTCAGTGATATTTAAAATACATTTAGGTTCAGTCTCACTTTGAACGTGAAGGAGCTAGGACAAGTTGCAATGAAATCCACAGTGACTGTTACAGGCAGCAAAGAGGTTGGTGTGACCAAATTGCTGATGACCAAGGGGCTCTGTAAGCCAGGGCTCTGCCAGTCTTTCCATACAGCCTGTTGAGAAGGGCATCACACCTTACTGAGGTGTGTGCCAGGCTCTGGACCAGGACTGGCTTGCATTTGGCTGAGCTGAAAGACAAGCAGTGTTAACCTATGACTGTCTGCACCATCTACACTAGCTTTGCAAACATATTTTGACTAAGGACATATCTAATGTTTGTGAGCTGATATATGTGATATTCTGGTTTATGGCTTGAGTACAAGGACTGTGTTTCCTAGTGTTAAAATATTTTGGTCTGGAGAAAGTGATTTAGAAGACAAGCTGTTTAATTAGTGCATGGGCAGAGACAATCTGTTCTGAGAACAGTTGGCAGCATGGGGAAGGGCACAAAGTTAAGAGTAGGTGAAGGGAACAAAAGAAATATTAAAGAAATGTGTTTTCTTTGAAATGTGTTTTCTCTGCTCCAAAATACAGAGCATTTTGGAGAGATGAGGACAGCATTTTCCATGCAGGCATATTACACTATCTCTAAAAATATGCCATTGGTCATCTAGCCAAAAAGGTAACCAGCTCGCCTGGAGCCTTGGGGATATATGTCAGGAATTCAGAAAAGGAAAAGTTTGGAAGATGGAAAAACCATCTGAGCTCACTGTGAAGCAGCAAGTGTTCCGGTGCTATTTTTGGTTTAGTAGTACTGTATGCCGGGGGAGTTTTTCATGAAATGAGAGGTGAAACTACAGAATCTTGGAATAGGCTTATATGAAATATGCTGTTCATGGAAATATATATGTTCCACGTATTTAGCATTTAGTCTAGTCTGATAAATGACTATAGCTTCTTTTGATCCCATACTTAATGTCTCCTGCTCCCTTTTCATAGGAATATATATCAACCCTTTGATCTCAGTTTGCAAACTTAAAAACACTGTTTTGTGCTTTTATTGTCAACCATCAGGTCAGAAAAATTGTACCTCAGTTAATTCACCTGAAGAAAGCAGGAGACATAAAATAATCCTCTATACCAGCTTTGATCTATTGGGCCAGAGAGAGAAAAAAGAAAGTAAAAAACCCAAGGTTTATTTTAACTCCTGAAATGATTAGGTAAGACCAAAACTACTAAAATCCCTGTATATATAATGGAAAATGAGGAAAAAGCAAAGCCGCAGTTATTGATGGAAAAGATGGCTAAGAACTAAATTCCACTAATAAGGGTGTTTTCATTAGTCTGTCTGTCCTTACCCCTCTTGGCACTAGAGCAGATTGACAGTAGGTTGTTTGAATTAATGTAAGCAAGATGGTATCAGTAATGTTGCCAGTTTAGCACTTAGCCACCTAAGAATAAAATCAGCACCGTCATTGGAAAATGGAAATGACCCTGATGGGTGGACAGAAAACTCTCACTTCTTAGATTCTTAGATTCCTTCTTTGATGTTTTCCAGATTAGTTCTAGGTGGATTTAAATTGGTCTCATTAGCAGGGACTAATTTATTTATATTTGAAGAATGTCTTACGAATTACCTGCTTCATCACTGTGGAGAGAACTTGGTAAACAAACTTAAAAAGAAAAAGAGTGGAAAATATCTCTTTTAAAGGTGTTTTAATTTTATTTGAACCGCTATAAGATTAGCTGCCTTTCTTGGAGGTAGATGTTTGTTACTATTTCTTTTTGACATCTATAGAAAATTCTGTATTCATGCCACAAAATGGGTTCAGATGATGTCTTAGCCTGGCACAAGTTGCTCAGCTATTTGACAATGTTTGGCTCCAGGCTGAAATACTCTTTAAAAGAGAAATTTGCATGAACTTATTCGGACTTCTTAACCTTTAGTGTTATATAGATATAGAGTAAGCATTTATTTATTTATTTATTTATTTATTTTAATAATGACTTGGTGTAACGTTGCAGTGGATTACATTTTTGTAGTGTGTCATTATTACAATGTACATATTCCATTAGTAAGCACGTTTATGCCTTACCATTTTTTTCATTTGTAGCAGTTAGACTACTCTGAGTTTCCTCTGAATGCGTGTCTAACTGTAAAAAGACCCCCCTTTTCACTTCTATCCTGCATTTCATGTGTTATTGTTCATTAAGTAATTCTTTTTCTGAGTCCTGCTTTTGTGCTCTTTTCAGCAGCTCTAAAAATGCTGTGCCTGATTCACCATTGCTTTCTGCCTTCATTTGTACCCTCAGCTGCTCTGCTTTTGTGTGTGTGACAAAGGTACACAATAACCATGAATCAGGCGTTTTACAGATCCTCTCATTAACATTGTTACCATTTTTACTTAAAAAAACCAACAACCTTTGGCTGAGTTTATCACCCATGAACAAGGGGATGTCCTGAACATTTGGTAGTGATTTGCAGGCCATTATTTTTGTTCCTGTTTCTCTCATGAGACAAGACAATTCTGACACATACTGAAATGCATTTTAATTTTGCTCTGTGGGGACTGGAGGAAGGATTACTATGCATAACTTTGATGCTTGGCAGCTCCAAATTACTTTTTGACCAAGGATTCCCAAGAGACACTTGTCTCCTAACTTCCACTGTAGTAAGGTTTCTGACATTTCATTTTTACATATCAGGAAATTGAAGCATTTAGTAGAAGTAAACAAGTCACCTTGGTCAAACTAGAAAAGAAACATCCATTTGGTTAAATCCTCATTCTCAATGACAAAAGGCAATGGTGCCAATCCAGGACACTATGTAACATTCATGTGGATCAGTTCTTTTCCCTTCACCACTCATACAATAAGTCTGAAATCCTGCCATTTTGAATGGGTGTCCATACCTCTTAAAGAAGATAGATCATCCTTTGGTATTTTAGCAAAATACTCAAAATATCTCTTTGGAAAAAGAGGAAATAAGAAGTTAATTTGGGTTTTATATTTTTGTGTTATTTTTCCCCTTGGTACTTGGCAGTTTCTTCCATGTCTTATATTTGGCATTTTATTACTAATCTTATGGAACTATGTCTATTCATCCAGACACAGAAAACAGTGCACACACACACACACACATAAATAAAAAATTAAATGTAGGGATCATCTTAAAGAGTTTCAGAATTAAAAGTATCTATGAAACATGACATATTTATGCTGCTGCCTGGTTCTGAATGCATCCCAGATCAGAGGAGTATTTAACGAGGCTCTGACACTGCACCTCTAAAAGAAATGCTCATGTTTTAGGGGAAGCACAGTATTGCTCACAAGCTGGTTAGATATTAACCAGTCAGGCAATATCCCTTCTGTATATTACAAAGATAACTTCTGAGATCTTATTTCCTGTCTAGGCAATGCCTTAATCTGAAATGAGATCTCATTTCTGGGTTAAGGGAGATGCTTGATTTGGAAAACTAATTTGAAAATATGACTTACAGTGACCTCCACATTGCTTTTCCAGGATAAATAGAGAATTTACACTGCCACTGAAATTAATCCACAGTAAGATTTCTAGTAATTTACAGGTTTCTCATGAAACTTTATTGGATGCCGAGTTTATTCACAGCAGACAAAATCTGAAATAAATCTGCCAGAGTCAATTGTGTTAATCCAGGCTTGCATCAATATTAATAGAAACAAAATCTAAGTATATATTAAATATACTCAGAGTTTATATGATTTAAGAGTGTAAAATATTACAATTACACTGGCTATATTTGTATTCAGTTTATAGCAGCCAGTAACACATACTCGTTGTTCAAGAGCTTTCCAGTGTGGATTTACATAGGTAATTTTATCTCAGGCTGTTTGGTATTTGACATAAATCCTTTATTTCTGGAGTAAACCAATAATATACCTTTCTATTTTTGAAGAGGAGATTTAACCTTCCTATTTGTGAATGAAAGCTGGAAATCCTGAGTCTAGAAAACCCAAAGCATGAATTATTTCTACATAAAATTGCAGGTTTTCAGTGAGGGGAAAAGGGGTTTATTTTAATTTTAATCTTGGTCCTGTTTGTTGAATGCTTGGTGCTGGTGAGGCAATGTGGATGTACACATACATGTGTGGAGGTGTGAATGTGCACTTTTTCTTACACAGTGAACCTGGAGTGTATTGGTGCCTTTCAGGAATATTTTTCCAGGTGGTGTTTGCAGTAGATTAGTCACTGCGTAGTGCATGGAAAATGGGAATCATGATAATCTGGGGCCAGACATGGAGGTTTACTATTACCTGGGCAGGACTCTCACTAACAGGGAGAGAGAGGGTTGTATTCCACCTAACAAACTGAAAAAGGCAGAAAGAGACATAGCAGGTGACACCAGCATAATCAGTGTGTCATTCACAAAGTATTCAGCTCCAGAAATCCACTCAAACATTTTTTTTCCTGTTATTTCCTTTTTCTAGAAAAAGCAAGTGAGTCAAACAAAGATCCGGGTGATCTCCACCATCGTCTTCATCCTGGCAGGCTGCATTGTCTTTGTGACCATTCCTGCATTTATCTTCAAATACATCGAGGGATGGACAGCCTTGGAGTCCATCTACTTTGTAGTTGTTACTCTGACCACTGTTGGCTTCGGTGACTTTGTAGCAGGTGAGCAGCTTTGAGCCAAGGTGCTGTACACAAGGACCTTGGCTCTTAGAATTTGTTTTCTGTTGCAGAGAGGAGGCTCTTCACAATGTGTTATATTCCAGTGAAATGATGCCAGGTGTTTCTGTTGGTATTACTGTGCAGTAGGACACCAGGTTGATTTAAGGTCCAGGTCCCTTGCCATTTGTAGATTGCAGGCCTTCAGCAGTGTAGATAATGGGAGACTGCAAAGTCCTGATTATCCTTTATTGTGCAGTGAATTATGCAAAAGTCAAATTACTTTCCTATTAAATTAATGATTTTTATTAGTCCATTAGTGCTCAGTCCGAGGCTGACTGCAGAAGCAAGTAGTCCAAATGATGAATGGAGGAAGCTTTTACAAAGAAGGACTGAGCCATAGGTCTGTAGAATTCTCTGGTCAGATGCAGTAGTGAGCTTCTACTACAGGAGCTGCAGCATTTCGGAACCTGCATTTTGTTTCCTAACCTTGGCAGAAATTTTGACATTGCAGTTGCCCTGTTAAAGAAAACTCTTGTAGGAGAGAAGGACATAATGGGGTATGTATCTCAGTGCTTGGAGGAGACTCTCCAAGATTAATATAGTACTAGCAGGAACTATAAATATATACCCATATACAGTTTCCAAAGAGGGAGTTGAGATAGTTGACTGGAGAGAGGAAAGATACATTTTTTTTCACACAACTGCTTTGCTAACAAAAAGGTGGTTAAAATAAGTGGATTTTTTCCCATAAGTGCATGACCTCTACTCCTCATTCCTCTTAGTGGTCCTAATTAAAGGCATTAAGTTGCCTGTGTTAAAAACAGTCATATTGTGCTTCTTAGTCCCTAAAAACAGAATGAATTAAAAACATCAAATAAAACTACAAAATTTTCTTTGCTGAATAACTGTAGACAAGTCTTTTTGTAGAGAAGACTTTAATCCTCCTTTTTTATGACATACTGGCATAGAAGACATGAATTATTGAGAAAAAAGGTCACTGAACAAAGAAAGACCCAGATATATTTAAAAAAATAGGTTTATGAGCATTCATTTACAGAAGTGATTGTGTGAGCTTTGTCCATTTTAACCACTTAGATGTGTAGAGGAGCTCACTGATATTCTTTGGGGTATCACAGTGTGAAATAATAATATTTTACAATATTTTTCTTAATAATACCACAGTTCAGTATTGTTTAATAATGTAATAGTAAAAAAGCTCTAAATATTAAATTGTTCTATATGCACATGATTAAGAGAATATAATCCACAGCTGGGTGGCTACTAACAAGCAGGATTTTTCAAAAATCAAATGGAAGACCCTGAATAAGAAAGCTTCAGAGGCATTTTCATGATAAGAATTTAAGGCAGGTGATCACCAGGAGATTTGGGGTTTATTGCTGGTTCTGAGAGAGATTTTCTGCCCCTTTTATTTTCTTTCACTTTAATCTCTCAGTATCTCTCTTCCTTCAACATCAAATCAAAAATACTATAGCTTAATGGGTAAAACAGCATCAATGGAGCTATGCTGGCTTATTCCACCTAGAACAAATCTCAGCTCTTGGGAAACTGGAAGGTTTTTGTACTACTGTTGGAAATAAAATTGTGCATGGAGCCTGAAAAAACCGAGTATCTGATAGGCTGAAAAAAGTGGTCTCATACTTTCTCAGTCACCTGATTACTCTGTAAGATAGATCTAGACAATCTGTTTCCTAGTGAGCTTCCTCAGGGACACGTATGATCAGGAGAGGCTTCTTGTACCATAGCAACAGCAGTCCCTGCCTCCCATTGTTTCAGACTCTTAAAGACTGGAAAAAAAGAGTGTGATTCATGCAGTCTATGGGGAGAGATTAACATCAAAACCAATATTTGGGTCCCTGCCAATTCTCAAATGTCTGACCTTCCACAGGGGTGTTCAAACACTCTAACTACACTTATATTGAGTCTTGACAAAATTAAAGAGTCGTAGAAATGTCTCCGATGATTGCGAAAAACAAAGGGGAAAATGCTGAACTGTGTTGTGATTTTAACAGAGGGAAACGCTAAAATCTCTCTGCAGTCATACAGAGGTAGAGGTGTCTAGCTCTTGTCTAACTGAGGCTGGAGTCCAAGAAATATGCAGACTTCTGCCTGAGTCTCCTGGTAGGCTGGCTCTTCAGGCAGGGATTTACACAGGTACCACCAAGGTGGTGTTCACCTGCACTGAGGGATATGGCAGTGCCCATGGGGCTCTGCAGACTCTTTGCGGCTCACTCTCTTCTGCTCAGGGCTGTTCCTGCCTCTCACTGGCTGTCATTATTGCAGTGCACATAGCACTGTGATGGGACTGAGAGTCTCAAAAGTGAGGTTGTAGTTGCTTTCTTTTGAAAAAATTTCTGTATTTTACTCTGTAGTAGGCAGCAACCTGGCTGCTACTGCACTTACATGAGGCTCTTCGTAGTCCATTAGGTTTGCCAAATGTCTCACATTCTTCTTTTGCCAGCTCATCCTGAGACTTGCATGAAGACCGATGTAGGATATTTGTTGCTTGGTTTGATCCACATCGCCTATGAAGTCACTGGCCAGAGAAGGCATCCCTCTGAATGATACCCAAGCAGGCTGTATAGCCTTATTTTCAGGGCTAATGCATGGTTGGCTTCCTGTCAGATACCCTGATGTGGAAGACAAAGCTATGTTTCTTTTTTTTGCACATAGGTCTCTCAATCCTGTAGCTAAAACCAAAAAAATCAGGAAACTCTATAACCTAAGGGAGTTGATCTGTAAATTTTCTCATCTATGAGGCTGCAGGCAGTTCAGAATATGGAAGATTAGCTGTATTAAACTTTTTTCTTGGACATGTGTTTGTACTGTTGCAAGTACTGTCAAAGTAGAATTTCAGAGCTGCTTCAGCATACGAGCAATACAAAGGAAAGTATTTACTGGGTGCTCTGGCAGGTCACATAGCAGCAGAACAGTAGGTAATTTTGAAGACTTTTAAATTTAAAACAGACTGGCTTCCTCCCATCTGACAGGCTTCTTCTCTTATCAGAACGACAGTGCTGTTGACAAGAGTTGAGAAATACTTTTAGGCTTTTCTTAGAATTGCAGATATTTTGTAATAATTTTGGCACCTCATGATTTGTAAGCATAAGTATATGCTTATTTCAGGAGGAAATGCTGACATCAAATACATGGAGTGGTATAAACCCTTAGTGTGGTTCTGGATTCTTGTTGGCCTTGCCTACTTTGCTGCCGTCCTGAGTATGATTGGAGACTGGTTAAGAGTCCTGTCCAAGAAGACACAAGAAGAGGTATGATTAGTAATTTCTCAGTGGTTTGTCATTTTACAAGAGAGATTTAAGTTCCTGATTCCTGCTTGTCTAAATAAGGATGCTGCTCTGCATGACCAATGCTCAGTATTTCCTGTGGTTTACTTCACTGTCTACCTTTGGTATACAGTTAGCTCTGATCTTTAGCTCCTTCACAAAGGAAGGGAAAAAAGCAACTGAAGCAACCAAGGTTCTTACACCTCTATCAGTACTCTACACAAAACATGTCAGTAGGATTGCAATTATGGAATGAGATGCCAGCCCTTACTCTGAAACTACCTGTGAAATTGTACTAAAAATTTCAGTGTTGTCTCCTTAAAAATTAGGAGATTTTCCTGTCTTTTCCTATGCCAGGGAATATGGTTCTGAGTAGCAGTTTAGATTCAGGTCCCTTACTGTGTTCTTTGTTTTTAAAAAGTTGAAGAAACTGAGTAGTTAGCATCAAGCATGACTAAATTAACTCAGAACATGCTCTCCATGATTCAAAGGGGATACTGCTAATGCTTCGCTCAAATAAGTGTGGGAAATAGAAGGTCAGTTGCCACGACTCTAGAGCTGAAGCCTGTGGTGGAGGATGTTAGTAATATAATTCTGAATTTTAAGGTTATCTCTGCATTACTAGCAAAGCTTACCTGGCAGGGTTAACCAGAGAGCCAGCAAAGACAAAGTTTGGCAGGGAGGTAGAGCTGTTTATAATTTTTGAGGGCATCTCAGCACCCAAGGCCTGGTGCACCCCCATGTATCTCCATTAATAAAGGGAACTGCAGAGGGTTTGGCTGTTGCATTGATCGGTATCAGGCACCTAGAGCTGGGAATCTGCTCTCCCGCATGGATGCAAGATGCCTTCTGCCGCAGTGCTAAGTGGACACCTGCACATCTGGCCCACGGAAAAAAAGATAACTCTTTGTGGGTTATTGGATGCAAAAACTTGAGTTCAGGCTGCAGCAGCACAAACCATTAACCGTGGTGGGCTCTGCAGACACTGTACTCCTGAATCTGTTCTCCTTCAGCTGAACTTTGAAAAAGGCCTGTTTTAACTGAAATATTGCTTGGTCATTTATCTTGATTTTTCTCATTTTGGAAAGCATATTTATTCAATACAGCCATAATTTGGTGCTTTATCCTTAGCCATTATTCCAGCCTCTAGTGCAAAGGAATAAAACAGAGAAAGACAGTAGGACATTCAAGGTTATGCTCATAGTGCCCACACAGAATGTGTGTTGAAAACTCCAGATGGCTTGAGAGTGTGGTATTTGGACAGCTGTGCAATGGAAACCTTCATTAAAGACAGCTACATTTGTCCCTGAGAATGAACCCTAGACTGGAAGAGTCAGAGGGCCACTTGAAATTATCTAATGGGTTTTTAACATTAACTGCTCTGTGACTCTGTGGCTCTGAACAGAACCTTCATTGGGACTAAACAGCTGCATCCATGAGCAATACAGGAAAACACATTACTGTGCTGCTGCACTGGTTGTTGTGCTGTTCCGAAGCATATTGGTTTAACTATATGTGATTAATTTTGCCCACTCTTGACCATCTACTGCTGACATTATGAGTCAGGAATTTTGTTCTTAATCAAGGATGGATTAGCATGAACATGTCCCATCATGCAACACAGCTATAAAATGTGTGGGGTGGCAAAGTGACACAGGCAGATGAGTTCTATGTCACATAAGCCGTCAGTTGGTATGTTAGAGTTTGCCCAGTGTAACCACTTTGCTACTGAAGTTTGGGTCTGGATGGATGCAGTGGAGATGGGACCACTCCCCAGTTTCATGCCAGAGAAGAAAGTGCTTGTGCTGCCGTTCTACAGGAATGATTTTGCTTTTTTTTTTTTTTTTAATTAATTTATCTTTCTTCATGTTGTAAAGGTTGGAGAAATAAAAGCCCACGCAGCAGAGTGGAAAGCAAACGTGACGGCTGAGTTCAGAGAGACACGGAGGCGGCTCAGCGTTGAGATCCATGACAAACTTCAACGGGCAGCCACCATCCGGAGCATGGAGCGCAGGCGCCTGGGCCTGGACCAGCGAGCCCACTCCTTAGACATGCTCTCTCCAGAGAAGCGCTCTGTCTTTGCTACCTTGGAAACAGGACGCTTCAAGGCCTCCTCTCAGGAAAGCATCAACAACAGGCCTAACAACCTGCGCCTTAAAGGGTCAGATAAGCTCAACAAGCACGGGCAGGGGGCATCTGAGGACAACATCATTAACAAGTTTGGATCGTCCGCTAAGATGACCAAAAGGAAAAACAAAGACCCCAAAAAGACCATGCCTGAGGATATGCATAAAATTTATGAGACCTTCAGAAACTATTCCTTAGATGAAGAAAAAAAGGAAGAGGAGACAGAGAAGATGTGTAATTCCAAGAACTCTTCTAGCACTGCAGTCCTGACCAAGTGCATCCAGCAGCACTCAGACCTGGAAAATGGAGTGATTCCCAATGAAGCCAAAGAAAGGGAGCATAAAAACAAAGTGTTACTTTAAGACAGAAGTTAAATGCAAAAGATGCTTGACTTGAATGAACAATGTTGGTGTTTTTATATACGTATATATTGAGACACGTGCCTTATACAGACTCCTTATTCAGTCTGAATCATATAGCATCGAAGAATATTTCACTGTGCCATAAAGACTCAAGCTTGCTCTGCCAAAACAAATCGGGAACGCAGCACTGCAGAATGGCAACAGAAAGCTACGCACATGGAAATTTCAGCCTGTATGAGATTACCAGGGCAAGACACAAAGGAAGGGATTGAACCATGGCAGTGTCACCAGAGTGCTCCTACCATGGTGTGGTATTAGACAAAGGGCAGCTATGCAAGAGGAGCCTACGAAAGGGATGAAAACCAGTGTATCTTTGTAATGGAGTATGCATCCATAGACCCTTCCCCTGGTGATTAAAAAGAGGAGAAATGTTTGGAGGGAACTAGAAACCTTCAGTAAAGCTTAGTTTACGTTTTGGCACGTGATCCAAGCTAGATTTTTTTTCCCCTATTTTTGAGTCAGATGCATTACCTTTCTAAATGCCAAAAGAATGTCCATGGACACAGCCAGCAGCTGGGTGCTGGTTTGAAAATCAACACAAACATAAGTAAGGGTTGGATTACTCTTTTCATTAAGAAAAAAAAAAAAAAAAAAAAAAAAAAGAAAAAAGAAAAAACTGGGGGTATTTATTTTAAGCAGGGAAAAAANTTAATAAAAAAAAAAAAAAAAAAAAAAAGAAAAAAGAAAAAAAGAAAAAACTGTGGGTATTTATCTTAAGCAGTGAAAAAAAGAGAAAAGAAAAATGGATTTTTTTTCTCATGTAGGAAAATTCAATGTAAAGTCACAGCAAGAAAGTGCATATGAAGAAAATACTACATCTTATGCTATGTTGTTTAAAAGAGAAACATCTATTTAATATTGGCTAGATGTATAAAACAGTGGGCCACCTTTTTTTTTTTTTTTAATTTCTCATTCACACTTTCTACCACTGGAAAAAAAACCTTCTATTTTAATGCTGTAAGGCTATAAGGACAGAAGGGAAGCTATAGCTTTTGCATGTCAGCAAACTGCTGTTCTCTAGCTGAATCTGAATTTTTAAAAATAGACATAAGAGCAAACACGTGATTCAAATGAGGGCCAGGGCTCCCATAGAATCTCAGGGCTCTCTGCCCCCTTTTGCTGAGTTTGGTTTAGACATAAGCTGCTGTCATAATCTCAGAAAAAAAAAAAAGAAAAAAAGAAAAAAGTAATTTAGGAAGAAAAATATTGTGGTAATCTTTTAAGTGCTTATAGCTTTAAGTGCCATTAATGCTGTCATATTTTGTAACATTTTAAACAAGTATTTGGAATTATTTGGTTTATTTCCTTTCAGGTACTATCTTTGTTGGACATTTGCTATTCCTTTTATTGATAAACATGAGCTCTCTGCATTTCTAGAGTAAAATGAAGTGTAACTAAACTGTGGGCATTTTTAAAAAATCTTTTGTGCTGTCTGGGCATATGGATATAAAAAATAGAATTGTGTCTAGACTTCACAGTAAATACTCAAGGAAAAGGCTGCAAAATAATTAAGGGGAGTTGCAAAACATACTACATTTTTTATAGCATCAGCCTGTGGGCTACTGGGTGGGCCAGTGCAGATAGAAGATTTTGCATGCTGGAAATGAGATACACATGATTGTACCAGCAATGCTTTCCCCGAGCCTTCACAAAATCCAAAATATTCTAGCAATTTGAACTGTAGGCTTATAGGTAAGGTAAGCATGGATGTTGATTGCAGAGACTCTTGCAAGCTAGTCAAACATACAGACACGGACTTTTGGAATTGCATGCCAATGCCTACATACACAAAAGTGCATGTGTCATTCTGTGACAGTTCCTGAGATTTTATGCACAATGAGACAACTCAAAATCAAATTGGCCACCAGAATACATGATTGCCATGGCTATGAATGGAAGCGTGGCAGTGTGAATGCAAATTTTGAGTATAGCTATTTGCATATCTAATGACTGCTGGATTTGTAGGAGTGAGCCAAATTCCAGTAGTGCAGAGGAAGAAAGAAGTTTTTAGTTTGTTCTGTCTGCTGGTCCACTTCTCTTGAAATGTCTTACTGTCTTTCTAATTTCATTATCTGTCTGAAAATCAAGGATGAAAAAGCAATGTTTGAAAAATTTCAGGTCATTTGGGATTGCTCTAACTCAATAAGATCCAAGAGAAATTGAATTCTGCTTACTTCACCAGTGAATCTCTTAAGGTGCAGGGCTGCGCTCTGGCTTTACCTTACCAGAGGCAGGGCAGTAAGCCCAGTCTCTGGGGAAGGTTCCACTTGAGTCAAGAACTGCTGTGGCTTCTGGAGACTTTTATGCCAGGCAGCCCTGTGCTTGGCTTCACAAACATGCAGATGGCAGCTTGTGACCATCCTCAATCCCATCCTCCTCAAGCCACAGGCAGACACCAGCAAGGTGCAGGTCTCTTCAAGCATTGGAGTTCTTTAGCCTGCCTATTACTGCTGGTTGTGGGCAGGTCTAGAGTGCCACATATGAGCAAATCTTCTGAAGTCTCATCCATGAGCATCACTAATTCTGTAGTGCCAGGATGGATGAATTATATCGGGATGTACCAAGGCTGTTCAGATCTGGTGTTTTACTGGTAGGAGGTTAGTAGGGAAAGCTACAATTTAGATTTGTGTTTGAGTTGCAGAAAAGGTTCAGAAGTGCTCAAACATACGATTTGGGTCCGAGAATTAAAGTAATGCATTGTTACATCATCCTGTGCTTTGCATCTGTGAAGGATCTGGCACCCAAAAGCATCTCATCTGACTCTGAAAGCATGCAATGCATTCAGTTTGTGCAAATAATTCTCCTTGGTTACCAAATTCCAAGATCAACATCATGCATGCAGTGTTATCTGTTCCTCGGATGAGTTCTTCCCACAAGGAACGCTTGCCTGCAATAGAAAATTCTGCATAGTCACACAGACATCTGTAAGGATATGGGAGATGCATTTTCCATATGTGAAATACAAGGTCTAGTCATAGCCAGGGCATTTCTGCTGATTAGGGTCAGGAAAGTAAAGTCTGTCTTGCAGGAATTGTCTATGTGAGCAGGGAGTTGAACAGCAGGTAAATCACAGAAAGCAAGTGAACATGGACAAACGACTGAGGAGGCAAAATTTGTTGGGCAAATTCAGAACTGTTTGCTCTGATGTAAGAGAAGGGACAATGACATCTTGTCATAGTTTTAATCTTAACTCTCTGAGTTCTCAGTCTGTCCCCTGTCCAAATTCTAGGTGATGGTGTATGTGTCTCATTGTAGTTTCTGCACGCTCATGCCATGCAGGAGCCACTGGCTGGCATTTTACTAGCTGTTTTTTCAGCATCCCCTGGTTTGGGATATAATAGTTCAGGGACAAAAGGTGATGCTCAATAAACTCTCAGTGAGATACTTAGCAGAGCATTTGATGACCTTTTATATGAAAGAAAATTGCTCTCTTTCATTCCTCTCCATTTCTGTGTCTGTGAAACTTGCTGAGAAAGTTGCCAGGCTACTACAGGAGTAAATATTTTCTTCTAGATGATTGCCTATTAAATACCTCAATATGTAATTTTTATTATAATATGGGAAGTGCAAATGGTGTATTTCATAGGGGGACAGACAGAAACATCTTGACGCCTAAAATGACCCATTTTAATGGGCTAAATTGCTTTTCCCCTTTTAAAAGGCACCCCTTGGTTTTAATTGTCTGCAATAGCTTGAGAGAGAATCTCAGCTCAAACATCAAGTGTTTTTATGGCTAAAATTCTCATCCTCTGGCATTTAGTAATACCTATAAAAAACTTGTCATGTTATTTCTAGTGAGGCTGCTCCACCATTACAGAATGTTTTAGCAAAAGTAGTCTGAACCATATCCAAAACTTCTTTCTCTAAATTAGGCTCTTTCCCAGCAGCCTGAAAATAAGAAGTAAAACAAAAGGTTTGGTTACTGACTTTAACTCTCAGATTCTGCCCTGAGCATAACATGACTTGACATGGGAATTGGGACCTGAAAGAACAAAGGAAACATGGATTTTCTGTAGCTGCAGCCCTCACACATAGAGGACAACTCAGCTGCTGTATTCCTACAGCTTTCAGCTCTGCAGTCCCACTTTCCACTGCCTTGTGCAGGAGAATTCTGCTATGTCACTTTGGAGAGCCTTCTGAGCCATTAAACATCATAATCATCACTGAACTTGTGCAGATACTGGTTTTCAAAAGATTTGTAATTTCATTACCACTTAATAGGGAACATTATTTCTAGTAAATCCTAGAAACAATAGTAAATAAAATAAAATAATCCCCCCCCAGCGATCTATATTCATGAAACCTGACTTTAATTGTTGCCATGAAATTATAAATCATTCGAGCTTCTGCTGCCTGTCTTTATGATGTCTCTAGTACCAGTCTGCTTCCTCCAAAGCCATTAATGGACCATGCCAGAGACTTTCTGCAAAAATCTCTAACCCATAATAAATGATATTATGTCTGAGTTCAGGTTGTTAAAAACCCTGTCCTTAAAAACCCTGCATTTTTCAGAAGTATTTGTATTTATGCTGTACATGGGCCGTTTGTTTGCCAGATTTGGTTTTCTCAGGGGCTTATTTGTATTGTCAGGTTGCATGATGTCTGCTACTCTCACTTTTCCCATTGTCCACTAGAAATAAATTACAGGCAAAGACCAGGCATCATGTTATGTTGTGTACCAACCTAGAGCAGGAAGTCTCCTACTAAACAGATATGAATTTGAAAGGTGACTGGGAACTGCTTCAGTCCTCCCTGTACAGTTACTTGTTCTGAGCTCTGTTTTGTCTTATCTAAGGCCAAAATCTGCCCCCCTAAGTCTGTGCAGTAAAGTGAAGCTAGCTTGTTATTTTTTAGCTTTCTATAGCAAAGGTCTGCTGTTTTAACTCATCTCTGCTGTGCAGTTTATACTTAATGGAATGGCATTATATCAATACTAAACACAAATAAGCTCAGCTTCAGTAACAGTTCCCTAGGCATTTAAATATCAGTGAAACACGTGGCAAATCAACACAGATCTGTGGAACTCAAAGGCTTGTAGATTATTATATGAAACTGGTTGGCTGAAATGTATCAGCAAAAAAATGTAGATCTGAAAATTCCTTTGGGTTGCTGAAATTTTCCCAAGGTCCCCATCTCCTCTACTATCAGTAACAGTTAGTCTCCTTAATACCATTGCTGAACTGGATGGTATTTTTCCTCCTGCCACTGCAACTGCAGTTCATAACATTGTTAGTCTCTGTTGACTTGTGTTGTTGAAATCACTGCGGAAGCAGTTGCAAAAGGTAATTTGGGGTTGTCTTGATGTAGCCAGTGCATAGTCTGTGAGCTGGATCATGCTGGGATGGGAAGGTCACTCTAAAGGCAAGTCTTATCCACCACACTGAGTTCTCAGAACCAGTTGAAGAATGGCCCCACGCAAACACCTCTCACATGGCACACATAACTGGTTCTTGCACACCTATTTACTGGTGATGCCTCCTTGCTCCATGCAGGTAGATGTGAACTTCTTGTGCTCCCTCATCTCTGGTTACAAGCCCCATTTGAGCTAAGTCTTATCAACAGGAAATAACAGGGCTGCTGCTTTTGGGGGAAATGGACATTTCTATAGCATTTAGCCCTTTGAGACCAAGAGTATCTGCTTTCCTTCACGGATATTGAGAGCAAAGCGAAGGCAGGTGATACTTGGCATGCGAGAGAGAATACTTTTGTCTCCCAAATACATTCTATCCCCAAAGTCCTTTTTACTGTGAGAGCTGGATGCGCTCAAGAGGAAAGCTTATGGTGCTTGTTGTGAGATGTAAGCCAAACATACCAGCTTTCAGCCTACCATTTCACAATTTCTCAGGAATCATATAGTAGCTTCAGTTAGAAAAAAGCAGTCTAGATCATATCTTCCCAACAATTTAAATTTATTCAGGGCAGTGTATCAATGTAGTTTTAGAGTGATTTTTTTCCAAGTTCTAATAGAATTTGATCTGGACGTTGGACAGTACTGAGAAACCACTATTAGTCATTTTCAGTTTTGTGTTTTAAAAAGAAGTTTCTTAAAATTTGGGGAGACATTTTTTTGGGATGCTGTTCTACTATTTTTTTCCTGATCAACTTCAGATTATACTATAAACAATCAGTAAAACCACTTGCAAGGATGTTCTATCTACTGTCTTGTCTCTGTCCCTCTTTCACTCTCTCTGTAAGATTTAATGGTGCTTTAGAAAGGCATTCTCAGAAAAATGACAGTTTCATAAGTGTCATTACCAGGGTGCAGAGCAGAATGTGCTTGTACCATCTTGATAAGTTTTGCTGCTATTGTCTTTATTTTATGATGTAATGTTTTAAAAGATTGACAAAAAAATTGCAACAAAGACCATCCAGATAAAAACACTTTTCCTGTTGTTTTTTTTTTTTCTCTATCTGTTGTCTTACCATCCAGCAAGGGGAGAGGAGCTGTAATTAATCTTTTTTGCATATCTCTAGAAAACTGTGCACTGCTGGTAATATTGCTTTTGCTGGACCTTTGTGCTTGTTTTTTTTTCCCCTTCTACCTTTTCTCCCTGGCTGATGATCCGGATTGTCATATTTTGTGGGTGTCTAATTTGGGAAGCCATGGTGCTGCGCTGTTTCAAAGGAGAGACATAAATTTACAGCCATACCTTTATTCATATTGAGCCATTTCTGCATTTAGTGACCAGTCAATAGGGAAGCAAGAAACAGAAAATTGAGGAAGCTCTGTCTCTCTTTCCTAGTTTCTTTCCAAAGAAATTATTTGCCAGGATGACAGGAAGAAGTTACTGATGGAGAGAAGAGGTGAAGGTTTTTGACCTTGGGAAGCACAGACAAGGTTGGAGTTGTTTTTCCTTTAGATTTGGAAAATGCAGCACAGGCCACTGTACTCACAGAGGGTGCAAACACTTGAACTATGGTTCCTTTTGTCAGCAAATGGGGGTGATAAAAAATTACAGTAAGCATGGTTCATAGTTCTGCATATTGTGTACAATGACTCCTCATGGCTGAGCCTTTGCTTGACACTGAGAGAAAAAAAAAAGAAAAAAACCTTCTCTGGACTGGGCAAAACAATCTCCCCCTTTTTTGTGCTACTTTTTATTATGCTGTTTATGCTACTCAGTCCATAGTGATTCTTGCTACTTGTTGTGTATTAACTGTGCAAGTCAAGGCATATTTCTCCAAAGCCCACCTCCATCTCCAAAATCATCTCTTTTTCCTTATGAGCATGAGTCTTTTAAATGGACCTACTTCAGCTACTCTGTATCACTCTTATTTTTCATGCAAAAATGGTGATTTGCATTTTCTAGTTTATGCACATTCTGCTTGTTCACTTGATTTCCAGGTCCAGACTTTATCAAGCTACAGCTGTTTGTTCTGACCTTGTGACCTATTGCCCAGGATATATAGATGGTACTTAAGTTTCTGGAGTCCTCCAGCAAACTGACCTATTTAGCAAACTGGCCCAAGTCATTGTTCTGAGAAGTGATTGAGAAAGACAAAGCAAAGAAGAAAAAACCCCAACAAACCAGCAAAAACCAAAAGGTGGATGTGTGATAAATTGTGAATACCTTATTTTTCTCCAAAACCTATATTCAGGATGCTGAGGGTTGCACTGAGATTCTTGCTGAAAAATTATTTTCTCAGTACAGTCTGCTGTTTTGCATAACACCAACTATTTTTGAAACAAATTGTTACATGGTAGAAAACCAATTAAAGTTGCTTTAAAAACAATAAATTAGTATATAATAATAATGTAACATACTAAAAGTGCATAGTTCAGGGAGGAGTATCCCACAGAGATTTCACAGCACATTTTTTGGCCTGGCAGTTGTCACTGCTTTCCAGCAAAGCTTTAGATCATTTCCATGGGGGACCCTGGAGACTTTCCCCACTGTAGGAGATTGCCTCTGGGTCATCCTTTCCTTTCATTCTGGCACAAGGTGCTGATGTTTTTCTTGATGGAGAGCTCTTGACAGTGCCATTTCTGAGGCAGAACAATGTAAATGTCATTACTGAACCCAATTTACACAGGATGGATGGACACCACAGGTTTGACTTGAAGCAATTATCTAAATGGACCTGTGCCACTATTTCCTTCTAAGTACAATTATCTGACTGGGAAGAATAAAGCAGTAAATTAAGATTGTAATGCATTCCAGAGCATGTGGTGGCTGTGAATCTTGGTTGTGCATATGAAGAACTTGTTTAAAATATCCACTCCATGACATTGAACCACAATGTGCCAAGT
The DNA here is from genome assembly GCA_013397815.1 of Aleadryas rufinucha. Taxonomy (NCBI): domain Eukaryota; kingdom Metazoa; phylum Chordata; class Aves; order Passeriformes; genus Aleadryas; species Aleadryas rufinucha. Next base: position 124,295 of record VZTH01014808.1, on the reverse strand, counting down.
AGGTTAATTGATGGGGGTCCAAAGCTGCGATCCTTCTCTCTCACTTACAACCATGAGAATCACTTTAAAAAGAGAAGAGTGTAAACTGAGCAATACAGTTCTACCCGTCAGAAGAAATCTGAATGTTCCGTGAGGTGAACAGTTGACTCCCATGTGCAACCAAAAGTGGGGAAAAATATGACTATTACAATTCCTGGGGGAAAAAAAACCAGAAACTCACTACAACAAAACATAACAGCAACAAACACCCCTCTTTCCCCCAATCCCAAGCCACAACAACAACCACAGACCAAAAGCTTTTCCCTATGCCAATATCTTATTGAATATATCTGGCCTTCTGTGCATTTCATGCTTTTGCAGGTGGCGCCAATGACAGTTAAGACAGGCACACTACTCTTTGCTCATTAACCTTTCAGAGCTAATCTAGTGAGGAGAAAGTCAGCTTCCTGTTAATCGCTTGTAAGCACTATGCACAGATCTAACAGTTACAGGTTTATTGCTTCCCCCTTGCATGAGTATCTGGGCAGAAAAAGAGACAGAAAGTTCCACAAAGGACAGAGTTTGGGCCTGCAAATCTCTTCTTTCTACAAGGGTTTGTGGGAAAGAAACACCCAGTGCATTCCAGAGCACAAGCTAGGAATGCAATGACTGAAAAAGAAATGAAACAACACATAAACTGAGGCTGTTTTGCAAAGAGTCATTAAATACAGACAGGAACCTCATGCAATCATTTTTATGATGTCATATTACAGACCTGGGAGTGACTTTTAAGATGTCGCAGCAGGAAAAATAAGAGCCCTGACAATCACTGTCACATCTGTTGAAGCGTGTGGAGAGGCTGGAGCCGGGCTAATCGATAACTCCTCCACAGTGAACAGAGCAGCAGGCGTCAGAGGGATTAAGCACACATGAATGATGACTGTGTGTTTTGTAACAAGGGAAACAGGCATTAACTGAGTAACAACAAGATTTCAGGTGTGCCTTAGGTGCTGAAAGATACAAGTTGTGCTGTCAGATTTACACCAAAGTGTTGAATCCTCCAACCAGGGGTGTCTGAAAGACAACAGCCTTCTCAAGTGTTTAGCCCAGACTCTGTCCTAGAGCAGGTCCATCTTGCAGGGAATTCATGCTGTGCTGTGAAGCCAATTATATTCTTTTATTTCCATTTCTCATTCTGCTGTAGTTCAATTTGACAAACTAAACATATTTTGTCAAGCTGAAAAACAAAAAACCCAACTAAATACAAAATAGCAGCAAATATCCCCTTGTAGGCTGCAATTGTCACTTTTTTCCCCTTGGATTCCTTCAGCACAGCTGCCTGCTGAGAATGATTTATAACAGCATTTATAATGTTGTTTAGAAACAGCAACTCTTGCTGTTTGAAGAAAGGTGTAAGACTGCATTTCTCACAAGAAGGAAAAGAGGAGGAATGTCCCTGAAATCTGGACTTGTCTTAAACTGGAAAATAAAATTTTTACTATCTCATCCTGCAACTATGATTTCCTTTTAAGCAGGAAGTTATTTTATATTTCACAGCTTAATAAGAACTTTAAATGAATAATTTCATTTCTGCCTTTGATTGCTTATGTTTCCTGTCTTGCTAAGCCTTCACTAATCTATGAAAACAGGTGGCTTCCTCTCTGTAGAATGGACCTCCCTCCCACAGACTGAGTATTAATGATTAGCCCTGCCCACTTGCAATCCTGCATGAAGCAATCCGAGCTTGTTAGCTCTTATTTGGCAGTTCCCAAACAAGCCAATTTAATGCAATAGCAAAAGAGGTTCAGGCTGTGCTTGGCAATTTCTCTTGTCCATCATTAGTCACACATCCCTCCCTGGGTTTCTGGTTCCTGCTTGTCTGCTCCTCACTAATGCCCATAGCAAGGGGCTCACCTACAGTAAGTTTAATCTGAGCTCCCTATAACGTAGTTACTGATGGTTTTTTTGTGTGTAAGGCCAAGCTGTGAAGGCCAAGAAAATGGAGGTACTTTCTATAGATATGATAATGACCACCATATTTGTGGTCCTCAGGCTCTTTGTTTTAAGCAATGACCATCTCTGGTGTGCGGATCTCTGCATATTGGTCTGGACAGACTTATCTGCCATTAATATGTATAGTACACTCCCATTAAGCATCCAGATGACAGGGAAATCAGTACACTGGGGATGCTCTCAGGTACTGAAAGAAGTTCCAAAGAAATAAAGTGTTATATGTCAAACCTTGTAGCTTAATAAGGGGAAATAGTTAATTCTTTTCCTCTCTGTGTCTGCTGGTATTGCTTAGTTATTCGATCAGTTTGTTGGTCAGTCTGTACAAAGAATGAAAAGAAGACCTACAAAAAGGGGACTTTGTTTAACAGTGCTGTGTGGTTTGGAAAGGAAAACCATCTTGTAGGGAGAAAATGAAGACTCTTTAGAGGAAGTTTTCATGTCCATTAATGTAGTCATCAATAACTTGCATCACAATCAATGTGTATCTGGGGAGCAGAAAGTCAGAAAACATTGGTTGAAATGTCAACCGGTCAAGCCATAAATCCAGATACGTCAGGGTCCCTCGGCCAGGCAAAGACATGAATGCGTTACTGTGACACGGGCGGGTGTGGGGACACTGCAGTGCCAGCATTAAATGAGGACTACTGCAGAGTAGGTGGAAGTGGGGTTTCTTCTGCTGTGGTCAGGGCCCTTCTTTGGCATCTCTGATCCATTTAGAGACAGAAATACTCACTTTGTTTCTGAGTATTTTAACAACCATAACAACAAAAGTCTTACCTTTTTGCTTCATTGTAACAAAAATTCTGCTATATCTCGGTGGGTAGGAGGAGTAGTTTTCCAGAGAAGCAAACTCTGCTAAATAATTGGATTTATTTTTAAAAATTTATTTTAGGAAAGTAAAATAGGGGTAGTTTGGATTGAGGGATACTATGTTTGGATCAGACTTGAAATAGGGATTTGATCAAACATTAGATGCAAAATTGCACAAGGCTAGCAAAACACTATGACAAACCTGGGCTAAGGACAGACTGGAAAAAAGATGAAATCTTGGTAAAACTGGAGCTCAGAGTTACTGGTCTTTCAATTCAAAGATAACCTCTGGAAGACAAAAAAAAAAAGCCATTTGTGGGTCAAACCAAATTGAAGTAATATCTTCACAGTGAAATACAAAAGCGGTAGAAAACTCCAGTCAAATTCAATTGGAATTAATTATCTTTTCAATCTGAAAGCAGATGTCACATTTCCATTTAAAATGAACTTTCCCCTGAAAGTTAGAGAAGCCATTTATTGCTTCAAATGAAAAAAAAAAAGGCTTACAAAGGGGAAAAAAATGCTTTGTCTTTTTTTTTTTCATTTTTTCCCCCTTTTTTTTCTTTCATATGAATAATCAACATATTGTTCAACTGAATTTGGTTTGCCAACCCAAGTGAGAAGAGTCAGATGGTTTAGCCAGCAGGAGGCATATATGGCTCAAGTAGGAGCAGGCTGGTTCTTTCCTGTTGTATGCTAAATCTCTGAGCAGCGCTGAAGCCTGCTCTCACCAGTGTGCGTTGAGCACAATCATTGAGTCACTAGAAAAAACAAGCTCGTGTTTTGGAAACATGGACTTTTCCCATTAGGAGTTTAATATAATGAACCAATTTTCAATCGAGCAGCCAATGCTAAGGTTAGGGCATGTATGAACTCTTGATAATTTAAATTATTTTCTTGTTCTGTCAGTTTTCCGGGCAACAACTGACAGAACAAGAGGACACAGTCTCAAGTTGCGCCAAGGAAAATATAGGTTAGATATTAGGAGAAACTTCTTTACAGAAAGAGTGATAAAATATTGGAATGGCCTGCCTGGGGAGGTGGTGGAGTCGCCATCCCTGGACGTGTTTAAAAAGAGATTGGATGTGGCGCTCGGTGCCATGGTTTAGTTTAGTTGAGGTGTTAGGACAGAGGTTGGACTCGATGATCTTGAAGGTCTCTTCCAACCTGGTAATTCTGTGATTCTGTGATTCTGTGATTTTGGTAGCATAGTAGATGCGACCTGTGTATTAATTTAAATTCTAGACAGAGGATGTTTTCTTCCTTGAGGTTCTTGTTTCAGCTTCATATTTAATGTATTGTGTTGTATTTTTAAAGTCACAGAATTTACATGAAGCACTAAGAAGACAGGAGAATGTGAAGCGCAGAAAAAATTGTAGTGTTGTTAGTGATGTGAGGATTAATATTTACTTACTTTTTTTCCCCATGGAACACTTTCTTGACAGATCTCATGTGCTAGGAAATAAAAATTAATTATTGTCACAAATACTTAGGAAATATCATTATTCCTACTTTATAGCATAGGAAATGAATTAGATAATTCAGGTTACACAGAAACCTGTGTCCAAGCAAGGATTTTAACTCTGACTTGTTGCTATGTGCTCTAGTAGCTGACCAGCCATGTTATCTTTATACCATGGCTCAGGTACAGCTTTTCCTATAAATAAACTGCTGGATTAAGCTTTGAGTGTATTCCATGTACTTTTTTTAAAAATTAATTGCTAAATTGTAGTCAGGCTTTCACAAAACTGGTAGTTGCCAGAATTAAGATTGTCTATGCACCTTAATTCCTCTTATGCCTGCTTTATGGGACAATCTTTGATTTACATCGTCCCATACTTGTCATGGGGTTTCTGTCTCATGCCCTGTGTTCTGATCAGTTACAGAGTACTTTATCTGTTCCTTCATGTTCACCATGGAAACCCTGGCCTTATTTACCAAAAGTGGATTCTGATCACCTTGGAAAATATTGGTTATATGGCTTGTTCAGCATTTCCAGGGAGACATAGAAGAAAGAATGCAGTTTTCTATGTGGCATTTTATTTCCTAAACCAAGAGACCTGTTCTAGTTTCTGTATCAGAGATTTTGAAGACGTACCACATCCTGGAAGGAAACAAGTGTTTTCATCAAAGTCTAAGCAAAATGCTTGAGGAATGACACTTGAGACTTACTCTTGCCTTCATTCTACTCAGAAGCTAGTTTTAGGTAAGGCATCAAAAATGTTCACTACTATAGCACCAACCTTTTAGATGCCAAAGAGGTTACTGGATTTGTCCTAATTTCTCTCCAAGTTCTGAAAAGATCATCAGATAAAAAGCCTTGCATATATTGACCCACACTGGAGCAATGAGAAAAGAGGAATATCAGTATATGAAGAAACTAATCCATCTGTAAAAAGGAAATATGGCATAGAGAGTTTAAGAAAAACAGTAGCGTAATGCAAATATTTCCCTGGTAAGAGAGTGAACATTTGGTGATGTATTATGAATAGCCAGCCTTTCTGTGCCCTGGCTGTGTTGCATACTACTGCTTTGTTTTCAAGTTGTGGGAAAAGTGAAGGGTACATAGATAACACCATGGATGTTTCAGAAAATATTTCATGTGTGCAGTTCAATTTAAATCCTTGTATATCTTAACTTTGTGGTAGATAGTACATGAAATACAAAAAACTCCACAAACCTATCATGTTTTGTAGTTAACCAAAAGCTCAATAAAAGAAAAGAGTAATTTTCCAGTTGAAGTATTCCAGAAAGTCATGGGGTTCCCAGGTTTCTAAAAGGGCATTAAAGGGAGCACCCATATGCACCCATGAAAATCAGATTCAGGAATAGCACAGTTTGCACTCCTCTTGCTTCAGGCAGAATTTTCATTTTGGCTTTGCAGCTACAAGACACCATATTTTGATTTTTTCCACCTTAAATATTTCATAAGTTGCTCATGGATTTTGAGTAACTCTTTGATCAAAGGTGGAAACGATGGCTCAGTTTTGGAACTGCCTGTTGAACTGCCTTCCACGTGGGCAATGCACTGAGCCCTCACATTTCTTAACATTCTGTCCTCACTTCCATCAGTTAATGAGAAGCAAGAGAGTAGTTAGTGAGGGAGATCCTGAAATAGGACACTTCTCCAGAGAGTCCTACTACACCAGCATCCAGTCTCTTTTTATCCAACACTTTTTCTCTTTTGTCCAGCCAAGTGCAATATTTTTTGCAGTACCCCCTCTTTCCCTCCCCCTAGTCTTGTGAGCATCAGATGTTACCAATGCAGATGTTACCAGTCCTTTCAGCTGTGCCATCTGGTGAAGCTGACACTTAGAAGATGAGGGATCTCTTGGTTTTGATATGATCAGTTGTCTTGGCAAGGGGAAAAGAACGTGAGCTTCCAGCAGAAGAGAGAGTAAGAGGAGGGTCTGAGGAGTGGCCTCCAGAGTCAGTCTGGCCCATCAGGATCTAGGAAGTGGGCTCTTCAGTGCACCCCAGTGCCTCTTCTGCTGCTTATGGAACAATCTTGCAGGAAGTGGGGTCCCTACTGTTTGTCTCCCATGCTGTCCTTCTATACCCAGTTTAGAGTGTTCTGTGTAGTACATTTTCCTCTAAGCTTGACGCTTAAAACTGTCCTGGAAGCCACTCCTATGTACTAGACCTATCCATATCCATCTTCACCCATCCCAGAGAAGTCCTTTATGAGCATATACACTTGTGGAAACAGCTTTACTCTGAGCAGCAATCTCATTTTCTCCTTTTGTTGTAGTTATTTATAAGCTCAGGTAGACTTAACCCAGTAACATTTTTTCTTTTTCATTTTACAAAGGAATAAAAAAATTGCATTGGATTTCCAGGGAAAGTATCTTTCTTTTCCAAATCAATTCCCACCATAGATTTTGGCGGGAACTGGATTTGGTTTGCACTTTTGTAATCTGCATTAAAAACTTAAAATAGTGCAGCACATTTTGCTTCGAAACTGGGAATCTGTTGCTTGACCTCAGTTGTTTATACTTCACTGTATTTCCTTCAAGTTGTACATAATTATTTCTAAATAGTGTGGCAATCTGTGCTTTTTCTTTTGTGCATCTATTCTTCTATAGCCTGTGGTTAGTTATTCTTTTGTTATATGATTGCTTGTTTGTTTTAAATGGCCATAATAATGCCCCAGTTCATCCTCTGGCAAATTCTATATAAAATGTTACTTTTTATAATGTCTCTGGCAGACTAAGGTCTTGAAGTGTTTGATCTGGAATATCACATAGTCATTTTTTATTTCAATATCTTAGTGAAGGTCTGCTTATTAGATGTCTACCAGCCTTAATGGGCTGTTACCTCGTCCAGCTGAACTTCCTGTCATGGCTGAGGCACTCCATTATCTCAGTGAGGTCCAAATAAAATGCAGAAAAGCCTTAGTGCAGTTACTTCTCCCTTGGCTGCATTAATTGTGCTGAGCTAACAGGGATAAGAAGCAGAAGGTGTTTAGTTTTGGCACTGCTTTGCTATGGCTTGGAATACACCCCACAAAATGGGTAAGTTCAATTACCAGTTTTATATAGCAACTTGTCAGGGTAGAACCACACTATCAGCCTAATGTTTACCAGCTGCTTTAGAGACTGAGTCAGTTTTGCATCAATTTAGTCCTTTCTAGGGCAAAAATATCATTCCCTAAAATGAAGGGGACAGAACATTTAAGGCTCATCCTGTAACTTTTCAAGGTGTATTATAAATATTGTAACTGAAAGGATTTGGAATGAAAAAATAATTGCCTTTTTGCCCAGCTCCAAAAGACTACATTTTGAAAACCTTTATTTCTGAATTCAGTAGTCTATTAATTATGGAACAGAAAGCTTTTCAAAGAGTCCTGATTGATGTTCCATAGATTTCTATACAATAAATACTTAGTTCAATTTCAAATTGAGGAATTGGCTTGGGCATAGTATTATCAAAGGACATGCTTCCTCCATGTTGTTTATGAACAACATGGAGGAAGCAGGGGAGTAAATTTGGAATTTTACTTCTTGTATAAGTCCTTTAAGTTTAATGTAAATATTTGTAGACCTCTGTGGGCAAAGAGACACCATCCACCCTTCAGTCCCATGAGGAAATATTTACAGCCACAAATTGCAAAGACATTGAAGGAGCATTTTCAAAGACCTCTTTATGCACTGCATTTTCATGTTTAGCTGATGACTGAGCACGGCAGAGTCAGTGTGACACTTGTCAGGGATGGGGACTGGTCTTGGATACAATAGGGACTTCATTACAATATGGAAATACGTCTCAGAGGACCCTTGCTAATAGTGATAGATAAAAAGGACTGTGCATGTCCAGTATCATAAAGACATGTTATCATGCCATGCCACTTCAGTGAGTTTATCTGTTTATATATTCATTAAAGGGAGCAAAAAATATTTAACTTGCTTCTGTGAGCTGTAAGCAGAAAGAGAATAGATGAGAGCTGAGGGTTTGGAGTACACTGAATCATATCACATTCAGGAAATCTTCTGAATTATTGATTACGTTTGCCTTTCATTTTTTCATTTTTTCAGTCACCACATTTGTTTTAGCCTGCCATAGTCTTCTGAGGTTATCTGCACTAATTTACAAGTGGCTTCTAACCATCATGCTGGTTCAAAGTGGGGTGTGCCCTTTTTGTCTGAGATGGTCATCAGCCACTGTGAAGTGATTAATGTGGATTCCTGCCTGTGCATAATGGCTTTACAAAAATGCTTCCTTTCTGTTGTCTCCTAAGCAGGTATAAAGGCAACAAAGACCTTTGCTTAATGAAAGGAATCAAATTCAAGTATGTCATTTAGAGGTATTCACATCTACCTCTTTCAACCAGACCCCAGAGGCTTCCTGTCTCCCTCCCCCTCTTAAGACTTCATACATTTTTACTGAAGATTGACTTCAAAAAGGGCTTGTGCTGTTTCATCCAGAGGGTTTACTGTCACTGTGCCTGGCAGGTGCTGACTTTCTGTCGCGGGGACCAAAGCATCCAGAAAGTGAGGTCTGAAGTCAGTGACAAGCCAGGAGAGGGGATCAGCTCTCCAGTTGAAACTGGACCTGGAAAAGCACCTGCTGTCCTTTGTGGCAATGCTATTGTGCATTCCAAATGCTTTGTGGTAAAGTGGTTTTAGGCAAACAAGGAGATGACAAACTTGTTCTGCCCTTGATTGCTTAGTGCTGTATGGGGATGTCTGGTACCCCTTTCAGTCCTCAGTGCTGATGAGCTGTGAGTGTCTGAAGTGTGACATTGCCCAATACTGATGAAATAAATGCTGGGCTTCCTTCTAAGCCTAGGGGATCTACAAGAGAAGGAGAGAGAAGGAATTATCTCCATGGAAGCGTCACTGGCTCTCTGGGGTCTCAGTGTTTGCTTAGACAGCTGAGTGATTCCCGATGAGCCTGCAGATAATCAAAGGACTCTGGAACCCATATGGCTTGGTATTTTACTTACTTATTCTAATGCACTTCAATCTTCACTGTACAGTAAATATAGAACAAGCAGATGGTAGGAAAGCAGAATCTCCTCCCCGAGGTGAGATGATAATTTTTTATGAATATGCCTTTCCATGTGCTGGGGGGGTTCCGGGCATTATTGCCAACCCTTGGTGAGAGCAGTCCTGGGTGGCTACTGGGTGCTCCTCCTCTGACCCACCTTGGGATGGCAGCTCCTCCCCGCCTGTCCCACCTGCCCTTTTCATGCTGTGTCCTCATGACTCCCACAATAAGGAGAGAGAGGATAGCAGATGCTCTTCCAGTAACGTGGTGAAAAACGCCTCTTCTATCAGTGTGGGGAAAACTGCAGCCATTGTCTGAACTCATCAGAAGCACAGCAATGAGGTAATTGTTCCTTGGATCTTACATTTTAGAGTATTTACCTCCTTTTAACATACCTTTTCAACTATTCTGTTATCAGAGGAAAGTCTCTAGTCAACACAGGTCAGATTGCGTGGATTTTTATACACAAGTTTTTGATATTATTTCATGTTGTTTATGATCAGCTTCTTTTAAAAGAAGCCCCTGGGAACTTTTTATTACCTCCCTTTATTGTTTTTTTCCTCAGATGAAACAAAGATAAAATTCTTTCTCTTATACCCTGAATTCTTTCTAGAGCCCAGCACCACTTATTTAAGAATTTTTAAGTTACTCAGCCCACCAGCTGATGGACAAAAGCCTTCTGCCTCAGGCTCCCAAACCATGTCTGCATAGCGTGTTCTGCTCCTTGCTCCTAATTACATCACAGCTAATTGCAGTGCCTGGTGCTGCATCAAGTGCAGCTGGGGAGAGCTGCCACCTGATCCTGGGGAAGTTCACTGATCACTGAATTGGTGTCTGGACAGACATCCTGCTGGGATTAGAAGGAGAAGGAGCATTGCCAGGACATGCTTGTGGGCATCCTCGTGGGTAAAACCCATTGCGCTGCCGACAGTCATCACCTGTTTAATTCAGGGAGAGGGAGAGCCTTAGTGTCACAAGGCAGTATTGTCAAGGTTTTCTATTCCAGGAGAGGAAAGCAGTGAGAGCCTTCCTCAGGCATTTAGTGAAGTCCTTCAGAGAGCAGACAGACTTGCAAGTGATGAGCATCTATCAATCATTTGCCCCAGCCTCAAAGGGCCTAGTGGAGTTTAAGCTGTCCCATCAAAGAAGATAATTAATACTGGGGGAGCAGGATTAGCACTTCAAGTCACATGCTTTGTCTGCTAAAAATGATGAAGACTGAATTAATAAAAACTCTCATCTGGGAAATCCAACCCTCAATGTTCAGCTGAGGAACTACCAAGCGTCTCAGACCCACTGCAGCAGCACAGAGCATCCATGCCAGCTGTGGGTGTGCTGCTATGCTTGCTCTCCCCAAAGATGCTGTGCCTGGATCAGCTTGGATGGTGCATCTGATACACTCCAGCCTAATCGAGGTGCTCCTCCTTCAGTTTAGAGAGGAAGGGGAGAATGGCCATGAGGACAATCTCCCCATCCTCTGGGTTAGGAGAGCTATGTGCTAGGGAATTGAACAAGCCAGGGGAAGGAACCAAGGATGAGAGATGGCACTAGCTGTGGATGGTAAAAGACTCAAGTGCCCTGGACACTGTTTTCAGCACAGCTGTTCATAACAGCGATGTTACTGGTAGCAACAAAACTAGTGCATCTCAACAAGAGAACAAAGACTTTTTTCACAACTCAGTAAATAAACCCTAATTAACTTCTTTATTTTATTTCAACCAGTATACTGCTAGTCTTGCACCAAAATTCTGTACCAGAAGTCTTGGGACATAGGTTGAAAATCCTGGTGGTCTCATATTGCTCTGTGTTTGAGCTACCAGGGCTCCGTGTGCTGGGAAGCAAAGCTGGAAACCACCCAAACCACTGCTGCTCCAGCCAGCATGCAGGACTTCATCCACGAGTGACAACACTACAGAAATGTCTCCACTTGAGAAAATCACCATTAACTGCTGTCATATTCCCTGGGGAAACCACATGGCTGAAACTGACTGAGAACTGGAGATCAACCAGATGGTAAATCATTAAGTTCTCTGGGGAGGGGAGCAGCTTCCCTGCCTGAACATCTTGCCATATTGGGCTCCTATGTTGCTAATCTTCACTCTCTGGTGTTTTTTTGACTGTTCCCTGACTGAGATTAAGACAGAGCTACAGCATTCACCCCAAAGTGGAGTGAATGTAGTCGGGTATGGAAGGGAGACCTGCTATTCTCTCCTCTGGGCTATCTCCCCCACCTGCCACTCAGCACAGGGATTGCAGTCAGAAGAAAACAGGGAACCTGTACATTGCACAGACCAAGGCCATCATCCCCAGGGGGAGAAGATTGCTTATCTATTCGTTCCCTTGCCTGAGCACTGCCATAAATCCAAATGCTTGAAATAAGCTTGGCAAGACCCAAGTAGCAGGAGCTGGAACTTTGGAAGGTAACACAGTGACAGTGAACCTTTTAGTGTTAAAAATATATGTCAGAAGCAATTCCAGGAGAGCTAGGCACCCCTGTAGCAGCTTTATAATACCTAGAACAGATAAATAGGAGCAGACTTAGAAAATGAGGGTGAGGGCCCTGTTACAGGTACAGAAGAGTCAGTTTATACACCAGCTAGTGCCAAGGAGAACAACTCCAGCCCTGGATATCTGCAGTGTGCTTGGCTTGCAAAGCTGTGTGGGAATGCACGTGTCTGCACTGGCCCTGTCCCTGCTCTTACCTATGATGCCAGGAGAGAGCAGCAGGACACGAATCCCTGCTGCCACGCACATGCACTCGTGTGTGTGGACATGCTCAGGCAACTCCAAACCTACGTGTCTTGTGCAAGCTTGTCATGAATACACATTCCCTTATTCTTTATTCAAGTCACATATGGGATCAATTTTAATGTGTCTTTTTCCTCTGCCAGAATTTTATCAGGGATAGATGCATCTGGTTCCTTGGGAAATGATGAGAGGAGATAAACAGGCTGCTCTGTGGAAATTGCCTTGCCTGTGGGAAGTTGTCTCTGCTTGCAATGATACCATCTGAAGCCAGATAATGTCAAAAACATAAAATGCACTTGAAATCTCAGCCTCCATCACTCTGGAATGTCATAAATATCTAAAAATTCTGGTTTTATTCCTTATGTTAGGTCTTGTCCAGACTCTGAAGGACCTGCCTGCTCTGCAGACTCCAACCTGAAAAGCCTGCAGTGGCCAAATGACAATCCTCAGAGCTCTGCATTGACCATAGCACTGGGTAAATCTGTGTGCAATTCCTTGCCTTGCCACAACTTTGTCTGCTTTACTTTTTAATGGCTTAAAAATTCATAATTCTCAAAAATTCAGTCATTGGTAGGTGATTTCCGCTTGAATATGATCATTACAAGGAAGGAAATATTATTTGTATTTGTTTTTAGCTGAAACCACATAAGAAAACACCTTTTGTGCTTGAAGTTACACATATATCACTGATTTTCTTCAGATAACCTGCCCAAAGGAATTTATGGGCCTATAGTTTCAAATTCATGTTCATAGCTGTGACGTTCAAGGGTTTCTTTGTCTCATGGCTGCTAAACAGCTTATTTAAAGACCTTGACTTCTTTTTTTTCCTAATCCCAAGGCAGTTATTAACCCAGTTACAAGCATCTTCCGTTTGTCAAAGTTGAAATACTGTGCTGATCCCAGACATGAGCTGGGGACACAAAAGGAAAGGAATCAATTTCCCTCCTTCCCATGAATCCCACAGAACTGATTTTATGTCAAATTGTTGGAAAATGTTAATATTTGAAACCAGTGAATTGAAATACTGTAACACCAATGTTGCACTAAAGAAATGCTGAAGGTAGAATTGTGCACACACTTAACACGTGAAGACAAACATCTTCATGCTGCAAACCCTCTAAGTTTTGCAGTATTGAGAATACTAGTGTGTGTCTAGACCACTAGTGCTGAGCCTCTCTCAAGCTGTTGGGCTTGCAGAGCTGAGAGGTAGCCAGGGCAGGAGCCTCAGCATGACTGACCGCGAGTCCAAGGCCACAGGGGTGCTGTACCTGGGCACAGCCCGCTGTTATTACCTGACCGCTAACGGAGGGTTTCACCATTACAGGTATGAAAGGGTACAACTGAACTGTCAAAGTGTTGATAAGCAAATTAGTCCTAACCTTCAGGCTTACTTTTCCATCTGTGGTTACCTACGCAAGTCAGATCTCATTCTGGGATCCTCTCCAATGTATAGGTGAAAAGTTCACTTCTAGTGCTTCCTCTTTCTTGAGAACATTTCCCATTTCCTCAGGTCAAAAGGAGGTGATAGAGCTTAAGTGTCTTATTAAGCCTTAGTTTATAAAGCAGCCCAAAAAAAGAGATTTTAAGAAGTCTGCCAGTGCTTCATACTCTGTAGCATTTCCTACTTATTATTTCTATTAGCAGCAGAACTCTGCTGGATAAGTGCTGCACAAATCACCAGCCTGTGACCTGGGCCCCTCATTTCTGCCAAAAGCACAGAGCAGTGGACAATGAGGGCAGCTCCCAGAGCTTTATTTCTGCTAATATTGTTCAGGGCATCTCTTCATAGTACAGGCATAGTCTGTTTAGGCAAGAAGGTATCTGATCTGTAACGAGCTGTGTCTATGCTGGGAAACATAAATTTCATAGGTTGTGGGAATTTAAATCTATGTAATGATGCAGGAGAATCAAACAGACCACCAGGAGCCTTCAATAATAATTTTTTTTTGTAATAGACTTGAAGTCTTCTGCAATTACTCAAAGCAGACAGAACAATTTGGCTTTTTTATCTTCATGTTTTGATAATGAATCCTTCCAGTGTAAGGATATCTTCTTTTTGCCTATCACCTAAAAATTGCCAAGTTGAGATTTCATAATTAAACTAAAAATTTAACTGAGATCTACAAAATATC
>VZTH01014808.1:71502-110114 GCA_013397815.1 Aleadryas rufinucha | reverse complement strand
ACTCAAAAAATTTCTTTTTTTTTTTTTTTTTTTTTTTTTTTTTTTTTTTTTTTGAGAACTAGTTGTGTATCTGTGCAGATTAAATTCATCCAGCTTCAGTCTCAACTATGGAGCATCAAATACTATTTCATAATGCATACAAACTGCCAGGCTACTGAAACCAAAGCACAAGTGACTAACATATTTTAGCCAAAGTGTAGGGAGAGGAAGGATTGACTCATGTCAGGCTGTATTATAATACTACAGCATTAGATATACATGCAGAAATAATGTTTCATATGTATGTAATAAATAACATTAAAACCAATTTATGATTTTTTTTGATCAATGTGTATATAGCAATGTCCAAGATCAGGCCTTGGTATCATTTACCCCTTAAGTTCATCAACTGGTTGAATGAAAAGACCATTACTGAAAAACTAACAAAAGTTTTGACCAAATTCTTATGAAACAAGTACTTGAAAGACCACAGTCAAAACCCAAACAAAACCCCTTGCTCCCAAGGCTTTCCTGAATGGGGATTTATTGCAATATTTACCTTGAAGAATTCTGCAGATGTATTTTGCTTTCAATAATGACAAGGAAGGGGAGATTTTGGGGGCAATGAATTATTTTGTGGAGTTAATAATTTGTCCATTCATCTAAGCTGGTAATTAATTCACAGGAAGTGTATCCATAGTATTTAAGCAGTAGTCATATATATTTTAAATTAAAATTAGTTTGGGAAACCTACTTCAGCATGAGTGACTGTGGGGATATGCTACCCTTAGCTCAAGTCTGGCTGAACTGCATTCCAAGGATTCACCTGGAAAGTCCTGTTATGAGCACATGCTCCGGGTATACGTGCAAAGCCACAGATTAGTTGTGGTTGACATTTTCATAAATTTATGAGCTTAGGGAAAACAGGCCCAGCCAGTTTTGGAATGATGTAAGAGCTCAAATACAGGTTACGCTTGTTTGACTGAAGCAACAGGAACTGTGTTGTGCAGACACTTCTGTGATGACCTTGCTAATGCTCCTCTGTGTCATGCATGGCTTTTCAGCTGTATCAAAAGCACCATATCAGATTTATATTTTGAGGTGATATGGTAAAGGAGTCTTTGTTTTAAGTGGTAGATGTTATACAGAAAACTTGAAAACTGCCGTGTGTAGTTTTTATGGATATGTCTTTTTCTTTTTTTCGCTGAAGAAGCCTATTTTTCTCATCTTTAAAAGAAAAGTTTCTAGAAGGTGGATGCTTATTCTTTCTCCCTTCTTCAAAAAGTTTTTTCTTTGTTGCTTGTACAGTTTCTTCTTTCCCCCCACCAAAATAGAAGCATACTTCTTACCCCATTTTTCTTTATATAACCTCTTATTTTCTCCTTTTCTCATGATATGATGTTAAATTGTTCAAAACACAGACAAAAAATAGCTTGTGCCTTCACTCCAGCAGAACAGAGTGACATTGTTGCAGAATGGAGTAAAGGTTAATGCCATTTCAGTTCTGGACCACCAGTGTGCTGACATAAGGTTGGTTCAGAAGGGCACTGGAAGAACTATAGATATTTCTGTCTACACAGCAGGAAAAAAGGAGCCAACTGAAAAAGTACAGAGGGTGGTGAAATCCCTGCTGGTATTGACTTGCTTGGGTCACAAATGGCTCTGTTTCTGAGAACAGGGTCTGTTGCTTCGTTCCCTAAGAAATTTTGCACTTCGCTGCAGGGCAGAATAGGCTGTCCAGCACAGCCACTCCACCAGATAAAGGAGCAGGTTTCTTACCTTCTTTCTCCACCCACCATCAGTTGCTGGCTTTCTCTCATTGAGGTTCCAAATGTGTAGCAGGCAAGGTTGTCCACACAGATTTGAGTGAGGCTCTTCAACAAGCTCTGCTAAGTTTTATCCTTTAGAAACTATTTCAGATGCATTCTACGTCAATATTGAAAGACCCTAAAAAAATCCCCCTGAAGATCAATAAGGAATGCTATTGTCTTGTGGTAAATATTTTAAAATCCCATGAAATTAAAAGGTAAATTTTCCCAAAGTTCAGGTTTTCTGCCATAGAATTCAGTTGGTCAAATTTCAAAGTGCGTTCTTGAGCAGCATTTTTCATCTGGATTGGAAGCAGAAGGAGAAGCTATGTCTCAAAGTGAGAGGAACCTGAGCTGTGTATTTTGTAGCACAGCAGTGATTGCAAATGTCCTCTGAGGCCAGGCATATTTGAATCTCATTTTTTATTAGTGCCATTTTTGCTTGAAATCTTCTCTGTGTTTAGCTTTTCACTGAAGGTTTCTGACATTTTCTCCTGCATTTCACCTTTTCTGACTTGTTCCAACCCTGTCCAAAGATGGTTATTTTAGCAGGCCCCAGTATTGATGTGGCAGATGTGTAAAGCATGGTTATTCACTATCTCACCCTTCAGTGCTCTGCCTGGAGAGCACCAGGCAAGCCAGATTTGATAGGTTTGCTGTTGGTTTGAATGTATGCAAATACTTCTACAAGGGCCAAGCTGCAGAGGATTTGGGTGCAGTGACAGTGAGTTTAGAGATGCTTAGGTTTCTGGTTTTCTACAGTGATGTTCAAACCTCAAAAGCTCCCCATTTACACATCAAAAATGAATACATAGTGTGTGACGGGCCAATTTTCTTGTGAATAATAATCATTGTTGCACAAGTCATGATGTTCTTGTTTGAAGGATTTAATTCTGTGACAAGCAGAAGGAAAAGAAGGAAAGACAGGAGAATATTCTTAAATATCTATAGCTAGCAGAAAAAGATAAAAAATCAAGGAGATTTCAGTGACGTTTCATATTTAAATAGCTTATGAAATCCAATACATTGCTTGTTAGAAAGTGTCACTAAGATTTAGAAATACCAACTGACATGGACAGATTCCTAAACATAGACAACACAGGAAAAATATATTAGTAAAGTTTCAATTTAAATTGCAGGTGTTTCCATGATACATAAAGCAGGGAAATGGGAAGTGCCCCAAAGCCACTCTTACAGTTTTGGGGTGAAAGATCATTGAGAAATGATCAGTGTTACAGGTGTTACAGGTGTTACCAATGTTGCAGGTGTTACTGAGTGGCTACCTCAGGTACATGACGCTGTCTGCTCTGGCTGGAAGTGCATTACAGCAATATTCAGTCATTATTTTAACAAGAATTCAGCATTTGTAGCAGGAAATAATGTTCATTTTTGGTTGTCTGTTGAGGACTTTCCTCTTCAGTACCAAAACTAGTTTATATTGGCAGTGTGTATTTGCTTTCTGAGTAGGGAGGGTGTGGCTTACTGCTGGAGAAATCCTGTAGTGGAAAACAACTTTCAACTGTACTTAAGAATAATTACATTGCTGAACAGAGCGGTTTTCACATCTTTGAAAACTTAAATGTAAGTATATATTATTAATATTTTGCAGAGTTAAATACTACATCAACCTTTTCCAGCTATCCAGAATATAAAATTATGCTTACCTATGTCATATGCTACTCTACACTTTTAGTATCTGACAGCAACTCTTGTGAGTGGAGGGAAATATTTAAGGGGAAATCCTTACTTTCTAATGGAAAATGGAATAGCTATTTCATGAAGTTATTCCTCAGTGTAAAAAATGTGATGATTTTCACTTCTCTGCGCATAATGAACTGGTGGATTTCATTATGGCATCAATTCCCGTGCCTCCCTGCAATGAGTAAAAATTGTATTCCAACTCTCCCGCAGAAAATATGTGAAAGGGAATATGGTTTTGTCTTACCAGCTTGGAGTGCTGGTACAGAACTTTAATAAATGTGTGGTTAATTTCATGATTTAAACATCATTCAGTTGGTTGGGAAGTTGTATTCTGAAGTCCTCCTTGATGCCATTTGATGGCAGTACTGTGCCAGGTAAATTAAAACAAATGAAAAAGTCCCAAAGGTATCTCATTAAGGGAAATCATAGGTCCCACTGGATCATGTAAATTAGTTAATATACTACTGTGTTCTTCCAAATGTATTTATTAGCAGTTTACTTTCAATATGTTCTTCAGTGAGGTTTTTTTTTACTAGCCAGCTGTTTAGTTATATATTTTCTGTATGTCAGCAAATGATATCTTCTGTCACTTAAAATGCTAATGGATAACACAGGACTGCTACATCGTTTGAATTGGCATGAATGTAGGAAAAAGCCCATAATGTGCTGGTAAGTTACTTCACATGACTGTTCCCACTTCTTCAGTGCAAACATACTGTACTAATTTAAAAGATTTGCTATTATAACAGTTGATCTAGATGAATCATAGAATTGCAGCTTTGAAAAACTGTAATGGCACTGTAGAATAAAATTTATGTAGAATACAAGTCATTTGGGTTGCATGCTCTTTGAAGTCTAGATAATGTTGGAAGCTGTATCCACGCTGCCTTGGGAAATGCTGCCTTGTGCCTGGACTTGGGTTTGCAAGCTGTGCACAAGCATTGTATCCACTACTCATTCTAGTGCTGCCTATTCCACTGAACCTTGCATTTCTAATAGTGTGTCCTTCTTGGGACTTGGTTGTGCCTCATTTGCCTGCTTTGGATGAAGCCAGTTGCTGTCTGTCTCTCTCCAACAGACCTGATAAAACAGGCTGTCAGCTGCGTTGGTTCCAGGTCACGTCCCCACTGCTGTGCAGCCACGGCTGGCAGGTGGGTGCAGCCTCTCACAGGGATGGACTGGCCCATCCCAGGGGCCTGTGTGACCCAGGAGACCCCATGGCATGCAACTCCTCAGCTTCTACCTCACCTTTCTTTCCAGGAAGTAGGACAGATATCTTCCTGGGATGCAATTTCTTTCATCTTCCAGTAGCAGCCTGAACTTTGACTTAGTCCAGACTCTCCTTTAGAAAGTTTTGGTTTTGGAGACAGTCTGTCAATATCCACTGAAAGGAGCCTCTTTTCCACTTGAGCACGCAGTGACAGACAGAAAAAGTCTGGATGAGGTAGTTAATGCTCAGTGCCAGGTATCTGTCCTGCAGATACAGCATTTTGCATGTCTGGCACAATTGCCCCAATTGTGGGTTCCCACAGACAGAATTAATACAAAACTATTGATAGGAAAGACAACCAAATTCCAAAAAATACACTTGACTGTTTTGAGCACGCTTTCCACAGCTGGGTTCAGTCTGAAAATGGTGGAAGGCCATTGAGGGTGTGAAGTCCAGAGTTTGTTGATATTTGCTGACTGGCTTGAGTTTGGAAGACCATCTTTTCTCAAAACCAACTGATGGTATACCTTATCCACAGAATTCAGTGTCGATTATGTATTGCTTTGATACTTTGCTATTAAATCAGGCTACTTAATTTATTATGTGACTACTTTACTACTTTATTCTGCTCTGAAGGCTGTGGAGTACTCAGATTAATGCCTCTTTAAGAAAATCAAACACCCTCTATGAACTGTTCCCATGAATCACTTGTTTTTTGGTTTGAATAAACTGGTTTTTTACTATCCAGCCTTATATGGAGACATTTATTCGCCTGTTGTCAATGAGTCTTTTTTCTTCGTTTTCTTTTTTCTTCCCTTCTCTTCTCTAAAATACTGACATAAAAGTAAGCTTTGTCCTGAAATTGTCCACGTGAATTATCGTAGTTCTTTTTCCCATTAAGGAAAACGTGATCATAGTTAATCTGTTTCTGCTTTTCAGCATCATGCAGTAGTGGCACCTTTGATTTAGTGGAATGCTTGTCCAGCTTTCATTGCCTGTCCAGACTGCTCTCTTGCTTGTACTCTCAGAAAAAACTGGAATCATGTAGATGGCTTCTTAAGGTGCAAAAATGTATGGCAGACAATGGACAATTATTTGACTTGTTCAGAGGAAAAGAACTATTGTGGTAATGATGCTGGTCAAAAAAGATTTTAGCAGATGAGGGTTCTGTAACACAACCTAACAGAACCTCTAACTCATAACCAACTTTGCACCTCCTAATTCCCTGTCAAGTGTAAAGTTCTCAATGATTTGAAGTACACACACACGCACACACGCACACACACACAATAAGTACTCAACACCTGACTAATCACAGCAATTCCTGGGCTTTCCTGACAAAGGAAACCATGGAGTAGTGAGAAGAGAAGGATATATTTGCAGCTGTACATCTTCTTTTCATTGTTGTCAAAGGGAAATGAAATGAGCAACATTTTGAGAAGTCATGAATCTGAGCTTGTTGCATGACTAAAGCAGTTGGGTCATGACTAAGACTGTTGTGAGACTCCACATACCAAACTGCCAACAATTAGTCGAAGGCTGAACTATGTTCCTAACAAACACTAAACCCACAAATGTGCAGTTACCAAATATGGCTGGCTTGCAAAGTTCATTCTGTTTTATTCTGGCTGCTCTGTCCCCATCCTGCCCACTCACATCCTCTGCAATCAGTAACCCGTCTGGTGTCTAGAATGATGACGGTTCTGTATGGTTTCTGAGATAACAAAATCTTGATTAATAAGAAGATTATTGTGAGGATTTATTTTATAGAAGATGGCTGTGGAAATAGCCCATACATGCCTGCTTCTTCCAGATTGAAGGCAGTCACTTGAGAACATCCTGGCTGCTGGGCAAAAGGAGAGCTGGAGAATCGATCCAAGGTAAAATTAGAGTCTTTTTGATCTACAAAGGGGTATGTTGAAAAAGCACTTTTTCCCTTGCTCATTTCACCAAAACTTAGTTCTGGCTTCCATAATTTCATTTTTTCCTCAATGAAAGTTTAAGAGGCTTTTGTTTTTCTCCCTTTTTGTATAGTACCTAGCCACTTCGGTGCTCCCTTGGAGTTCAGAGACTGAACTGTGCACAGAATGGTTCAGATAAACAATCCTAATGGCATGGTCCATGAGGCAGAGCAGAATTCTGATGAAAATTAATTTAAAGAATATTAAATCTAATTAAAGAACAGTAAGCATGCAAGAAATCCCTTTACTGGCAATACTGCACAAGTGGATATAGACAAGCATCCCGTGGAGACCAAGACCAAAACCAAGATTCCAATATCTTGAAATCATGAAGCAAACATGCCTGAAGTCAGAAAAAGGCAGTGAAATGAAAGCTATGTTTATTTTAAGGCTATATTTATTTACTTTTATTTAAAAGCTATGTTTATTTCAAGTTGAGTTTGGTGCAGCAAGCAGGAGTTCACCTGCTGTTCTAAGTGGAAGTGTCACACAACATTTGTGTTCAGACAAGATGTACAGGATTCAGGTAATGAAAGACCCAAAAGACCACATGAATGTGTTTGCTTTATGAATGAATCATGCACTATGTTTCAACACTACATTAAACACAAATATCTTGTGACAGACACATTAAATTGTTCATGTGTGGTCTCACCAGAGAAAGCAAAAAAAAGCATAACCCATGGTTAGGTGATGCTGTAAAAGCTTTGCTTTTGGTTTTAGGTATTTTCATTAAATATCTTTTCTCAGTGGAAGAGACCAATGGAAAAAGAATGATTTATGATAATTCCTATTTACAAAGATTAGGCACTTACATATTTTTTATGTGCTGTTTTTCTCAGTTTTGGCTCCCATCTACTCCTCCCACTGTCACCTCCAGACTATTTTTGCACAGTCTTAGAGCAAAACATTGGTATGGAAGGAACACTTTCCCTGCAGACATTTGGAGAATGGCTTGCAGTGGTGCCTGGTGAATGGGTACAGGAGAAGAACCTGTGTAAGGAATAAAAATGGCTATTGCTCCATACAAGCTGTGTGACACTAAAAAATTCCTGTACACAATGGAGGAAACAGGACTTTCATTAAATAATAATTTGAAGATTTCTACTTTTCCTGAATTGTGAACTGACAGATTGCAAAGCTTTCGATTTGTTAATTATTAGATTTTTGATTTTCCTTACTGAATAATTCTCAGGATGTAATTTCTGTGTAATGCAATAAATAAGCAGCTGAGTGTGTGAGATTAGTTATGGGAGTCATGCTCTGTCCTTACATACATTACATGAGATTTATAGGATATCTTGCCACCTACTGCAAGCAAAAGCAGCAATATATGAAATCTTTCCTTGGAGAATACTTGGGCTAACGCTGATTGTTTAACACATAACGAATACTACTAGAGGTCAAGACCACAGCCTGCCCAAAAGAGGGTTTGCCATCAGAAAGTCTTTGGGAATAGTAGGTATACTTACACCAGCAAATTGAAATAGTTGGATTATTTGATGCAAAAATTAAGCATGATAGTTTGTCTTCCTTTCTCTCATCCTAACTGCAGTAGAAATGTTCGGCCTCAGTGAATGCAAGAAAATCATTACAGTGCACACAGCTACTTGTACAGGCTCCATGAGCAGAAATGTGTGAAGGATGGGGCCCATAGACTCCCAATGTCAAAGACCCTTGAAATCAGGGCCTCTTTATCTCTCAGATGGATGAATATAATTTCTTGCCACCCTCACTTTTGAGTCTATGGAGGTCATGACAGAAATCAAGCTTGATGGTTCTTTTATGTCTGTAAGGGCAGGTGATGCTGTGAAATGCGGTCTCTCAAAACCCTGCAACTGAGTTTTATTCTGGACCCATGTTCAGATTTTTTTTTGGAGTTATGAGGAAGAGCCACGTGGCCTAACACCAGGCAGGCTGTGAGCAAGAAGACAATTGTTTTTTGACTGCAACGGGGAATCTGAGGGATAGTACAGTCATTAGAGTGGGAGCTTGCTGCAGGCATTGAGCGTGTTATTCTGCCTTATGCAATGTACAGGCATGTCCATGGCTGCACCCACATTTGTGTGAAAAATGTAAGAGGTATTAGGTGAAAGAAACTTTGGTCGAAACCAAGGCACTCACACCTCAGTATCACCTTATACCCATCACCACCAGAGCTTCATAAACCTCAGGTCTGAAATCCTGAGCAATGTGGTGATGACACACAGGCTAGTACTTAATCATGTCAAACCAAGACATCCAAGCACACCAGGGGTTCCACAGTACCCCTGTCAGCCAAAAGTCTTTAGAGACATCATTATCTAGAAGTGACTTCTTACTGACCCAGGTGCTGTACAAACACCTACAGCACCATGGTTTACCACCTTGGGCTGCAGTGGCTATAACAGCTGTGACATCTGAAGTGACCTAGCTCAAGCTTTAAGTTAATTTTTATTCAATCACTCTTGCACCATACTGTTTTGTGGTGTTTTAGAGGGAAGCTGCTGACATCTGACTCACCATTTCCTGCAGCATGTAGGTGTTTCTTGGATGTCCATCAAACAGGATCCCGTCCTGACGTTGCTCACCATGAGAGCTGGCTCTGAATCACAGCCACAGCATCACAGTACTGCTTAAAGCTGGAGCATCCAGGCTACTCATATAGACTAAAAAAAGCAGTCTATAGCAGCTAAATGCATCTCCTGTATGTCTCCTGCTTTTTAATATCTTTGCTTTGGTTTTGCACTTTGAAAACAAAGGATAAAATATAATTTCAGGTAGAACCAGGGTTGTTGCAGTGGAGATGGACTAAAATATAAATGGCCCCAAAAATTTGATTCACTCTCTACAAAACTGAATAGCAAAAGGATTAAATAAATTGTAGAATGCAAATGAAGCTTTTCCTGCCCATCTCTAAAAGTTGAAATCATTGCAATAAGTAACATGGTTGTCATGGTGATCAAGTGCTTGTTTATGGTAAAATACATCAGGCAAAGCTAAAATGTTTTTAATTTAAAGCTCAGATGACAAGAAACTGAGTAATGTAAGCAAGAGCAGAAATATATTTTGGTAGATACATACAATTAATTATTTTTCCTATGAAAATTCCAGTCAATTCTCAGTGTTTTTTCTGCCCCCTTCTTACCTTCATTCAAGTTCTGAATATGTTTGTCTTCCTAAAGTGCAATGAGCCAGCAAGACAGGTTTCAAGGAAGATGGAAATGGGTGCTACTCACAGGCACACTCCTGGTAGTAAACAGACAATAGGCCCTCTTATAGTAATGTTTTAGGGAAGAAGAATCCTTAAATCTGAATGCTGCACTGTACATTCTGTGGTTCTGGCACCTGCAAATACGTAAGCGCTCAGCTGAATAATCTGCAGCATTGCATTAGTTCAGCATTTCTTTCTCTTGAAATTGTCAGATGATTCAATTGTCTGAGCACCAGAGACTAAAATTCAGTTTTCTTTGCCTAAAAATAGCAGCCATTAAAAAAAAAAAGAAAAGGTAATGAAATATTCAATTTGCTTCTATTTAAATTGAGGGGAAAATCCTGTTAAGGGAGGAAGTATCTGGCAGACTAGAAGATCGTTTGCCACATGATTACAAATTAGTTGCATATAAATTACTCTTGTCAAGCTGCAATAGGCCCTAATTCTGCAAGGAACTTTATGAAAACACTGGGGCAAAGATGCCCACTTGAATTTGATGGCAAATTTCCCAGAGACTTCAGCATCTCTGGGCTCAGCTGAAGACAACTGAAAAACAGCATCCTCACCTACAGCTGTGTAACTCCAGATGGTATTTCATGTCCATGTCAGAATATCTAATGGACTGTAGTAGGAGATTTTGATGAGGTCTGGGACATAGAGCTCAGTTATTGAAGTGTTGGAAGCAGGGATTTTGCAGGAAGCCTAAGAACATCACAGACATCACTTTGTCTCTCCATCTCTCCACCTCTCTCTGATTAAAGGCAACGAATGTGATAAACAGAGATGAGTATCTGAATGAATTGTGTGCAAGGACTGCTGGCTCACAGGGAAGGCTTTGGTGGTAGCAGTAGGGAAATTGAGTCTCTTTTGCATTTAATGATATTTTTAGAAACATGACACTTTATGCTTTATCATTTTAAATGAACTGGTAAAAAATAAGCTAGTAACAACCATTATAGATTAACGGTCAGAGATAAATCTCATTGAATTCAGTAGTAAGGCATATTAATTTTAACAGGCTGGAGATCAAGTCTTTAATGGTACATGATACAAGCTAGCTACCTTTTGAAGATGTCACTTCAGAGTAGAAGAGGTAAAATATTTAAAGTTCTCACGCTATCAAAGAGAAAAAGATGTGGTTTTAAGTTGAAAAGCCTATCAGATGACTTTGCTAAACAATTTCATTTGTTAGCTAATTAGATTTGCAGATTCCTGTATAGATTATAGGAATTGTTTTCATGGCATTATTAGTAACCACAGCATTATTATTATAATCATGAAAATAGCTTATGGATGAAATTTCCATCTCATAATGTTTCATCAAGGCAGCATCAATTTCATGTTTATTGAAAAACAGCCTTTAGGCATTGTCGGAGNTGTGTGTCTGTGTGTCTGTGTGTGTCTGTGTGTGTCTGTGTGTCTGTGCAGTAGCTGCCGAGCGACTTCCTGCTAGAGTCGGTTTCGGAGTCACAGCGCCCCACCAGAGTACCCCCAGAACTGACAAGGCATGGATGAAAGTGAAGGTAAAATTTGTTATTTGGCCTAAGCAGATATATTAAATCAGCGTAGCTCAAATTATTTCAATAGTTCTATGTTTCTTGCAAGCCAAAATGTGTGCCTTTTAAAACAGCTGAAAGTCCCTCAAGGTGTTCATTTTGCAGAGTGCAATGTCTTTGAGATACAAAAGTAGAAAGTTATACGTAATTAGATTAAGGCTAAAATTCATCCAAATAGAAGTATTTGACTGGTGAAGGTTTGGTTTCGTAAGAGCTGCAGGTACACAGCCCTTAGGAAGTGAGATAGGAGACCTGTGTGAACATTTTAATCTGCTAAATTTTAAGCTGACTTTCTTGGGAGGTGATACAAAAGTCAACAGACCTGAGCACTAATACTAGTTCTTCTGGCTAGCTGTAGTCCAGGCGGGACACGTACAGGTAAATGTGGTAAACAGCACGAACATCTGCTTTCTTCCACTGGCCTTACCTTTGAAGCAGAAGAAATACTTGCAGTAATAAAAGTTTGTCTTTTCTTCTTGGTCTTAATGGTACTGAATGATGCCATGAGCTCTGGCATGAGGATATCTGCTAGAAGGTGGACAGAGGTCTCCTTACCCTTCTCTCATCATCCATAAAACCTTCTATTGCACTAAGCAGGAGTTGCCTGCATGGTTTTTTTTGAGCACCGTAGTCCATTTTTTTCCCATCTCTTATAGATTTCCCCTCATGTTCATCACTGTAGTATCTGATCACATTATCCACATCCCAGTCAGGCACCAGTGGTAGCATTGTGGAGAAAAGAAATGGTCACATAAACCTAATTTTCTTTGTGTTTTGCTGCATTTGAGGCTGCTATTTTGTTATTGCCATTTAATTTCATTGTTCAATTCAGAGCTGAAACACTAGCCTGAGAGTTTCCACTGGAGTGTGCTAAAAGGGTATCTGATTTCCCTTGTTTCCCCTGCCTGCTTTATAATTTTTCCTCAGAAGCAGATAAAGATACAGATTTTCAGCACAATGGCAAGGAGAACGCTAAAACATTTCATGTGGCAAGGCTTCTTTGCTTATGTGAAATCAGGCATCTTCCTGCCTGTCTGCATGGGCTGGGGTCTGGAGCAGCTGCGAATCACCTGCTCAGCCCCCAGCCCCCCAGAGTCATTCACCCTGGGCAGCCAGCACTGACATGTTGTGGTGGAAGGGGCACAGGAGAAACAGGAGACCTTTTCTTCCTAATCCAGAGTAAATTTTATTTCTCCAATAAAATATGGGCACAGCCTTCAGGGTGTCAGGGCTTAACCACAAAAGTTAGGTTATTCAGAAATGACAAAAGCAATGACACACAACTCATTCAAATACACACTTGTTTTCTAAGAAGGATGAATACTGAACCTCTTTGGAGCCCAGCTGGAGTCCTGGAGACTCCTGGAAATCAGGATTTTTATGCTGAAAGAGCAATCACAAACCAAACGCAGGAATATTAAGCAAAAATACCACTTTGTAGAGAAATGAAAAAATAGTTGAAATGAAAAATGTTGAAAAAAAAATTCAACAACTCATGGATGATTTTTTTCTTTTTATGGAGTCCTGGTCTTCAGCAATTTTTCTTGGTGGCTTTCTGCCTCAGACCTAAAGTGATGTGGTGTGGTGGTCGGTGGCAGGGTGCCGTGTCCTCCCCGAAAGCGTCCCTCAGTGGAGCTGCTCAGGTGGTGCCACACAAGCACACTCGCAGGCACACCAACGCACCTGTGCAGATGGATGCATGCAGCCACTCACACAGACAGAAGCAGGATGCTTCTGTAGCGTCACCAGAGACAAAGAGGCGGGAGGGGTCCATCGTATGGGGTTCCACGAGGTAGTTTATTGCCAGCCACTTGAAGGGGTCCAGGGACGAAGAACAGGGAACAGTGGAGGGTCCAGGGGTTTTATATGGGCCGGATAGGGGCAGAGAAAGCACCAGGGACCAATGGTTGGAGGGTACAGGGGCGGGGCTAGGGCCCAGGGACCAATGGAGAGACACAGGGGGAGGAGCCATGGGGCATGGGCCAATGAGGGAACGAGGAAGGGAGAACTTTCTAGAGGGAAGCCATATAGGGGAAAAAGGGGAAGGAAGGCCAACAGGCCAATCAGGAGAACAGAACTGGGGCACATTAACATAAGCAACATACTTAACGTAAAGCCTTCTGGGAGGGCTCACCCTAACCTAAGAGCCCCTTCCAGGGGATTGCTTAACCACCACAACACTAAAGTAAGGAACACCGTAGTTAAACTTAACTAGATGTCTCTTGGTTACTCTCTAGAAAGGCAAATAAGATGCCTAAAAAGTGGTAGCACATGTACAAAACAAAATTATAAACACTAAAAAGACCAGATAATCTTTGTTCAAACAGTATTTTTTGTTGTGATGAGCTTTTGCTGTGTTCAGTAGTTATTCCTTACCCTTTTTATTCTGAAGAACACTGGTCTAGAAAGACATAGTATTTCTCATTAATTTCAGAATGTTTGAGCTCCTCAGAATCTTTAATGTATTGTTTTGGCAGCAGGTAATATGTAGGCAAGTCCCACTGTCTTGTTTATTGAAGTATTATACAGCTTTGAATAATCCTTTCATAGTACTAAAGGTTACTGCACAGGGAGTTTCACAATCTTGTGTGTGGTGTTTATCTGTACCTAGACAGTCCCAGACCATCTGCCAGGATTGTTTTTCTTTGATTATGGATCAGAAAAATTATAGTGACAATGAATAATCATTTTCCATTATAAACCAGGAGGCAGATGACTCAAAAGTCTGGTAATGCCTAGAAAACAAGACTTTGTCTTCTAGTTAACTGGTTCAAGTTCAGCTTGAGCCATAATAGACCAGAAATCAGGCCTGACTAATTTTTGGGGTACCTTATGGAATAATGTTGGTCATATTATTTCAACAGTTGTGGCACTTCATGAGAAAGTGTGGAAGAATGAGAAAAGAGCTAATGACCTCAGGACAGGCTGAGTCTATACTACAATAACATTCTAACTCCATGGCAGCAATATGATGCATCAAGGAAAGGACCATGGAAAAATGAAAAATGTCCAGTGTTTGAGTGTCTGTCGTGCACACATGGGAACCTGGCAACCAGGCTGAGACCACAACTGCTGAGAACCATCAGCAAAGCCACTGAAATACAAATGTAATAGAAGAGAAAGTGGGAAATCAGTCCTTGACAGCGGTTACAAAACCAGTAACTATTTACACATTTATTGTATTAGGTGGCATCTGCAGGTCTCAAATGGTTTTACAGATGCTGATGAATTAAGTTTCAATACACCCTTATGAGATATTTTATTCCCATTTTGCTTCCATGATTAATGTATAAATAAATGCACAGGCAGATGAGGTGATTTGGCACTAAGTCCACTGTAGGTTTAAAGATATAGTATAAGAATTAGGCTAGCTAGGTGCATTTGTTTTCCCGGTTACTTAAAGTGATGTTTCCCCCTGCACAATGATCTCTCTTATCCCATTAAAAATAGAGGCAATGATACAACTCTGAATTTGTTTAAAACCTATACAAAAGAGAAAATTGTTGTATGCAATAACCAGCAACATCAACAGGGAGTATGGAAAGAAAAGATTCAGTGATTTATACTGAACTCTTTTTTTCTTGAATTCGCACTGTCTCCAATGTATTTTAGGTTTGGAATAGTTACAGAGAAAATGCATTATAGGATATACAAAGCTATATGATCTACCAAACAGGAAAGAAAAACAGAAAAGAGAAAAACAGGAAACAAAATTTTTTCTTTGAAAAAATTAATTCTGAGTAAAACCAAAATCAGCTGCCTTTCTGTGATCAAAATATCTTTTTCTTTTAATGATTGCTGGATGTATAAGGAAACTGTTATATTTACCAGTTTTGATTTTTGGTTCAAAGCTCTGGTTCACTTAGAGATGCTTTCCCTGTCCTTTTGGATTGTTTTGTAGAGGACACTTTGAAACAAGCTAAAATCAAGTTGGAGCAAGTAACTGGCTTTGGTAAAACCAAACCTGCTGCTAGCTTTTTTTTTTTTTGGTAATTCAAGCTTCAAAATAATGTTTTCACATTAGAGCAAGTTTAGAAAATTGGTAATTTTACAGAGGGAGAAATGTGCTTTCTCTGTGGTTTACTTTGTTCCCACTACTATTGTTGAAGGTTTTGTTCTTTTTCACCTTACGTGCTGCAGTTCAGGGTTGCTGTCTTTGCAGAACAGCCCTTTGAAAGACAGGCCTGATTGTCTATACCATTATTCTAGCATTGACTTTCCTGTGTTTCCTTGATTCCAGGAGAGTATTCCCGATGTGCATCACTCCGGAAGGAGGAGTGGCTGGAAATCAGAGCAGTGGGTTAGATGGTATGATTGGCAGCTCAGGAGTCCTTAACAACAGCTCTGCATCCCACTGACAGCCCTCACTTAATGCTTGATTCTGGACTTCAGCCCTAATAACGTAGAGCCTGTCTTCAGTGTGCAGGTAATTAACAACGACAAGCACTGACTTAGGTTTGAGGGGGATGAAGCCCAGCCTTCTGTACAAGTACCTTTGGCTACAGTACATGGGGAGAGTTTATGAACAGTTCAGGTTGCACTGGCTTTCTCTCTTCTTCATTCTAGTAAGGCCGGAATGATGTTAATAATTTTATTTTTGGTTTTTTTTCAGTTACATTTTCAGATTATTAGCTACCCTACATTTCTAAAAGCCTGATCAAACCTAGAGACAAACATATATTTACTTCTAGAAATGCCAAGTGTCTTTTGGGGAAGATTATCAAAGGCACATAAAGGAAGTAGGAACACAAATTATTGGGCTTTTGAAACTTTTGACTTCTGTTTTAACCCTTTTTACCAATAGATATGACAATTTTAAACAAGGCAGTACTTTTATTTCAGCTTCTTCATAGCTTGGCTGGCTGGCCACTGAGAGAGCTGTCAGTCAGCTCTCAGAACGCACATATGGCAGACTTGTTAGTGTGTTTGAAACTGAGACCCATCCCAGGTCTTTCCTATATTAATCTTTTCCCACTACTTTAGTCACTCATGTCATTGAATACCTTCCTTGCCTTCTTTGGTTCTTCAGCTATGAGGGCCACTGCCATGGGTAAAAAATTTGAAAAATAAGCTCTTAGCTGCTATGTTAAGTGACGCATTAGCAAGCAGGATTTACTTAGTAAGATCATTACATGTTTAACAGGAGAGAAAGCTTGCACTGGCCTCATGTCGTTCTTCTTTGAATACGTCCTGTGCAGATCCCTCAGTTACCACGTCTGTATTTACATTTGCTTCTCTGTGCTGAAATACTCTCCCATGACCAGTTCTGTTACTTGGTGGAGAAGCTGTCATTCAGGAAGAAACGGGGGGATGCTCAGTGAAAGGATTTCAAAGCCAGCTTACCTTCATCACCTCAGCAAACTGGACTAGTTCTGAATGAAGGTAGCCCTGTTTGCCCTGTAGGGAAGTAGTGCTGCAGCATAGCTTGAACACACTCCTTCAGTCAAGTAAATTCGCCTGGGTCACGTGTTTTCCTCACATATACCAAGGGATTAAAGTTTTTTCCAAAGGAGACTCCTTTTTAACTGTATATTAATAAAATACACCTTCAACGATAGGGATACTGCAGGGTAATTAGACTATAGGATGCATCACATTAGCTGATGAAGTTTTCTAATTAGTAAATTTCATACACACAATTAGAAGTATAATGAGAACCTGAAAAAACCTGATTAAAAATATCCTTCTTGTGACTGGAGCTTGGCAGGAAGTTATCTCCAGCTCATAGTGGCACTAACTGGCCAGTCTATGCTTCTCGTCTTCATGGTTTCCTCTGTGGCTGTGTAGGATGGGATCGCAGCCTTGGATCTTTTTTGTCTTACAGATTCCCTGCTGGAAAAGAACCTGGAGCATTAACAATGTCTTTGAGTTCACCTGCTCTCTCAATTTTTTTAATTTTTATTTGTGCCTGTATGTATTTTATTAAGGTTTAAGATTGTTAGGGAGGTTTGGAGAAATGTTTTGTGGCACGTGGGAGTAAGGAGAAATCAATACTCCATGGATCTGGCTGTGCCTACCACTGTGAAGTCAAGTTTTTGAAGCTCATATGTTCTCTTTTGGTTTTACATTTCTACTGTCCCAGTATCTTTTTAATTTATCTGGAAAAGTTTTCACATTTTTATGTATCACAGGAAACTAATTTTGAAAGTAGAGTCTTTAAAGAGGTTTCAAGGGTTTGAAAGGGAGAAAACAAACAGAAAAGGGAATGTAAATGGTGAAATGTACAGCTAAGATAATTTTAGATAGCAGGCACAAACCTTTCTGAGATGCCATGGTACAGGGAATGCTGTGTTAAAGAAAACTGCCTAGGGCAATAAAGAAAACAGCCATTTCTCAAGTAATTGTAGGAACTGGACTTAGGAAGTGAAGTAATTGAAATGAGACACCATTAGCCAGAAAGGGAAGCATAAGTCACTGGCAGGGGGAAAATAAAATGACAAATGGGGACAGTGCTGGGAATAGGTACTAGTACAGCTAAAGTGACAGCAATAACAAAAGATAAAATCTATAGCTGTTCTACAGAGCCAGTTTTGTGGGTGGAGAGAAACAAAATATCCTGCATTATGTATTTTTATTAATTTAGACGGTTAATTCCTGCCTACATGCTTGCTACTTTCATTTTGCTAGTGATCACTCACAATTGTGGACAGATCATGGAAAATATGTTCAGAAAGCCTCTTCTGATGTCAGCAGTTTCTTGGATTTGATGGGCAGTGTGTATACCTACATAACCACCAGTATTTCCTATATATCTAATAATAATTTCATTGTTTTGAAGATGGTGGCTGTTTTGTAGTAGATTCAATTCCTGTGTGCTCCAAACATATCTATTCTTCAAGCTGTCACTCTCTCTCATGGAAACTGGACTCCAGACTTTTTAACTGTTTTTGATCTGAAATTATTTCAGTTTAGATTGCAAAATGTTTTTTATGAAAAGAGAATGTGAAACAACAGAAGGCAAACTTCTCCCTAAAGGTAATTCTTACCTACTGCTGCACTGACATTACAGAATGTAAATCTGTAAATTTGTAAATCTGTCATAGATGTTTCACCAAAAAAACCAAAACAACAAAGCAACAAACAAACCCAAGAATATTCACACGTTTAAAGGGTATTGTTGAAATACAGAAAGATTATCCTGACACATCACAGCTCTTTCAACTATAAGTTTTTTCTATTACAAGTTTTAAACGCAGTGTTAGTTAAAACCTTTTGTCTTCCTCACAGGAGCATTTAGCATCTACTTCAATATCCTTTACTGTGCAGAGCCTCCTGAATCTCAGGTGAATATCCCACTTCATTCACAGCCAGCAGTCTGGCTGGGGAAACCAGCTCATCTATACTTTGGACCTCTGACTTCTGCTGTAACTATTCAATCTGTCTTTCTGTTTCTGTATGTGACATTTTATGCCCTTTCATTCATTCCAAATAGGTTTTCTCTTTAACCTTGTGGTACCAAAACATTTCATTGTAATTGAAAATAATGGCATTTGGTAATTGGCAATGTACTAAGTGGCAAAGAGCACCTCCAGTAATCTACTTGAATGCTGTTTGTATGAAGCTGAAATAATTTGATTTTCAGCAAAGGGCTATAAGAATACTAACAGTGTCTTCTGGACCATTAGTGTAGAGGCTGTCTTGGCTCTGCACTTTCACTGCTTTAAAATGAATAATCAACACCTATTGATAAGGAGGATCAGTAGTAAAGGGGGTTTGGAAGGATTTTTTTTTAGCTATTTTTGTTGTCTAGGTTATATAGTCACTTTACCGTAACCTTTCATTTCAATATTTAATCAAAAATTCAAAATATTTCTCATGTTGAAATTGTAGTTCTCTGGCCAATCCTAAGTATTAGCTGGGTGCACACATGGCAGAGAAAGAAAATGAAGTATAAATATACATTTTTGTGTGAATACAAAAGGGCATAAGTACAAGATTCACTGTGGATTAAAAGGCAGTGTGAGCCCTGGGGCTGTGTATAGGGCTCAGAGTTGGACATTAAACCTTATGATGCTTGAACAAAATGATTGAAAGGTATGAGTGGCCATATGAACTTTACAGTGAACAGTGTGTCTTAAGTTTCTCCTTCTTCAAAGTGGAAATGATTAATTAATTCTGTGGGGCATTTTGGGGTCTTTAAATACATATTCCTGGCAAGGAGGACAGGCAGAACAGGGAGTCTTGCTAGCTTCTATTATTTTCTTCTGTTGACATAAAAATGTAAGGATTTGTTTTGGCTAAGTCTATCATATTTAAGCTAGTCTTGTTCATCTAAGTTGGCATTATTTTCTAATAATTATCAAAACATAAGTTAAGTATATCTATTTTGTTAAGTTACAGGTGGGAATTACTTGCCTAAGTAGAAGAAGAAGGGAGTAAGGAGAGAGGCACATGTACCTAAAGTGAATTGCATAAAGATCTGTCTGAGAACCCCCACCAGAAATAGAAGAGCTTTCCAAATGTATATTTTGATATGCAGCACAATTTTTTTTTTGCCTCTTATTTCTCAGACCATTTCATTTTCATTCAAATCAATTCTTACTCATTTGCATGTCATTATACAATGCTGATTGTATGTTTAGTGACAACAATCACAAAAGTCTGCAGGTTCAGCAACAGTTCTACTACACAGATGGTTTTTTCATTCTTAATGGCATTAGTTTGGGTGACATTTGGCTTTTAATGGACATTGTTCATGCTCAATTATGGTGGAATAGATAAAGAATTGAAAGACGCAATCACATCTCTGTTCCTGAATGAAGAGTCTTTCTGACATGCTTATAGAGATTGAAGTGTCATCCAAGTGAATTAATTGTAACAATCTGTTTCCAAATTCAATCTGGCAATTATTTCCTTTTCAGAATAGCCAGCTTTGATTTTGTTTACAGATTTTATACAAACTTCACAACAGACCCATAACCATGTCACCAATTCATTGCTTTTGTGAGGCTCTAGGGAGACAGCTGTGCAGCTGCAGAGGTTACAGCAGAATTGAACTTGGGGAGGGAGTGGGGTGGTCTCCATTCTCTGCTGCTGGAGAGCATCAGGGCAAGTCTATCTATCTGAGTCATGGATCAAATTTCTGAATATGGATCATGAATGAGGGACCCCAAATGACTCTGGTACTCAGTCTTTCCACTTCTGAACTCTTAGAATGTCACAGAACCACAGAATAAGCCGAGTTGGAAGGGACCCACAAGGATCACGGAGTCCAGCTCCTGGCCCTACACAGCACCAGCCCCAAGAGTCTCACATGTCTGCCTATAGCACATATGAACTACGGTGTGGTAAGTGATAGTCTGATTGTTTTTCGTAAAGGATTTTTATTTGTTCATGTTGAAGTCTACAGAGCAAAAAAAAGGCTGAACTTGGCTCATGTCTGTCAGTGTGGATGCATGGAAATAGTAATGATTTTTTGTTAGACTGAAATTGCTTTTTAAACTTGTAACAGGGTCTTGTAATGTTTGTTGCTCTGAGATTTGTCTTCAAACTGCAGCTGAATTTCACATTGAATTTCACCGTGCTATCACGGTGCCTTTATCATCAGCTCTCTTAGAATATACACTTGTGTGCTAATACTTTTCCAGACTCCAAATCACAATTTTAAACCAACTCTGTCCTGTCATTTACCCACTTTTCCTTTAATGGGATATGTGCAAATTAATCCTACAAAAAGCCGGTACTAAACCTTCACCTATTCAAGAAAAAGTCAGATCATGAATAAACAGGATCTGGATTTACATCTCATTACAGCAAGTCTGAAACCGGCTCTTACATTTCTTTGATGTCCAACATAGTTTAACTGATGGTGATCTTGAACCAAATGTTGGATGGATGTGTGCATATGTGTATGAAACTACCTAATTTCTGTCAAAAGGCATTTCAAGAAGAATGGAGAAATGCAGGTTGAGGGAGATATTTTTTTAAATTTAAATGTTAGATGTCTCATGGTTATTCAAAAAATGAATCCATCATGATAGTGCTGTTTCCAGAGAAACTTTGAAAGTTATTCCCTAGAAACAAAATGAAGATCAATTATCTCCTGCAAAAGTGCAATACACTTACAGAATGGCAATGGCATGCAATGGGAATAGTGGCAAAGACAGTTTTTTCCCCTTTAGTCATATTAATCAGCTGCTTCTTTCTTTGTCCTAATAGATTGATTATGAGGAGGAAGTGCTATGACTTTAAGGAGAGATGTTCTTGCAGTACATGCCCTTTTCCTATATGACATCGAAGTATCTTTACAAAAGGTAGGGCTCTCTCTGTGCCAGTGTGCCATCAAGAGCAATCTCACTGCGAAGGAGGTCCTTTACTAGCTAGTTCCTAGCACAGGGCAGACTTCCTCTGGTGACTCAGCCAAATGTTGTGTACTGGGTTTGCTTTATCTGCAAACATTGCTAATGGCTATCAATAGCAAATCACGGGGGGATTCAGAGCCCTTCCTTCAACAATGTAATATAAAAATAGATTTTTACAGGTGAAAGAACAGCATGAAATGCTGCAGAAATAACTCCTTTGATGATTCATGAATCTAATTATTACTGTTACTAATGATGATACCATGCTTAGAGACATTAGTACAAATCTTAAATAAATGCAGGGCAAGCACTTTTTTAATAGCCTGGAATTACACAGTCTAAGGGATATTCATAACTAGAAAGCTGCATTATAATATTATGCATTATGATTGCTATATCAGCTAATTTTGCTGAATTTGTCTAATTTTTGCATTTGCTTGTGAATCTTAACTAGCCACTGTGGAATTGAATGCAAATAAAAGATTACTGAAAACAAAATAAAAGGTTTGGGTAAAATTTGTTAAATTATGAGAATGAATTCTGTCACTTATTAAGAATAATAAATTAATTGACTTTAGATGTTACCACAGCCATAGCACAAAAGCACATTTTATTCCTGGTTTTCAATATTAAGAGCAAGTTAGCTTTGTATTTGCATGGAAGCAAGGGCCTAAGAAGCCCTTTAAGAAGCTATTTATTTGGCAATGCCTTCCATCCTCTGAAATTAGATGGGCAACTGTCTTCAAAAATCATGTGCTTATGTAAAATGTAGCTTGGCTTTGTAACTTTCACCACCTAAGTGTCATATACACCACCAATTACATACATACAGTAACTATTTCCTTTGGAAGTCTTGAGGTGTTGATGAGAAAAATCTCATCACTAATGAAAAGATCTACAAAGTAGCTGAAGAAATGTTCATCCTCAACAGGACTGGAAACCATTTGCTATATTCTGGTGACCTGCCTGGATACCACCACACCCCACACCTCCCAATCCTCACATACAGTGGAAACAAAGAGAAAACCTGATAGCCCAGTGGGAACCAGTCCCTGCCACTCTTGCTGGACAAAAGGAAACTCATAGATTTTCTGAGTGAGAGGCCTGGAGATCCCCCTGTGCCTTTGATTCTGAAATTCCTCAGCAATTCTGTATGTTAGCGTATAATGTGTTACAAATAAAGACCCCACAGCTCTTAAAATAACATTTCTCCTGCTATCTCCCATCATAAATACTCAGTTATAAATCATGCACTGCACAAACTGAGCCTCATGTTCTTGTGTATTCTTGTCCCTGTCCTTGGTACTGAGTTAGTGATTTCAGCACTAGTGGCTGTAGCTGCGATATTTAGGGAGCAGCCGGAATGAACCTTCAAGGCACAGTCTGTTCTCCCCTTCATGTTGCACAGAGCAGATAAAGCACACTCCTGTGCTAGATGTGCAGGAGGAGGGGCAGCTGTAACTCCTTCAGCCACTGTAGGAAATCTCTGCTTGCATTCAGGATAAGTGGCAAGGATTCACTCACTCCTGGGCCGTCATAGTCTATCCTGCTTATCTAGCCTGCACCTTTGATTGCAGAGTATTTACTGGAAAACAATGGATTATAGGTTTTTTGAAACTTTCTTGCCTCATTTTAGAGACTCCAGGTGACCCTGCTGCTGCCTTGGGAACTTACTGATGTTTAAATGCCACTGCTGTAAGGCAATGGCCTTTTCCATATGTCAAACTGCACCTTCTAAGCCACTTGGACTGTGATCCTTTCTGGGTAGCCAGGCAGATAAGCTCCTTCTGCCACACACACCATTTCAATGTCTAAACATGTAAGAAGGAGATCAAATTACTCCTCAGCTTTCTTCTTGGGTAATCAAATATCTTGAATCCTTGAGACATGCAATATGTTTTTCTAGCCTCTGGATACTCTTTTGTGAAATTTAGACTGCAGCAGAAAGCAATTCACATATTTTAAAAATTGGCATGCACATAAGATTTTATCATACAAAACAACCAGCAGAGAGATGCTTCTCTCCTAGTGTGGGCTCATCTGTGCTTCAGTACTAATAAATTTATATTTCTTTTCACTGATGTATTGCCAAAATGTTGTAAATGTTGAACATTACATTTATTTAGCCTTAGTGCCGCTCCTAAGACTTGTTCTTTCTAGGAATTACTCTGCCATAGTTAGTGGTACTAACAAAGATTTGGATTATACCTCACGTTTTGATTTCCAGTCAAACCAAGAGGAAATGCATTATTTCACAGGTGTGCCTTCTCTGGGGTTACTAATGCAGACTTGGACTTCAGCCTTTTTTTACCTGAAAGGTCAGTAATTTACTAATGCCAGCTAGTTGGCTCTTTTCCTTTTAACTCATTATTATAACAAAGGGCAGCTATATCCAGAATGGTTATTATGGAATATATGTTATGCCCATCTGCTACAGTAGGATATCGAGAGCCTAGAGAGAATGATTCATAATTCTGAGGCAATGTCCTATGGAAAGCATAGAGCATGGTGGCAGATGGGAAGAGATGGATCCGAGCAGATGGATCTGGGTGTGGTTCACATCTCACGCACTGGTTTACACTGGGACAGAGCACTGAGGCTAATTTCTTGCCAGCAGGAACTGCCTGCAATGTGCTTTTGTACCAACCACCAGCAGATACCAAAATAATTCTGCTGAGGAGGTACGCGTGCTCACAGTGCTGCTTATCCCAGCACGAGCACTGGCACAGCAGCTGCACAGGAATAGCCAAGGGCAGTATTTTGCTTTCAGAATAGAATGCCAGAGTGAGAAACCACATAATGTGTTGAGGTGTGACTGCTGATGGTGTCTGAGTGTATTCTGGATTGACTGACAGGGCTTCCCAGATGCCCACAGTTACTAGTCAGTGACAACGAGGTGACAAGCACATTGACAGCAGAATGTACTGTACCGTATCATCTCCTGAAATGGTGATAAGTACAGGAATGACAGAATTTGATTGAAGTAGGCAATTCTTAGTAATGTTAGAGATCATAGTTTGACTTGCAATGTAGTGTTTTCAAAAAATATATTAATACTTGTGATACTCCAAAAAAGCAGCCTAAGCAAATGAAATGTTTAGCAAAGACACTGTTTTAGAAAAGTGAATCACACCAATTAAATACTGCTTTCTATTTAAAATTTGAGCTTGCCATTACTAATATCATATGTGCTCCTCATTTGATGAAATAGGGCATAGCTCAGAGCTCACCAAACTCCCCAGGAATCTTTCCTCATAATCTGATGGGAGCTATCTTATGCCTTTTGTACACTGATACTGATTTTGGGAAGAAAGTTGCTCCATGAAAAAAAACATTTACAAGGTGAGACAAGATGACGAGAAAGAGAAATAAGTAATATATCTTACCATACCTATCATAATTCACATCTCTAACTTGATTTCTGTTTAATTCACAAATTACTAAGTCTGAGTTTGAGAAAGGAATATTTCCAGTGTACCCTCTGCAGGTGGTTTCAGGCTAAATTCAGTTCTGGGTAATGGTGAAAGCACCCAGTAAGCCCTCAATTAAGTCTTTCCATGGAGAAGTATATTTTTACTTTTCTTTGATCTGCAGGTGGGAACTATCAGCATTCATCAAGTATATTTTAATCAGTAGTGGAGGCTGGCAGTACAAATATGTGAATGGTCATTTTGATAGCCTCTAAAGCCCTGTGAGGTCATTTTTTAACCATCACCATATCTATCTGTAAAGAGACAGCTGGAGGGAAGAGAGAAATATATTTGAAATAT
Source organism: Aleadryas rufinucha (assembly GCA_013397815.1). Taxonomy (NCBI): domain Eukaryota; kingdom Metazoa; phylum Chordata; class Aves; order Passeriformes; genus Aleadryas; species Aleadryas rufinucha. Next base: position 84,635 of record VZTH01014808.1, on the reverse strand, counting down.
GCCAAAAAGATACCTGTGCACAAGGGATGTCTACAGAAGCCTGTGTTGGGGCCCAGTGGTAGAGCATGATGATCTAAGAGGCATATTTGGCATGGGATAGTGCATGCTCGACAGCTCTCTCTCTAAAGTGCAAAGGAATAGCTCACATTTGTGCTTTCCTCAGCAAGAGATTGTGTCTGCCAGGGCTCAAGCATCTGCTGGGAACTCAGCAGCCTCCCTTCCCATTAGCACCATGTTATCTTGGATCCTGCTCTTCAAAGCTTCTGGATAAGCTACAATTACTGACTTTACAGGATTCTGAGGATCTCTGACAATCTTGGCAACTGGACTTCAGGTGGAGTCTCAGATGCTCCACACCACTCAGAATCATAATGAAAGACAGCATTGTAAACCAGGTTATATTTAATAACTGCACACTGCCAACAGTAGTGTAAGGTTCAAGAGAAGCTCTGAAAGCAGAACGAAGATGCACATTGGTTGTACAGTCTCATTTTGTACCTGCTGCCCTCTCCTTTCGGAGGATTTTCATAGCGACATTTCCCATTGTGTACCTTCTTCCTTTATGCATATATTATAATCTTCATTGTCCCAACTAGAAGAAAACAGCCTTGCTTATTTTAGGAAATCTAATGATTTACCTGTAAACAGAAAGACACATCTGCAAAGTTCGTCATAGTAAGCCTTGTGCTTCTAATATAATATTGATTTCTTCTCATCAAATAGTTTATTACTTGAGAGGGCACCATGATATTTTTTTCAAAAGATACAGCTATCACCGAGGGAATTAAGGTCTTTTCAGAATAAGAATTTGCTGTGTTTCGGGTTTTTTGTTAAGAAAGTATATTCCTGCACAGGTTTGAACAGAGTGTTATCACAGATGAATCCTTTCAAGGAAAACACTGTTGCCATACCCAAGGGAAACAAAATTTTATTTTTACACTTAGCTGAATTAATTTATTGAATTGGTGCATGCTATAGTTAAAGGTCAGCATGTACACATAATTTCTAATAGCTGCAACTTTTATGTGAATTCTCAAGTGCCATAGATAGTAAAATGAGAGCCACATTGGAGACAAGGGGGTTCTTCCATGCTGTGCTGACATGATGACTTCTTTAATATCCTTTTATAAGAATCTTTGTGGTTTAGCACCTCACATGAAATTTAATACTTTTCCACAAATGGCTGACAGCAAGGAAGAAATACAATTATCTCAGGATAAAGAAGTTATTTTTAGAGCTCTGTATTGTCTGCTTGGCATCAGATTTTTGTAATACTTGACATGACATATATGACACGTCTATAATTGGACTACTCGCTGCACTGCATTCAGACTCTGAGCTGCACTGTATTCAGACTCTGATCTTATTTATATCTTTGCTGTGGGAGGTTTATATCCAGGTGCAGTGGCTGACCAGCTCAGCCATAGCCTTTTTTCACTGTCTGGCACAGTCACTGCTAAGGCAAATGCTATTGGTAGTAGCAGTTTGCTAGTAGTTAATAAAGAAAAAAAAAGTGTGTTTGGAAAATAACAGTCATTAAATCTCTGCTTTTATATTCATTAGAAAATAGAAACTGTGCTGGTGATGTGTTTAAGATGACATAATACTGTTTAGGTAGGGGTGGCCATGCAATACGGGATCACAGCTTCTCGTAATTCAGGGAAGGGTATTTTCTTAGCTACAGTGATTGTCTGCAAAGCCATTTTCCAGCAGTCTTAGATGTCTGTGAGTGTATGTGTATACCTGCACACATGCTGCTCCCCTGCTGACTGCATGCACTGCACCCTCAAAGAGAAGTGATGCCCAACAGAAGAAAAGAGCAAAACAACATCCCAGGAGGGCAGTGTGGCAGGAGAGGGGAGAGCATGGGCATAGTGACTCTGGCCTAGCAGACACTCAGCACAGTATCAAGGCTCTATGTTCCTTTAGAAGGTATCTCAAATCTTTCAGATACCTTCCTTATTGATAAAACTTTCGGGCACATATTTTCTTGTTCTGTATTGATTGGCATAGAGTGAAAATTACTGGGATGTGTTTTCTTTTGGTAAATTACACAACCACTTATTCTTGAAAAAAAATTATGTTAGCGGGAAATTATTATTATTATTATTGACAATAATAGTACATAATATCAAAATGTAATAATAATATTATAATCTATTATAATATTATAATAGAACAGTAATAATAATAATAATAGTGTTGGTGGGAGCTACTGAGAACATTACTGAAATATATTCTGAGATTAAAAACGAAGCCTGTTTCCAACACTTCAACAATTCTTGAAGTTACAGAGCATGAAGCTGAAATAATGTTTTCTTGACAAGGATTTATATTTCCAGCATCTGAACATACCACTGGTCCTTCTGACACATTATTGATTAGTTCAGCTTTTGTTGTTGATAAGCATTGTTGGCATTGTTGACACCTACAGACCACGACAGAGTCAATACTGATTGAGGTGAGAGCAGGCATCCTCCTGCAGTCAGCTCTGCACATAATAACTATTCCTAGGCTGCAAAAGGGAAGAATGGAAAGGCTTTTTGTATGTCTTGTATCAAGCTCCATGGTCAATAGCCAGGAGAACATTTAAATGGGTATAGGTCATACAGTTATTTGAGCACCTCACTGCAATGCTTACATATCTATAAAAACATTTCAAAGCAAATAAATACATTTAATACTTTTCTCATTGATACTCATATCTGAAAATATGGAGAAAATTTCTCGACAATGAAAGCTGATTACTGACTAGGCAACTTAACGATACATATTACTTTACATGGGACCTTTGAAATTAGACTAATGAAAAGACAGCAGGGGGCAATTCAGCAGTAGATGATGGAGTTGTGAATATATACTTTTCTTTTTAAGAGCCTAGCTGTAGATTTCATACTTACATGTTAGAAAAGCTTTATTGACTCCTTAATTATGTTTTCAATTAATTAATTTCTTTTTTTTTTTACCAGAGAATTTAGCTTGTGCGTAATTAACTTGCTCTGGTATCCCCACAGCATGATTCATAGCTGACTTTCTACAACATGGTTCCATTTGGTACCCTAGCTTTTATTAAATGTCTTTTAACTTAACAATCACTGCAGTGATGGAATTCCTAAAAATAGTTTGTAAACTGTATGTCAGTCTTTGCTGAGTCTACAGGACTAGTGGATGACTTGGAGCCCGCAAAAAATTACACCCAGTAGATAATGCAAGACAAAGAAATTTTTTTTAAATTTTAACAAATACTAACTGATCTCATTCTCTGGCAATTCTTCTATTTTTTCCCCTGCCTTTCATTGCAAGAGGACAAAGCATCTTGTTTAAATGAGTAGTTGTTATTCCTGCCCAACACAGCACTCTACATTTATTCTGTTTTTATTCACATATAATTATTAATATAAGAGATCAACACGATTCTTCTTCTTCTTCTCTGATCAAGCTGATTTATCTGGCTGTAGTAATTTCTTGACATTCAACATGAATTTAGATCATGCTCATAGTATTCTAAGGTAAGGTAAAGACATGATGTTTATTCTAGTAAACAACTTTTAATTGTAAAACTGCACTTTCTAAGTTATTTCACTTCCATATTAAAGAGCTCTTCAGAGAAGTAACTAAGAGGGACAAAAATAGCCCAAATAAAGGGAAAAGCAAAAAAGGGGGAAAAGCACAGAAGATTGCAGTAACAAGGAACCTGAGTTGCATGACATCAGTTTATTTTGCTATCACATTCATATGAAATTTCATGGTGGTTGGCCCTGGAGTTAATTTAAGCGCTGAGAAAATTCTCCTGAATCCTGCTTGTGGCTGCCATTGTGGTAAATATGTCCTTTCTGACCCAGCCAAAATACTGATACCTAATGAGTTGTTTTTTTCCTTCCCCAACAACGTAACAGTTCTCACGGTTGCTTATGTTAGTAATAAAGAAGTGAGGAGTTGAGCAGAGATTTTTTAATAAATATTCTTCAGGACATATAACGGACCAAGGTGGAGCAATAGAGTGAAATGAACTCCAGAAAAAGAAAAAAGAAGGTAAGGAACATAAAGACTATTGAAATGGACGCAGAAAAAAAAGGAAGAAGAGAAAGCTAAGGCTTCATATTGAATGGACTTGTGCAGCATAATATTGCACATTTTTCTTTGTTAAATATAATGTTTAGACACACATGACTGAACCAGTAAACGAGAGAAGCTGATGGTGTACTACTGTAGGCAGCTCTCAAGGCTCACGGTCGGGCCTTTTGTTTTTTGCTCCTGGGTCTGATGATTGACAGCCTGACAGCTTGCGGGAGCTCAAGGCAGAGGTTGAAAGGACCATGGTGGCTCACCCCAGCCTCATGGAAACTCGGAGTGCAGTGGCCACCTCCATTCCCAAACTTCCTTTTCTTCTGTTTAAGAAACACAGCTTTAAACTAGGGGGGGTTTTATGCTTTTCCATAAAGCCTGCCTAAACAGACCAAAATCGCCACCTAGTGAGGATAATCTCTCAGCTCACTCATTTTACACAAGTCTTTTGTAAATACAACTGAGATAATCGTAATATTCCACTGCATTTAAGTTTGAGTGATAAAGATAATATTTTGCAAGAAAAAACCCTAAGAATTTAAGGAAAAATGCATTTGCTGAAGTGACAGGAACATAGGCATTTTCCATAAAACAATATGTATCCAAGCACAGGTGTTCCTACCACCTCTCACTGCAATTATTAAGGTGCTTACTTTAATGTCTTCAGAATATATTTACAGGAATCTTGAGTGAAGAGCCAGATTTAATGTCTGCATTGGGCATCTTATGCCTCCTGCACAGGTAGTGCTTCAAAAGGTTTCTGAGTTCTTGATCCTGGTTTCTCTGAATGAATTGTTAAAATAAACAAACTGCATAATTGGCTAGAACCCAAAGAAGTATCCAGAACTGGTTTCACCTGTAGTATGTCTGTAATGAATTGTAGTGAATATGCAACAAAAAAAAGATAAACCTGTATGTACCACGTTAGCAAGTTTTTGAAAAGGCTTCCAGCTAAATCCATTTTGCAGGTTCCTTTTGCTTGATCTGAGTGATCAAGACACTTTTCTATTATTTCCACCATGACACACCATATGTGAGTTGTTTCCTGTCACAGTGAAGAAATAAACTGACTGTTAAGGTTTAAAAAAATGCATAGCAAATCACTCTTAAGATTTTATTTAAAAAACAATTACAGTTAAATATACTATATTTTAGATTATTTTTTTCCTGTCCTACATTTAGTCTTTTAAAATTAACATTGTAAAGACTGTGCAGTTATGAACATAAAACAAGAAAAAGTAAGAGAAAATACTCATGAACCTCCAAATATAAGAGCTGTGACTTTCAGATAACCACATGAAAGAATTGTGAAGAAATCATGAGTATAAACAACAGTGAGACAGGAAGAATCAGTGGGTGTTTCCCTCAGATAAAGTTCTTTTCCTTGACTTGCCTTGGTAGAGTTATGGTGCTTACTGCTGATGAATATTTCTAGATCTTTTTGAAACCACATATGTCAGGCTTATATAAAATCAAATTTTGAATCTACTAGCAGAGTACTAGGGATCAAAAAAACCTTCAGGATTTACATTTTTTCCTCTCCAAATAGGTCTAATGTTAAACTGCTAAATGCTACTGCCTAAATTTATTTCCTGCTTTCCACAGAAGTAAATCATCCTCTAAGTGTGAACACTAAACTTTGTGATGAAATGTGCTACTCAAACAGAGCATGGGGAATTTTCACAGATGCAAAATTCAATGCAAAGTTACATGTGGAGTCACAGGCAATACACAGTACACTTCACAATACACTGTAGTATCTTACTCCTTCTGTTATGTTATGAGGTCTGAGTGATACATGAATGGGATTGAGACACTGATCAAAACAGGTGTCCAAGAAATTACATCCTGTATTTCACACGTTTCTGGCACAAACTCTGTAACAAGTGACTGCAGCACTGTTTCCCTGTACAACATCTCAGTATGAAGCTCTTTCCTGGGCTGGTTGTGCTCCACAGAACCTATATTAGGTTCACATACACTGAGCTGCCAGACAGTGACATGTGCTTGCTCTCTGCATGCCAGGAAGGAGAGCTCACTTCTGTTTGCATGGGATTACCATGAATACATCAGCAGTCCTCGATAGTGTGACCTTTTCTGTTTTTATTTTTTTTTTCTGCTGCAATACATTCTGAGAAGGAGCAGAAACTTTGGTTTACTGTGGATTATTTATTGGGTTGAACTGCATGAGTGTAAGCAAAGATGGTGAAGCGATGTGTTTATGCTCTCATTCTGAGAATACACTGAATCTCAGGAATTGCTTCATAGATATTTGGCAGAGTTACTAGTTCCTTTTGCCCTCTAAGAATTAGTGCTTCTTACCTTCCTTCTTGTTTAAGAGTCCTTGGGTCTCCTGTGGTAAAATGATAGCTAAGAAGATGAATTGCCATAAGCCAGACCACTTGTTTAGACACAGGAGACCTGGTGCCTCAAATTAGGATACTCACCTCAGTCTCACCAGTTCATTTCATTTAAGGATGTGAGCCTAAAGATGTGAGTCTAAGGAATTCCTGATTTACAGGATCAACAGCGTTTTCCTCACAGTGTTTCCTCACACATATAATTAAGTATGTGAAACAGAACACAGTGTATGGATCTCTCCTTTAGACAGTAGCTTTCTGGATTTAGTAATTGTTGGGACATCTGGTAAGGTACCAGCTATCAGATGAAGGAAACTGAGGTGACAATTTTTCCAATAGCTCAATATATCCCTGAGATATGACTAGGACTGAGATGCAAAAACCTCTGTGCTAAAATGCTAGAAATTTGAAACAAGACTGTCCTGGGTGTAGTTCTTCATGTGGGATCAGAAAAACGGCCATTACTACTGTTGTTAAAAGGAAGATCTTTAAACAGGGAGAAATGACAGGTAAGGCCAAGACTCTACAAGAAATCAAAATACAGCTGCAGCTGGTATGGAATATAGAACAGATTTAGGGATTATTAGGACCATCTCTTGGGAAAAGCTTGTGCAAGTCATTGTGTACGTTAAACAAACTTCAATAAGTCATTTGAAAGGCAACGTGCTCATCTAAATGATCTGAAGAATCATCATAGAATCATAGAGTGGCTTGGGCTAGAAGGGACCTCAAAGTCCACCTGGTTCCAACCCCCCTGCCATGGGCAGGGACAGTTTCCACCAGACCAGGTTGCTCCAAGCCCCATCCAACCTGGCCTTGAACACCTCTAGGGATGGGGCATCTACCACTTTTTTAGACAACCTGTTGCAGTGCTTCACCACGCTCACAATAAAGAGTTTCTTCACAATATCTAATCTAAACCTACTTTCTCTCAGTTTGAAGCCTTTCCCCCTTGTCCTATTTCTACATGCCCTTGTAGAAAGCCCCTCTCCATCCTTCTCATAGGCTCCCTTCAGGTACTGGAAAGCAGTAAAGCCTTTCTGAAGCCTTCTCTTCACCAGGCTGAACAAACCCAGTTCTCTCAGTCTTTCTTCACAGGAGAACTGCTCCACCCCTCTAATGATCTTGGAAACCCTCCTGTGGACTCACTCCAACAGGTCCATGTTCTTCCCATGCTGAGGACCCCATAGCTGCACTGAAGCAGCACTAAAGGTGGGGTGTCACCAGAGCAGAGTAGAGGGGCAGAATCCCCTCCCTCACCCTGGTGCCCACGCTGCTTTGGATGCAGGACAGGATTGGCTTTCTGGGCTGTGAGTCTACATTGCAGGGTCATGTCCAGCCTCTCACTCACTGGCAATCCCACGGTTACATGTGATTGGACACTAATACAGTGTCTGGGTGGCTTTCACCCAATCTGTCATCAGCTCTGTTTTTCATCCAGCAACAGATCTTGACTTTACCAAGAAAATAAAACAAAATAAAAGAAAATAATCTTTTATCCTTGTATTGAACCTTTAGCAGTTGCTAGCAATAACATTTCTCAAAATGCTAAATTTAAAGTAACAGTTACCTTTGCTCTTGAGACATCACCTTTAATTTTTTCAATTTCTCTCACACTCCATTTAAAGAAGCTGTGAGTCTGTGCTCCCATCACCAAAATATTCAAAGTTAATTTTGAAAACAAAATTTTGAGAACAAAAAAGGGATTGACCTATTTTCCCACTTTTTTTTTTGCACTTCCCACTGTTTTGGCATTTCCATGCCACATTAATGATACGATGTGTGCGCTCTGATATTCAGTGAGAGATGCTATAGGACACACACTGCTGTACAGGGGCTGGATACAGGCTGTAGGTGATACACTGCTGAGAACACCTCTGGGTTGGCAGAGACGAGAATCTGACTCTGTCTTGTGCAGTGTCTTTGTAATTCACTTGGATCAGGCTTTTTACATATCATGTGATGCAGTCTTTTCCTTAATGTTTTCTGTTTCGTTTTTGTTGTGGGTTTTTTTTTGCCTTTTTTTTTTTTTTTTTTTTTTTTTTTGTGGGTTTTTTTTTTCTTTTTTTTTTTTTTTTTTTTTCTGATTGTTTGGGTTTGTTTCTCTTTTCTGAAGTCTCAGTCCAGAACATAGTTTATGTCTTTCTAGGATATTAAAGGATTTAGTTGAAATAGCTTGGTTACTTTTAATTCATAGCTGAACATAGCTTAGGCTAGCAATTTGTTAGTAACACAGCCATTGTGGTGCAGCAATAAAAGAAAAACCTTTATGAAAAACACATGCACAATGTGTTTTGCTCTTTCCCCTTATCAGTGCTAGAGCATCACTTACCAGATGCTGCCTTGAATCAGCCCCATCGGGGACCCTGCAGGTGCAGAGGAGTTGGTAGCCTTGGGCAGGGTCAAGCTGCCATCTTGCAGGGCTTGGGGACCAGAGGAGCTGCTGTCTGAGGCAGAAGGAGAGCCCTGGCAACTGGCAGCAGTGGCCTGTGGGTGCAGCAGCCACCCCTGGCTCCTGCTGAGCTCAGAGCTGTGCTTCGCTTTCCTTCCCTGCTGCCTTGTTCTGGGCAAGCTGATTTTCTGCTGCTGTGGTCCTGCTGGTCCCAAGCACTCTTATACTCCCACCCATGTTCTCTCTCTCTGCTGTGTGGAGGTGGGACCAAATGAATAGTTTGGTTTTTTACCACCTTAGAAAATAGAGAACTAGACTTGATGACAACACTGATGAAACTGGTAGGTAGTATGGAAACAGGCACATCACTAAACTTTGGCCCACTACTCCCTTCTCTACTGGCATTTAATCAAGAGTGACATCGCTGAAGACTTGTCACTAGACTTATCAGAATGATTTCAGTAGCGTCATTCTCTGTGAATGGAAACAGGAAGTGGAATATATTAACTTTGTAACTCAAATTCATACTTTATCTTTTTCAGTTAGATGTGTTAGACAGCCAAAAAAAAAAAAGCTACAGCCTAGGCTGGTGTCTCTGTTAGCCTACAACCTTGTGAGTCAGGACTGGCCACACTGACATTAACAAAGGGAAGCCTACGAGTAGCTACATCAGAACAGAATAATGATCTGCAGGGATGCAGGTTGTGGCTGATAGTTGGACTAGGTGATCTTAATGCTCTTTTCCAACTTTAATGATTCTAAGATTCTGAAAAAACCAGATTAAAGGAAGTCTGGAATTCCACTAGCTAGGTCACCACAGTTCACTGAAAATCCAACTTATGAAGCTGGGCTATATATTTGCTGGACTTTTGGCAGAGAGATTCTATTTTCAGAGAATTATTGATAGACAAATTCACCCCTGCTGCTATTAAGCTGACAGCAATATTCTTTGGCACTGACATTTCATACCCTGTGGATATTAATTAAATTACCATCACTGCCCTTTTAATTATCGATATTCTTATTATATTGATTTGAAGTGAGATAGGAACTATGATGACTCACTGAGACCGTACACTAATGTCTGTAGGCATTGTCAGCGAGGAAAATGGAATTTGAATGCATGCCTTTCTTCTTGCCATTAAATAGACATGTGAATTTCAGAAACTCATTTGTGCAAGGAATGTCATTGCTTTGGGAAGAGTTCCTGTGGATTTGCATTTGTTTTTTGCCTGCAGAGCCATCAGGAATTCTAAGTGGAATATTCAATAACAATAATACATAGCATGGATTGGAACCTGGATCACATTTTCCATGTCCTATGTCTTTGTGCATAGTGATAAGTACCTCTCCTGTAACACTGCACTTTTAAAAAGAACATAGATGTCCACTTACATGCAGTAGATTTGGTCCAGCTGGGACAAAGTAATTTGGAGAGAGAATGAAAAGAACTGTAAATTTTTATCTATGTAAGAATAATGAGAGAAATACACAAATGATTGAAGTACAATTCCCTGTAGTCCTTCCATCTAGAAGTCTCCTCATTTCTCCAGAGGACTGTGATTTGAACATGCAGATAGAGCATTTTTGAACAACCTAAGGAATTAGGTACCTATATTATATTATCATAAAGGGATAAGACCCTGGACTTAGCCGAGCTTTTTCATGAAGCCCAGCCTATGGGCCAGCCACTGTCATGGTTCTCCTTTATCTTGAAGTGAATCTTCAGCAATGCAGGGAGGTACCATAGGAAATGATGCTATGAAAATCATCCACAGATACCCATGTAAGCTGGTCCAGGCTATGACTTTCATGAGCATTGGTGGAATATTTCAGGGTGAAATTTTGTGGAAATTAAGCTTTTTGCAGAGGCTCAGGGTCACTTTACTAACAGAATCTGTGGTCTCTTCTCCTACTACTTTAGGAATTAACTGCCTGTGTGCAGGCCAATGCTGACATGGTGCTGCCATGTCCAGCCTTGTACCTTGCTGATCCCAACTTTGCCTTCCTGACTTGGCTTCCCAGCTTGACCTCCAACCTGTCTTGTCACTACAGATTCGTCTGGTGATCACAGAACAGCTGGCCAGACCTGCTCTTGTGCCTTGCTGAGGTGCTGTGGGACTGTGGCTTGTCGGTGACGATGCTGCCCAGTCTGCCTGGCTGTCACCCTCAGCTCCTGGCTCACTGCCCCTTGCAGAGCTGCCAGCTCTCACTACTCCCCGACAGAGAGGTTAATTTTGACTCAGTTTAGTTGCTTAGCTTCAGTTTTCATTATTCTTTAAATTAATTCTTAAATTCTTTAAATTAAAAGCCCAAATAGAATTAACGTTCCAACCTTTATGGCATGTGAAAGATTTAAAAATGAACCACTGATTTTTTTTTTCCATGAAGTTACAGTGAAGTTTGGTTCTGCTTTTATTTCAATGCTACTGTGAAATTTCACATTCTGTTGCAAAATGTATAGTTCAGCACTGGAAAAAATTCATGGTGAAGTAACTTCCACTGCTGCTTGCATAATTCTTCCTTCATAATATATAAAAAGAAACTACAGAAAAAAAAAAACCCAAATCAGAAACACAAAACAAAATCACATCAAAACAAAATCACATCAGAACAAAATCCAGTAAATGGAAACAAAAAAGAGAAGGTAATGTAATTTTCTAGGGAGGACGGCAACAGTCAGAATAGTGACTACCCAGAGGATCACAGGACAACTGTGGTTTGAAGGGACCTCAAGAAATCTCAAGTCCAACCTTTTGCTAAAGGGATGGTCAGCTACAAGGTCAGATATTGCTCAAGCTTTGTTGAGTTGGGTATTGAAAACCTCTGAGGATGGAGCACACAGAACATCTTGGTGCAACCTGCTCCGCTGCTTGTCAGTTCTTCATAGCTCAGAAGCTCTTCCTTATATCAACTCTGACCCTTCTTGCTTCAAGTTATACACGTGATTTCTTGTCCCTCCTTGTCCTGGTTTCAGCTCAGATAGAGTTAATTTCCTTTCAGTATCTGTTACAGTGCTGTGTTTTGAATTCAGAATGAGAATGGTGTTGATAACACACTGATGTGTTTTGGTTTTTGTTTAGTCGTGTTTATCCTAAGTAAAGGACTTTTTTCTTGTCTCATGCTCTGCCAGTGAGGAGGTTTGCAAAAGAAACTAGGAGGGGTCATAGCTGGGACAGGTGACCCAAACTGGCCAAAGGGATATTCCACACAATAGAAGGTCATGCCTAGTATATAATCTGGGGGAAGTTACCCAGAAGAGTAGCTGATATGGGTTCAGGAAGTGGGGTCTGGCATTGGTCAGTGGGTGGCGAGCAATTGTGTTGTGCGTCACTTGTTTTTTCCCTCATTATTATCATTATTATTATAATTTACCATTATTACTAAATTTTTAGTTTATTTTTGATTATAAACCTGTTCTTATCTCAACCTACAAGTTTTACTTTGATTCTCCTCTCCATTCCACCTGTCTGTGGGGGGACAGAAGGGGGCTGAGCAAGCAGCTGTGTGGTGCTTAATTTCCAGCCACACCACTCCTGCTATGAGCTCTTGTGAAGAGCTTGGCTCCATCTTCCCAATACACTCTTTTCAGGATTGCAAAGCTGCTATTACGTCCCCCAAAGTCTTCTCTTCTCCAGGCTAAACAAGCCAAGCTTCCACAGCCTGGCAAGTTCCCATTTCAGAATGTGAAATTAAGAGGAAGTATAGACACACATAGCAACTCATGAAAACAATGAAAATGCTCTTTGCAATGGAGAAATTTTTAATTTACACATGGAGGGATATTCTCATCAGAAATATCTTATTGCTTGTGACCACTTTATGTACATCCTTCAGACATAATGTCAGACCTAAAAGGGTGCTGAAAAGTGCTGGTCAAACTCTTTCCTCCACACAAATTTGGTAGAGGGAGATTTTTTTTTTTTTTGATGGAAAGAAAAATTCTTCCCTATGAAATAAAAAAAAATCATAACCAAATATTTTTCCTGGGAATTGAGCAAACGTAAAAAGGTTATGAGAGGAGAAAAGAAGAGACTTTCCATGTTTTAACTCTTTTCAGAGGGCCAGGTGTCTGGATGGGACAGGGAACCAGGGAGCCAGGCAGCTGTTTCTGGGGCCTGTACATGAACAGGTCCCTGAATTAACAGCTGCACTTCTGATTTGTGCTAACATCAACTCTTTCAAAATGTGGGTTCTTTTGCATCCATTCTTACTGTTTGTTGGTACATTCATGTTCTTTCCTGGTTTGTCAGTATTGCTGGCTGGCTTGTTGTTTAATATTTTTAAAACTGGCAGATTGAGAGCCCTGGAACCCC